>OX384044.1:14842585-15312585 GCA_947534325.1 Agonum fuliginosum
AGGTGCTTTTAACGGAATTTCTACAAATAGTCTTAAAGTGTCATCAAAATATGCGGCGTGTACAGTGGCGAGGTCAAAATACATGTATATATTCTTATCGAAGTTCGATGTTAACAAGGTTAGACTTGTTGGCAAGTCCGCTTGAATTTGCTGGAATGCTTGTTTTAACATATCTGGACTTATAAATAGAGGACTAATTTATGCAAAGCAGTAATTTCTAATGCATTACCAAAATCTGTGACTGTCTGTTTTAAATCACTTAAAATATATTCTGCAGTACGTATGGCTAAATTTAAATTTATTGTTTGGAGTAGCTTAGATGCAATGTTTTTGAAGAATCTTCTTTTTCTAATAAAATTTTAGATGTTCGGTTGGTAATTAAATTTAGTATGATTTTGAATTTTTCAAAATTTGAATTTAATTTCTTTTCGTTTTCCTGTAACTTTTTAATTACTGTTACTTGCTCATCTACCAAATTAATAATACCGTTGTAATATTTTTGATCCTCGCGTTACTAAAATTATAATTAGAAATCAACCACTCTTTTCAATCAACTACTAATTTTGGTAACGTGTAATTTGGCCGAAACTTCAATTTAATTTGGAGGCAAAAGGCAACGTGAGTTCTTGGTTGATGGTTATTGGAAATGGTTAAATCTTGTACTTCGAATTAACAAATTGACATTTTAATTATAAAAAGCTATTTACAACAAATATATACAGAATAATAAAATAAAATACAAGTAAACTTACATAATGTATGTCACAATATACGCTGTAGGTCCGCGAGCCGAAGCTCGGGACCTGGGGGTCTATTCTGTAACTTACGGGCTAAGAGTTAGCTTTACGCTTTATATTGAGTGCGGGTCTGCTTATCTCTTGCAGTGGTTACTCGAAACATAGCATGATGAGTCATATCGTGTTTCTATCGCAGAGCCATCCCCAGTGATGTTTCCATGTCGAAGAGCTTAGCTCTATCTGATCTGTTTTGACATTTGTATGTTTTTAATATTTTCATAGTTCAACTTTAGTTTTATCAGTGTTTTGGTTTTATTCTTTTTACTTGTTTATTTGGAGTCATTTTTATGTTATATTGTATGGTTTTCAGAATTTTTAATTAGGTTTAAAAATTTAGTTTTTGCGGAACAGTTTATATTATTTGTATAATTTTGTTTACTTGCAGTTTTAATATCTAATTTACCTTGTTTTGTGTTTTTATCAGTGACTTATTCAGATAGACACAGCCAGTTACCGTGACCTTGGCCGTGACGTCATCGATAAAGCTAGCTTTTGGCTCTATGTTACAGAATAGATACCCTGAGTACGTCAGACCTGAGCGTCACTCGGTAATTTCTGATCATCTGACCTCGTCTTTATTCTTATCCTACCCTTAAATACTAATTCTTTATCTCTAATTATACAATGACTTGCAACAATGCACCAAATCTTGGGAAATGTAAACAACCAAATTTGGAAAAACAACTGACTCATCATCTAAACATTTTATCAAACAAATAATTTAATAAACTTAAATTCGTCGATCTTGTTGCATTGTTTCACGTATACAAAGTACATTTCCATATTTTACACCGTCACTTTTCATGGTTAAATTGCTAATCATTTCGTTTACATTCGTTAAGTCTGCTGAAGTAGCAGTCCTCGATTCGTCTTTTCGTACGGCGCAATTGTTTGCACAAGTGAATCGAGTTTATCTCTAACCTTGCTAACATCATTTTAAATCAAATTTATCTCTCTACTTACTATATTATCTTAATTCTTCACCCCTGAATCCATGTCTTTCGTGAGTGCCACATCTATTTGAACTGCTCGGTATAACATGAGGTGAAAGGATTTATTAGCCAGTTGAGCGGTCGGTAATTAGTTATGATGGTGATCTTCCGTTTCCAAGTTGGTGCTGTTGCCTAGATGAAAAGTTGTTGCAGGTCTTTCTCAGCTTTTAATCGTCGGATAACTATTCTATCATGGATTATCTCTTAACGCGTAGCACCGTAACATAAGTTAATCTGTAGCAGCGTCGCTAAAACATACGGAAAAATCCTGGCAGTTTTTTTTCTCTTAACTTTCAAAGAAAACTAAAATTTGATAGCATTACGTGCAATTCTTATCCCGGTCATAGTATTCAACTTTATATGCAAAATTCATACTTAAAAACAATTAATACAAAATGAATGAAATATGTACATTTTTTAATTTTTGTTTAAAATAAAGTATAATTCTTATACTAACCCAATGTTTTAATTTTTTTACATGGATGAGTTATAGCTTATAAGGATGTTTCATTAAGAGTGATAGGATTTTAATTTTAAATAAAACGTCAACGGTTTGACGTATCAATTTAGCTTTTGCTTTATTTGGAAGCTTGGACAATGCAGTTATGTTCGGAACAAGATATCGTTCAAATGTCCACCACGGCTTTGTTGACACTGATCATAAGATCGCTCCAATTTGGCCGAATTTGGCTCATCCGCAAATCAGCAACACTGGCCGCTACAGCTGTGATATTCTCCTCACTTCGAACATTTCGTTGTCTTCTTGGTGGCTTATTGTCGTAGTAATGTTAACTCAAACTTTATCACAGTGCGTCTTGTAGCCTGCGCAGAGTATCGGTGACGGCGGCCCAATACTGGGGTGAATAAATGTTGAGCACCCACAACTGACCATATATATATATATATATATATATATATATATATATATATATATATATATATATATATATATATATATATATATATATATATATATTTGGAAGTAGTTGTATATTGACCGTATGTAGTATTCTTGGGAATTCGGTCATAATTTGATCCTTCCTCAGGATTCTACAAGAAAAACAAACATTTAAATTTTTTTTGAAATAGTAACTCTAACATGTAAAACTGTAGTATGAAAAAATATAAATTACTTACAGAAAAGTAATGTCACAATAATAAAAAACATATACATAAATACAGTATGGTACATATACTCTCGTTAATTTTGATACACATAACAGGTGTTAAAATCTTTCAGGACCTGTGAAAATTTGATGAACATTTTGCAGTCTGATTGAAATCCGCGCGAAAAGATACAGACTCTGGTGGAAATGTCTGAAACTGTTTGACGTACATGCTGTCAAAACCCAAAACAAAAGAACCTAGGAAACTTCTAAAATGTGTTGTTCATTAATGTTTTTTTTAGAAGATTGTTATAGATGTTACTTAAATTTTTGTATATCTGTTTTGTTGTTCATTAAATGGTCATTACGTTTTATGTGAAACATTTAATTAATTTTCTCTTGTGTTTATTATTATTATTATTGTGTTTATATACTGAAAACTGATAGATTCTTGAAGAAATTATTTCAAGGGTATATGGATTTATAAATGTTTAATAGAAAGGAAAAAATTACATTAAAATATTTTCCATTATATTTTAAATACATACATCTTTTAACATCTTTAAATTGTTATATTATATACTTTTTCTCTTCTAATAATCTACACAATTTACATCTTTTAACATATTATTTTTATAATTTAAATAATACTCATGAAATACAGATTGAAAATCTAAAGTCTCATCAGAAAAAATACAATTATATAAACTTGTTTCTAAGTCTAAATGATAACCTAGATTATAAACAACTGCGTGCTGTAACAGTTTCTTATAAGTACTACTAACATCTTGGTACTTTAGTGAAAATTGTGATATAGTTCTTTTAATTATATTTTCTAAGATAATTAAATTACGAATAATCTCTTTACTTAATACGAAATATACATCTTGAGATTTACATTTTAATTGTTCTTTTGGAAGCAGACTTATAGTAATAAAGTCCACCTGAGTTATACGTCTCATTTCTACATTGTCACAGGGTTTTTTTAAATTTTTTAAGCTTAAGAAATGAAATAAATTTATCGAAATCTTTGATATCCAAAAACTTATTTCGTTTATTACAAAATAATCTTACTGCCACTCGTAATTCAGTATTCGGGTCTAATCTCACAAGAAAAGAAGTTGTGCTATCTTTGTTAAGTGATCTATAATATGTATCTAATAATTCATATTTTTTATAGCGAATGCACATGTTTCGCGGAAACGCGAAACTCGTTATTCCAGATATTTCAAGTAATAGGTCGAAATCTTCTTTTTTCTCACCGCTTAAATCTATGGTAAATTCTTTTTCATCATCGTCCTCTTCTTCTTCGCTATTAATTAACTGTTGCCCATAAGGCTCGTTGATTTCTTCAGTATTGGAGACACGTCTCTTTTTCTCGGGATAAGATGACTCGTCAGCTTCTTTGGAGACCCTCTTCTGTATCGCCGCTATGTTACGGATTACATCCAGCTCCATAGTAGAGTCGGAAAAATTAGACGTACGATCTTCAACAGTTTCAATCTCGTCCACCAGCTCAACCATTGACGATGTCGTCGGAACATCATAGAAGTTCGCAGGCCAAATTTCAACATCGCCTAAAACCTCTATCTTCAAACCTGGACCATTTGCAACTTTTAAATAATCGCTAGAGAAGTTCATGGTGTTCAATAGAATTAAATATACAGTACAATATGAACTATACACTGAAGAAATAATTTCGGAACGTGTATATATTATTCTGATAAAATTAACAACAATATTATATAAAAACAAAATTCCATTCTTAAATTTATTTTTAGAATTAGAGAAAGGTCTGATAAAATAAACAACATCATAGAAAATTTCCATAATTTTTAAAATTTATTTCTGGACGCCTTTCACTGTTTAGTATTGAAAAACAAAATACCATAATTTTTTCATTTTTAAATTTATTTTTGGAATTAGAGAAAGCTATGACATTCACCTCAAGTACCGCAATTTTCCAGAACACAACAGCAATTTCACATATAATTTGAGCTCTTTTATCATTTGTGCGATGGATTTCGATTTAGTTTACGAGATAATTGCGAAAATCTAGTGTAGTGTATCCGTTTTGGGAAGTTTTTCAGGATTTTGGGGGGACGCGGCAACCTGTGGCTGGGTAACCCGAAGGATATTTGATTCTACAGTACTCCTAAATATATATGCTAAATTTCAGGACTATATAAATTATTACCGCCAAATGGCATTTTTCGAGCTAATTTGACTGGACTAAGTAATATGTTTTTAAATGAAGTTATTTGCGAAGATAATAAAGAGACATTTAATATAAAGATTGCAAATGAAGATTTCGAAGAAATCGTTGGTCAAGAGGACACAAAAATAAAGAACGAAGAGAAAAACATTAAACCGATATTTTTGAATGAAGATATAGTAATCCCTGCGAGAAGCGAAATTGTATGCTTAGGTGTAAGAGAAATAATGAAGAATAATTGTGATGTTATTATAGAGCCAGTTGATTTACATACTCATGGAGTTTGTGCCGCCCGAATTGTTGCTATAGCTGACGGTTTAGATGCACCAATTAAAATGATGAATGTTTCGCATAAACCACTGATGGTAAACAGAAAAAGAATTGTAGGATATGAACAATTGCTAGTAAAAGGTGAGTGTCCAGCTGTTATTGCTGTCACAAAAGATGTAAAATTTAAAAATCAATTTAATCTCGATCATTTGTCCGATGAAGATAAAAACGAAGTTGAAGATTTACTATTAGAATTTAAAGAGATATTAATGGGCGAAGGAATTAAGTTAGGCTAATGTTAAACATTGGCTTATTTTTAGTTAACAATTATTACGACA
Organism: Agonum fuliginosum; assembly: GCA_947534325.1. Classification (NCBI taxonomy): domain Eukaryota; kingdom Metazoa; phylum Arthropoda; class Insecta; order Coleoptera; family Carabidae; genus Agonum; species Agonum fuliginosum. The sequence continues at coordinate 14,848,304 of OX384044.1, forward strand.
AGGACCTTAACTTGTATTATGATATTACAGTAGTTCACGCTGCGCTTTTTAATGATACGTTACGGCTGTTTGTTGAAATACCTTTCAAATCCCCTGGCAGATATTTTACACTGTATAGAGCTTTACCGCTGCCTTATCAGACCAATAGTTTGGACACAAAATTAAGTATAACGCCAAAATTTAACTACTTCGCTACATCAAGTGATAGTCAGTATTATTTGGAATTAAATACTGAAGATGTAGTTGACTGTTATAGCGAAGTAATCAAAATTTGTTCGCCCACAAAACCAATTCGAAAAATCAGGGATTGGTCTTGTCTTGCCTAACCGTATATCGGAGATCAAACGTTTGCCATGAATAACTGTAATTTCAAAATTTCAAATCATAATGAAACTATTCTCTATCGCGCTAGAAATAGCAATCAATGGGTTTACAGCGTTAACAAAGATCTGCTGACATTCAACTGTCCTAACAAGAACCGCTTCAACTCTACTACAAAGATGAAATCGGGTACCGGTATATTAGATGTACCTCCTGCGTGCAAGGTTTATGGCCCAGATTATGTACTTTTATCCCATTCAACCACTAAATCTCGTGTCACTACCAATATTTACGATGTTGTCATTCCACCCATAAAATCGGATATTGGCAAAATTTCTAAATTTACAAATATACCAGTTAGCAGTTCGGAAATAGAAACTCTTTTTAAATCAGATCGGCACAAAAACAATAAAATCAGGCATAACTGTCGAGGAATTACAACGGCATGTTAACATTCTGAGGGACTCAGAGGATTATGAAAACTTAAAATATCACTTCAGTTTTGGGTCCGTCGCAATAATTATTTTATTTTTATTGGGATATTGTTTAATTAAATACAGAAACAAATTTTTAACTTTTTGCAACAGGAATCAAAAGCAAAATTTTGAAAATACAAGACCCATATTATTTCAGCCTTCAGCACCTCAAAATTTAGAACCCTCAGTACGGTATACTGCCAAACCGAGTACAAGCGGAAGAATCCAAATTTTAAAAAAACTATTATATAATTTTTGTTTATGTTATCGTTTTTACGTATTGAATAAAACACAGTGTTACAAATTAATGTTTATTCTCTCAACTACGATACAATACTAACTCTTATATTCTAATCAAGTCCATTATATACTATTTAATTGAGAGGCATCACATAATGGTTCCCTGCTGTCAATCAGACAGGTATGATGCTAACATTTATGCATTTCTTAAATTACAATAAACAGGCCTTTACCAAATTCTGTAAAATGATAAATTATATTTAACTTTTACGGATCCCAGGGTCTAGTAACATCTTACATGGCCAAAGGAAGTTGGCATTCCTATCTGCTGGTAGCCAACCAGTGTTTTAATTTAGTCACCAGATGAAATTTTACTTCAGATTTGGTTGGTCTTTCAACGGGAGTGATAGTTTTTTCAATAAAGATTTATCGGTTTCTGATACATATTTTATTTCCTTCTAGGTGTCAAATTATTTAGTATAGTGTGCAGTTTCATGATGCAGAGTTTGACGTCTCTAGACCGGTTGGAAATAATAAAAATATATTACCAAAGTTCGAGCTCAGTTGTGGGTGCTCAATATTTATTCACCCCAGTATTGGGCCGCCGTCACCGATACTCTGCGCAGGCTACAAGACGCACTGTGATAAAGTTTGAGTTAACATTACTAAGACAATAAGCCACCAAGAAGACAACGAAATGTTCGAAGTGAGGAGAATATCACAGCTGTAGCGGCCAGTGTTGCTGATTTGCGGATGAGCCAAATTCGGCCAAATTGGAGCGATTATATATATATATATATATATATATATATATATATATATATATATATATATATATATATATATATATATATATATATATATATATATATACCTAGTACCTAGTAAAGAAAAAAATAGTTTTTATTCTTGTACTCAGTGTGTGTGTATGCATTTATAATATTTGTTATGGCTCACGAAAATCAAGAAAGTTTCGACAACTTCTTCAAAGTTTGTGAAGAAATTATAGATGAATGTTTAAAATGTAACCAAGTACAAGATAATTAGAATAGCTTTTTACCTCTCGCCTAGAGGTATAGGGATCGTGAAAAAATTCGATGTCGAGATTTTTGTCAATTAGCACGTTTTAGCACCTATTTTGACTATTTTCACGATGATGTCTGTGTGTGTGTGTGTTTTTTTTTTTTTTTTTTTTTTATTATTAACTTATTTATTCAGCATGTTCCATAAAAATACATTACATGCATAAATCTACCATATTACAATTGTTTATATCACAACAGTTCATTTTGTAAGTACTTCATTTCAATAATTGTTATTTCATTCCTTATTCACTAATTGTTATTTCATTTAAATGCTAGTATAACATATAAATAATTTTATCTTATTACAGTAGTTTTTCAAAGTCTATATCATTAACAAATTTAACAAAATATATCAAATGTTTCTCTATTAGGTCATTTTGAACTGTGGGCCAACTTCCTTGGTTATTTATAATATTGTCTTTCAGCTTAAGTCTTTGTTCATCAAGCAATACGCAATCATATATTAGATGAGTAACTGTTTGGTTTTCCGCACCACACTTACACTCTGGATTATCAGCAATTTTAAATTTGTAAAAATAACTTTTAATTTTACCATGTCCACTAAGAATTATTGTTACATTCCGGTCTAGGGTTAAGTTTATGTTTAATCTAAGTCTTACACTTGGAAAAAAACATTTTCGTAGTGCTTCCTTTCTCACAGTTTTGCCACCTGCACTGCCACTTTTCAACGCTAGTATCTTCTTCTTCGCGACGTATTTGTCTTTTCCTATCCGTAGCTTCTGCTGTTCCTCTGTCTTCATTTATTTTGAGCCTTTCATGTATTCTTGCGATTTCTTCTAACTTTAATATTATCGGTGTGTTTCCTGCCAAGATGCATGACGCTTCGTATGATATCGTTCGATAACCTTTTATTATTTTTATGTTTATTAATCTCTGCACTCTATTTATCTTTTTCTGATTGGCTTTCTTTTGTAATGCGGTTTTCCAGGCTGTCACTCCATATGACAGTATGGGTAGTATTGCGCCTTTGTAAATTATCTCTAGTGCCTCCTGTCTGATGCCCCATGTGGTTTTTGCTGACTTTGACAGTGTATGTATTAATGTGCAGCATTTCTCCGTTACATACTGTACATGTTCATTGAAAAGAAATTTGTTATCTAATATTATCCCCAAATATTTTATTTTTTGCACTTGTTTCAATATTTCGTTTTTGAGGAATATTTTAATGGTTTTATTTACTTTTGATGTAGCTCTTGTTACAAGCATTACTTGTGATTTCGTTTCGTTGAACGTTATTTTGTTTTGAGTTGCCCAAGATGTAACCTTTTGCAGCTCTATATTTGCACTGTTTTCTGCTGCTGCTACTGTTCTCCCGCTAGCGAGAATAATTAAATCATCGGCAAATGCTATAGCCTTAGTGCTTCTCTTGAATTCCAGATTTAGTAAAGAATTGTATTGTAGATTCCAAAAACCTGGTCCACTGCATGAGCCTTGTGGGCATCCTCGATTTACTGCTTTCAGGACCTTAATTCCGTTTACTTCTAATGCTGCTTCTCTATTTTCGAAGTATTTTTTCGCCAACTCATAAAGGTTTCTGGGACATTTGAGATCTTTCATAGCTTTTATTATGGCCGGCCACCATGCTGCATTGAATGCTCCTTTAACATCTAGGCTTACCATAACTACTATCCTTTTATCTTTGAGGTTTTGTGTGACATATTCCATCAACTCTATTATAGCATCAGTAGTACCTTTATTTTGTATAAATCCAAATTGATTTTTGTTTAGTAATTCGTTTGAATGCATGTAATTCATAATTCTATTAATCATTAATTTTTCTAGAACTTTTCCACCAACGTTTAATAAGCTTATAGGCCTGTATTTGGATGGTTCGCTTGAATTTTCTTTGCCTGGTTTAACTATTGGTATGATTATAGCTTTCTTCCATTCTCCAGGAAAATGCGCTCTTTGTAGGCATTGATTATATACTTCTGTTATAAAAAGTGGATATGTACTAAACACTCTTAGCAATATAGAGCTTGTAACACCGTCTTCTCCAGGGGCCTTTTTTGGGTTCATGTTTTTAAGGATTGTTCCCAGTTCTTCTTCCTGTATTTCGTGGTCGTATGTTGTATTCACAGGTTCTTTGATTTCGTTCCTTATTTGTTTGTGATATTCACTGTCATCTGATCTCTGTCTTCTGGTACAAACTCATTCATCATCAGTTCCAGTGTACTTTTCGTATCTGTTGTGTATTGTCCATTTTCGTCCTTGATTGTAGTTAAAGTTAATTGCGTTTTGTTTTTCCAGCTGCTATTTTATAAACAGCATTCCATGGGTTGGTTTTATTTGTTAAGTTGCAATATTCTTTCCATGAGTCTATTTTACTTTTATTAATTTTTTGTTTGTACATAGCTTTCTCCTTTTCGTAATATTTCTTTCTTTCTTCTCTGATCACCTCATTATTCTTTGTTCTTTGGTATCTTCTCCTTAGTGCATTGACCTTTTTCCTCATTATTGTGAGCTCTTCATTCCACCAGGGTACTGTTCTTCCTGGCTTTACGAAATTATTAGCTTTGGCAACATGGAAAGATCTTCTACATGCTGTAAGTATCGCTGTATTGTACTGTTCTATGAACAACGGCAGATTTGCTTCTTGCTTAATTTTTCTATTTAGTTCTTCGTCCAATTTTTCTGATAGTATTTCTTGATTTCCACACTGGGCTAATCTTGATAGTTCTTCTTTTATATTTTTGTCAAAAACTTCCCATTTTTCTTGCTTTATTATAAATTTTGATCTGAGGTGTTGAATCTGTACTGTGTTTTGTTTTGATACTTTTATTTCATAAGCTAGAATTCTGTGATCTGAGCAGCTTTCTTCTTCTTCTATTCTCCAGTTTTTTATTCTGTTTACAATTTGGTGGCTTGTTATTGTTAAATCTATATTACTTTTCCCTCTGCCATTATCAAATGTAAACTGTTCGCTTTTTTCGTTTATTATAAATAATTCTTGTGTTGTTATAAACGTTTCAACAGCTACTCCCCTTGCGTTAGTCTGAACGTCGTGCCATAAGGTTGATCTAGCATTGCTGTCGACTGCTATTAAGAATGCTTGGTTCCCTATGAAGTCGATAATTTTTTGTAACTGCTCTAAATTTATTTTCACATCTTGTGTTCCATCGAAGTAGGCAGAAATAGCATATAGTTTCTTGCCCTTGTACATCATTTCTATAACAATTGTATCTTCATTTGATGTGTGTGTGTGTGTGTGTGTGTGTGTGTGTGTGTGTGTGTGTGTGTGTGTGTGTGTGTGTGTGTGTGTGTGTGTGTGTGTGTGTGTGTGTGTGTGTGTGTGTGTGTGTGTGTGTGTGTGTGTGTGTGTGTGTGTGTGTGTGTGTGTGTGTGTGTGTGTGTGTGTGTGTGTGTGTGTGTGTGTGTGTGTGTGTGTGTGTGTGTGTGTGTGTGTGTGTGTGTGTGTGTGTGTGTGTGTGTGTGTGTGTGTGTGTGTGTGTGTGTGTGTGTGTGTGTGTGTGTGTGTGTGTGTGTGTGTGTGTGTGTGTGTGTGTGTGTGTGTGTGTGTGTGTGTGTGTGTGTGTGTGTGTGTGTGTGTGTGTGTGTGTGTGTGTGTGTGTGTGTGTGTGTGTGTGTGTGTGTGTGTGTGTGTGTGTGTGTGTGTGTGTGTGTGTGTGTGTGTGTGTGTGTGTGTGTGTGTGTGTGTGTGTGTGTGTGTGTGTGTGTGTGTGTGTGTGTGTGTGTGTGTGTGTGTGTGTGTGTGTGTGTGTGTGTGTGTGTGTGTGTGTGTGTGTGTGTGTGTGTGTGTGTGTGTGTGTGTGTGTGTGTGTGTGTGTGTGTGTGTGTGTGTGTGTGTGTGTGTGTGTGTGTGTGTGTGTGTGTGTGTGTGTGTGTGTGTGTGTGTGTGTGTGTGTGTGTGTGTGTGTGTGTGTGTGTGTGTGTGTGTGTGTGTGTGTGTGTGTGTGTGTGTGTGTGTGTGTGTGTGTGTGTGTGTGTGTGTGTGTGTGTGTGTGTGTGTGTGTGTGTGTGTGTGTGTGTGTGTGTGTGTGTGTGTGTGTGTGTGTGTGTGTGTGTGTGTGTGTGTGTGTGTGTGTGTGTGTGTGTGTGTGTGTGTGTGTGTGTGTGTGTGTGTGTGTGTGTGTGTGTGTGTGTGTGTGTGTGTGTGTGTGTGTGTGTGTGTGTGTGTGTGTGTGTGTGTGTGTGTGTGTGTGTGTGTGTGTGTGTGTGTGTGTGTGTGTGTGTGTGTGTGTGTGTGTGTGTGTGTGTGTGTGTGTGTGTGTGTGTGTGTGTGTGTGTGTGTGTGTGTGTGTGTGTGTGTGTGTGTGTGTGTGTGTGTGTGTGTGTGTGTGTGTGTGTGTGTGTGTGTGTGTGTGTGTGTGTGTGTGTGTGTGTGTGTGTGTGTGTGTGTGTGTGTGTGTGTGTGTGTGTGTGTGTGTGTGTGTGTGTGTGTGTGTGTGTGTGGTGCGTGTGTGCGTGTGTGCGCGTGTGCGCGTGTGTGTGTGTGTGTGTGTGCGCGTGTGTGTGCGTGTGTGTGTGTGTGTGTGCGTGTGCGTGTGTGTGTGTGTGTGTGTGTCTCAAATTCTACTGAACATAAAATTCTAATATTTTGTTAATGAAGAGCTGAAAAGATTTTGGTAAAAATCCACCAACCGGAAATGGTACTTTTCTTGTAGCACTATAACATTTTTTGCAAAAATTGTATAAAATAATGCGATTGTTACAATTTGACATACCACACATGAAAGAAGAAATTACATTGTACAATATTTAATCTTACTTGTTTCTATATCTTTAACCAATAAACAAATATAATTTTTTTAAATATATAATTTTACCTACCATGATTTGTGAATCCCGAAATAGAAATAAAATTTAAAACAAAAATAAAATTGTCAATGTGACAGATAAACAAATGTCTGTGGCAAGGAGGTTTCTCTGTGGTGTAGGGCATGTGTAGAGTGTGGTGTAGAATTTTTAAATGTTGGATATAGTATAGATATTAAATGGACATAGTATTATGTAAATATAGTATTTATAAAATAAAATTATATATTAAATGAGCTGATTAGATTTTTGAAATATATAATAAATAAATAATAATACTTCAATGTCAAGGCGAGAGGTATTGTAACGGCCACGTCAGATTTTTTTAAATTTGTGAAAACATAATAGTTAAAAGTTTAAATAGTAATAAAGAAAATTTTGTGCAATCTGGTAGTGGCATTACAGAAGATCCTAAACTTTATTTCAAGTTCCGATGTTGAAACATTTGTTAAGAAGTTTAAATTAATGGGAAGAAGAATCACTTTTTCCGTTAATGATCCGCCGGAAAATAAAAATTCTGTAAGTTGGTTTTATGACGGTCTTCATAGTGTATTGAAACATGTCATAGAGACTGTCAAACCAAGCGATTATATTGGATTTGCATTTTAAACACCAAGATTAGAACGTGGACCTGGATGGCATAGTTTTCGTAGAGCTGACCAACTAGACATTGATGTTATATGGGATTCGTTCACAGTTATAATCCAAAATAATCAAGAAATGTTTTCTGACGGCGAGTTTATAATAGAGATGACAAAAGTGACGTTACCTTCAGGCTCATTTTTTAATGTATTAAAATAATGACGACACATAAGTTAGTAAATTTATTAGTTCAATAAAAAGTAAGGCAACTGGAACAGATGGCATATCAATAACACTAATTAATCTATGTAAGGTAAGGTGGGGTAAGTGTGTTTTGGGGGTAAGTGTGTTAGCTGGAAATAATAATAATAATAATAATTCTTGGCTAAAGTGTAGAATAGGTGTTTAAAAGGAAATGTTTTTTTGTGTCAATCGGTTCATTCCTATTCTCTGTCCTAGAATAAAGCAAAATTTTGCCGCGGAAGCAAGGATTAGGTCCGATTTTGTTAGTTTTTAGGGTAAAATTTTTGACAACTGTCAACACTGGTTATGCTGAAAAATTAACAGATTAAACATGTGATATAACGTTTTTATACATTTATGTAATAGAGATATCAATAAATAAATATATTTTTCACAGATATAAGGCTTTTATTACCTGTTTTTTTAAGTTTTCGAAATTATTTGACATAAATACAATATAACATTTGTTTTAGATTAATATAAATTTCAATAGTGTTTGCCATGTTAAAAACATGGATACAAAAAAATGCGAGTTTGTGGGGCTCTAGTACGGTTTTGTTAGCTTTGTTAGTGTAGCAAATACCAATACCGAGTTTGTGGGGCTCTAGTACGGTTTTGTTAGCTTTGTTAGTGTAGTAAATACCAAAACCGAGTTTGAGGGGCTTTATTTTTAGCCATTTTGACACATTGAGGTTAACCAAAAAAAATTCATTTTCTTCAAAAAATCATGTTAAAAACACTCTTCCGCGGTCTAATTTTGCTTGTTTAGGTCATATTTAAGCATAATAAACGCATTTTCTCTTAAACACCTATTCTACATTCCAGCCTATTTCTTTATTGTCTGTAGACTATTGTTACAATAGGAGACAGTGTCGAGTAATACATATATTCATATTATACATTCAAAAAAATATCATTGACATTATAATAACACTTATTAATTAAAAATGACTTTAAACTATATTTAAATTAATTATTTGGCTTACATCTGTTGGCAAAGCAAAACTGGACTTATGTTTCGGTATGTTCAGCTGTAGCTGATTTATAGTAGTTGTTATACACATCCTTGTTGAAAGTAAACAATGACAAATTATTTTTGACGAACATGCCTAATTCATAAATGTAGAGACAAGGCACGGTCAAAATATTACATTCTTCGAAGATGGGTTTACAAGTTGTTCTGGACGAAACTCCGGCCATACATCTAATGATTTTTTTCTGCATCAGAAATATTTTCTGGGCATAAGAACAGTGACCCCAGAAAATAATACCATACCTGATTCTACTTTCAATATAGGCGTAGTAATAAGTTTTTAGTATAGTAAAACTGACGGTGTTACGTAATTTATAGATGACAAAATATTGTTTAGATAAGGTGGCATGTAAAGCATCAATATGATCATGCCAGATCATATTTTTATCAACTAATATCCCTAAAAACGTATTATTACTTGATAGTGGAATTGAGTTATTGTCGATTCGTACTAAAGGACTAATAATGACTTTGTTTGTTCTTTTGTTAAAGGTCATGAATTTGGTCTTTTCAGAATTTAATAATAAATTGTTATTATTACAATATTCTTGCATATTAATGACAGCTATCGTAGCGGCCGAGGATAATTCATGGACTGTGTTAGCGCTTGTAATGTAGGACGTATCATCAGCAAACTGGCATAATTTATCACTAGTTATATAAGATGATATATCATTAACATAGATTAAAAACAACCTCCCTTCCGCTAGCGGTACCAACTCACAAAAAATATTTTAAAAAATATGGAAAATAATAGGCTAATTATAGGCTAATTAAATGCCTCATTCCCCAATTTTAGGCTCTTTAATTTTTTTTGCAATAAAAAGTTCCGCTAGCGGAAGGAATGCCAGCGGAACTTACGGTAGTAACAACAAAAACTTATTGGAACTTAGTTGATAATTAAAGGCTATTTATAGGCTCCAGAATGGTATATATAAACTTAATATAGGACAATGTCTTAAATAAATATTTAAGATACTTGTTGAGGGGAAGTAGCCGAGATTACATGGAGTACCGGCAACGAAAAATTGTCAGTGGCACTGAAACAATGGTTTTTGTACAACCATGTTTTTAGGTTAGCCTGCGGCGCACTTTAAAAAATAACTCAAGGACTGCGCGCTCCGCGCTACAACTTGCGCTGCGCGCGCCTTTGGTACTACAGTGAGCCGTTAGTCGGGGACAAGGTCCAACTGGGACTGGGATAGTGAGACGTCAATTGTGGAGCTTATAAATAGCCTTTAATTATCAACTAAGTTTATGTTGTTACTACCGTAAGTTCCGCTGGCATTCCTTCCGCTAGCGGAACTTTTTATTTTTTTATTTTATTTTTATTGAGTTGGTACCGCTAGCGGAATGAAGGTTTAAAAACAGAATAGGGCCTAGGATTGACCCTTGAGGTACCCCTCGCTTGATTTGTATGGCATTTGAATTTACATATTGAACAATGTTAAGGAGATTGCATTTTAAAGTAACATACTGTTTACGTTCAGACAAGTAAGAAGTGAACCACTCTTTAACAACACCTCTGAGACCAATACATTCAAGTTTATAGAGCAAGAGATCATGGTCAACAGTATCAAAAGCCTTACTAAGATCAAAAAAGAAAGCACCTACAGTTTTATTTTTGTCGATGCAATTAATAATATGTGTCACAATATGAAAAACTGCATTTATCGTGCTTTTGTTAGGAATGAAACCAAACTGATGTTGCGAGAAAATTTGAAATTTATTTAAGTAAGTCATTAATCTGTTATGTACTAATTTTTCAAAGACTTTACTAAATGCCGACAAAAGTGATATTGGTCGGTAATTATTCTGAACCATTTAATTACAATTATCACCAGCTATGATTTACTTGAGAAGGACTCGTGAACTACTCATGTCATGTGAAAAAAATAAATAAAGTTAAAGAGATAATAAACAAACTAAACAGCTACAAAAAGTTAATATTTTACACTTTTACACACTTACCTTAGAGTTAGCTTGCCTTGATTTGTACACAAAATATTAGTCGAATAAACACTATCCCCATTTATCGGGGGAAGTGTGTAATACGGACATTGTTTAAAAAAAATGAATATATGCTAATAGATCATCGTATAAAGTTGCGATTTTATGTATTTAAAGCCAAAAGCCATATGTATATACTGCCAAATTTTGAATTCCCCATTATAAATACCTTGCTGGAAAATATGGGACATGTATCAACTATTGATATTTTGCTACACATTTACCCCTCCTTACCTTACTCTACACACTGTTCCATTCCTTGTTCACATATTTAATTACTATTTTATTTACTCTGTTATGCCTTCATCATGGAAAATATCTATTGTAACTCCTATTGCTAAAAATAAAAATTCCTCATCTCTGAACGATCTCAGACCTATAAGTATTCAGCACCATCAGCACTCACTCACCTACTAAATGATATAGTATCTACCACTGATCGCCGTAATCTTACAACATTAGTTCTTCTTGTTTATAGTAAAACCTTCGATACAATAAGTCACTCTCTACTCATTGCTAAGTTGCATTACTTTAATTTTAATTATACAGAAGTAAAACTTCTTCAATCCTACCTTAGTTTCCGAACTCAAGCTGTAATATTTAACAATGAAACTTCGTCTTTACTTCCTATTACCTCTGGTGTACCCCAAGGTTCCATTTTAGGTCCTCTTCTTTACTCTCTTTATACTTCTGACATCTGTAAGTCTCTAAGTTGTAAGTTTCACTTATATGCTGACGATACACAATTATATATTTCCTGTGATCCGAAAGATATTGAAGAAACTATCGCTCTCTTAAACCAAGATTTAAGTACAATTATTGAACTGTCAAATCAACATTCCCTAAAAATTAATACTTCGAAATCCTCTGTTATGATGTTTGGCCACAAAAATCTACGTTCCACTGCTGCAGCGTACATAAATGTTCATCTAAATGGTGAGTTTTTAATTATGACATGCTGTACAAAAAATCTTGGTCTACTTATAGCAGATGACCTGAGATTCGTGGAAAACACTACTATCCTTGTTCAAACTTCATACTGTATCCTTAAGTCTCTTTGTCTGTATAAAGACTATCTTTCTAAAGAATTGAGAGCAATGCTTGTAAATTCCTTAATACTTTCACGAATTGATTATTGTGACATAGTCTATGGCTGTTTTTTAGATCAATGTCAAAGTCAAAGAATTCAAAAGGTCCAGAATGCATGTGTTCGCTTTGTTTGTGGATTGCGTAAGTTTGATCATGTTTCTAATAAATTGCATTAACTTGGATGGTTAAATATGTGTAACAGCCGAAAATATCATTTCCTATGTTTTGTGCATAAAATATTACTTACAAGTATTCCTCACTATCTTATTCATCATCTCAGATATCGTGGTTCACTACATTCTCTTAATAGTCGTTTCCGATCAAGCCTAGATATTCCCAAATTTTCTACTTCTCGCTTTAAATCTGGTTTTTCCTATTTGGCCCCCAAATTATACAATTCTTTTTCGGACGATTTAAAAATGTTAAATTTACCTGCATTTAAACGTGTCATGAGAAATTATTTATTCAATAATCAACTAAAAAAAATGTTAAATTTACCTGCATTTAAACGTGTCATGAGAAATTATTTATTCAATAATCAACTAAATAATTTATAATCTCAACATTGTGTAATGTGTTCGATATAATTTGACTTTGTACCTATCTTATAATGATTCAAATTGATTATTTACATTAAGTACTTCTGTATTAAATATTCATATTTATAATGGTTTAGTGTAAGAACAGCTTTGCTGAACTTCGCCATTTGAAATAAAAGATATTATTATTATTATAATTTTTAATATTATTATTATACACACACTGAGTACAACAATAAAAAATAATTTTTTCTTTACTACTCTTTTTTCTTATATATATATATATATATATATATATATATATATACAGTGAAAACTGATAGATTCTTGGAGAAATTATTTCATGGGTATATTGATTTATAAATGTTTATTTGAAAGGTAAAAATTACATTAAAATATTTTCCATTATATTTTAAATACATACATCTTTTAACATCTTTAAATTGTTATATTATATACTTTTTTCTCTTCTTATAAATACATCTACACAATTTACATCTTTTAACATATTATTTTTATAATTTAAATAATACTCATGAAATACAGATTGAAAATCTAAAGTCTCATCAGAAAAAATACAATTATATAAACTTGTTTCTAAGTCTAAATGATAACCTAGATTATAAACAACTGCGTACTGTAACAGTTTCTTATAAGTACTACATCTTGGTACTTGAAAATTGTGATATAGTTCTTTTAATTGTATTTTCTAAGATAATTAAATTACGAATAATCTCTTTACTTAATACGAAATATACATCTTCAGATTTACATTTTAATTGTTCTTTTGGAAGCAGACTTATAGTAATAAAGTCCACCTGAGTTATACGTCTCATTTCTACATTGTCACAGGTTTTTTGACTTTTTTAAGCTTAAGAAATGAAATAAATTTATCGAAATCTTTGATATCCAAATACTTATTTCGTTTATTACAAAATAATCTTACTGTCACTCGTAATTCAGGATTCGGGTTTAATCCCACAAGAATAGAAGTTGTGCTATCTTTGTTAAGTGATCTATAATATTGAAGAGATGAAACTAAATTTTGGACTTCCATTATCTTTATTTACGAATAACACAAATAATATAAAATAATATTACACAACGTTTCGGTAACTAAGATCTGTTACCGTCATCAGGTGAGCTGATACTACTGAATATTCCTTAATCTACGAGCCTTATATCTAGTGAAGTGTGAGTGATCAAGTGTAACAGGTGGTTCTAGCGTGTCACGTGAGTCAGTCGTAACGGAGTTGGTTGTTGGATGTTGTTTAGCAGGTAATGGTGGGTCTTCAATTATAATCTTGAGTGATGATTCCTGGTCTATGAACTTTTTCCACACAGGTTTGATTTCGACGCTGGCTTGACTAAAAACGGATTCTCTGTTTCTCATGATGTAGGCCGCCTCTTTAAATTTCCTCTTGAAAGTATGCTGTTCTTTTGATATTATTTTCGCCTGGTCCCAGTTGATGCGATGATGATGTTCCCATGCGTGGTCAGCAATTCCAGATTTCGTGGTTTCTCCTCTCATTGTATGTCGCTTATGCTCCTTTATCCTAGTCTCCAAAGGTCTCTTGGTTTCTCCAATGTATGCTTTTCCACATTCGCAATTTATCTGGTAGATTCCTTTCTCATGTTCGGTTGTACGTGGTGGTGCAGTTGTAGACAATATGTTCTTGAGTGTTGTTATTGTCTGGAATCTTGTTTCTATGTTGTATTTACTGTCCATTCGTTTGATTTTCTCGGAAACACCTTTGATGTATGGAATGTTCTTTACATTTTTTTTTGTCCTTCTCGTGTGTGGATTCCGTCTCATGTTTTTTGAGTATCTTCTTGATTTTACTGTCTGGGTAATCATTCTTCCTAAGTGTGTTACATATTTCTTCTACCTCTAGTTTGTAACCATCTTCTGTGCTGCAGTGACTTTCGCTTTGTCTAACAAGGTTCTAGCGACTCCAATCTTCGTCATATCTGAGTGATTAGACAGGAAAGTTAGATATCTTTCAGTATGTGTAGGTTTCCGGTATACTGATGTGGTGATTGTACTTTCAGTCCTTTCTACCAATACATCCAGAAAAGGTAGACACAACAGTTTCCTGTTCCATTGTAAACTTGATGCTCGTTCTTAGGGAGTTTATATGGTCGAAAAATTCTTGGAGATCTTGTTCACTTCGGTTCCAAATAATAAATGTGTCATCCACATACCTCACCCACTTCTTTGGTTTGACCCGCGCTGTTTCCATTGCCATTTCTTCAAAGAATTCCATGTATATGTTTGCTATGACCGGCGATAGTGGTGATCCCATTGGTAGCCCGTCATCCTGTTGGTAGAAGTCGGAAAGGGCTTGGAAATATGTTGTTTTCAAACAGCATAATTGCATGTACTGGTAGACTGGTTCTGTTTTCAAGTTCTTCATCCTCTTTCAATCTTTTCTCCACGATTCTAATAGATTCTTCGACAGGTACGTTGGTGAATAGGCTCTCCACGTCCAAGCTTACAAATCTATCCCCATCTTCTAGTTTAGTGTCTCTCATGATGTTGATGAAGTGTTTAGAGTCTTTTACGAAAGTGTTGCTGCTTCCAGTCAGTAGTGATATAACGGGTAACAGAAATTTTGCTAAATTGTAACATGGTGATCCCCTTGAGCTGATAATTGGTCTGAGAGGCGCGTCTTATTTGTGGATTTTTGGTAATCCATAAAGATGAGGTGGTTTGCTGTTGTGCGGAGTGAGTTTTGATCTTATGTTGACATCCAGATGTTCCTCATGTTTCTTCAGTACTTGATACACCTTCCTCTCTATCTTATTAGTTAGATCCTTCTTCAGTTTAGAGTATGAACCTTTTGCTAGCACTTCGTTTATTTTATGTGTATAGTTATCGCTGTCCAAAATAACTGTTGCATTTCCTTTGTCCGCTGGTAGTATACGAATTGTCTTGGGGTCAGTTAAGTTGACCCCCACCTTATTATTTCTTTGTTTTAATTTTGCTTATCATTTTGCACACATCTAGCACAATATTGCACACGCGCTTAAAAAACTTGCACATGTTTCATTAAACTATAAAATTAGAAAATATGAATGGGTGGCCAAATTAACGTTAGCCCCTCATTTGTAAGATTTTTAACTTTTTTTTTGACTATTAAACGTGTTTAACATTGCACATTATTGCACACATTAATTATTAAGTAGCACATATTTAATTATTTCGTTTTTTAAAAAAAAAGTCGCGTGGGGCTAAGTTAACGTCATAGAAAATAATGAAAAATTTATAGTGTGTTTACTAATATTCATTCTAAATTACTTGCACAATATTGTACAAGTGAAATTAACACTTGCACACATGCCCTTTAGCAGAAAATAAGAGATAACTAACTAACGAATTTATCTTCGAGCGGGAAGATTTAAACAGTACAATGCAAAATTTAAGTTCAATTAACTAATCTATAAGTAAATACTAATGAATTGGTGTACGATACAGACGAAACAAAATTTAAATCAAAAATCTAAATTAGTTACAAAACAGATTAGATTTGTTATAAAAGAAATTTGAATCTAACAATTTTCTTTGCATTTATTTGACAATCTCTAATTTTAAATTTTCTAAATGTTGGAAATTTTAGTTCAATATTAAGCTCAATTCATTTTTGTTTAGTCATTGTCAGATGTGTTCAAATATCTTATTAATTTTATCAATAGTTATTGAGGAATAAAATTGTATTTAGTTTTTTAGGAGGTAAGAACATCAATATAGTTTATTGTGTCTATATTAATAAAACAATTATGAAAAATAAAAGTTATTAATAATAAATATATAATTAATAATTTTATACATAAATTATTATAACCTTAGTTATTTCATAGTAAAATTCTGTGTGGGTAAATCTATAATGTCACAGATCTATAAAAATATAAATATTCTTAGGTACCTATATAAAAAACGCGATATATTTTCTTATGTATTTACGAATCTATATAAGAAATGCACTGAATTTTATCATTCGTTTATTTTAAACAGAAAACATAAGCATTTGAGTATTTATTACATTCGCGGAAGAACATGGTTGTTTTTTATAATCTCCATTATTGTAAATTTCCCACTGTTCATTATGGCGACGGCAGTAGGCTATAAAATGTCGTAGACTTTGTTCATTGCCATCCCCTTCATATCCTATCACACCACGCAGACTATAGAGATTATTATTTAGGTATGTGTAATAAATTTGGTATATTTTTTAAAATACATGTAGTTTCAAGTCTCTTCTCTTGTGGATTTGCCACTTCAAAAAACAAAAAAATATTATTAATTTCTAGAGCCAAAGTGACATTTTCACCACAAAGACGCCCATAATCAGTTAATACATTTTCTTCTTGATGGTGTTTCTTTAATAATGTTTAATAAACTATTTTCTAAGTTGGAAATATCCTGAATGTCTACACTTATAAAAGGTAAATCTTGGGTAGAAACGAAATTACAATTTATATTTTGGCATTTATGTTTGCAACGTCCTGCGCGGCTCAATTCGGCGCGTTGCGGTCTAGACCCATCTTTAGAACGTCCTTTTTAAAATGTAACATAAGGGAATAAATTTAACTGAATTATACTTGAACAACAATTAAGGTATTTGCCTAATTGCGAGTTGCTGTAATTTTTCCAGAGACGTTAACAATATTAAGTGAGAGAGCTAAATAAAATACTGGTGCGCAATAGATTTTGCGCATTGTTAGCAATCGGAAGTACGTGAATAGACCAATCCTGGTGATGCGCGCGTATTTTGACAGATTACGAATTTCAATTACAATAATTATTATTTTTATGATTTTGTTAATATGGTTCATGCCTGTTGCGTACTATATTATTTAAATTGAGCTTTGAACTATGGCTTAAAATTAAATTAAACTTTTGCCCTACAGTTTGAAAATGTAAAATTAGAGATTGTCAAATGCAAATTGTCAGATTTAAAAAGATTTTCATATTAATTTAAAGTTTTAATTCACATTTTATATCGCCATTATCGTATACCAATTCATTACCATTGACTTATAATTTTTAAATTAGTTAATTGAACGTAAATTCTGCATTGAATGTATACTGTGTAAATCTTCCCGCTCGAAGATAAATTCGTTAGTTATCCTTTATTTTCTGCTAAAGGGCATTTGTGCAAGTGTTAGTTTATCTTGTGCAAGAATGTGCAAGTAATTTAGAATGAATATTAGTAAACAAACTATAAATTTTTCATTATTTACTATAACGTTAACTTGGCCCCACGCGACTTAAAAAAAAACAACTAAATAATTAAATATGTGCTACTTAATAATTAATGTGTGCAATAATGTGCAATGTTAAACAAGTTTAATGGTCAAAAAAAAAGTTAAAAATCTTACAAAAGGGGGGCTAACGTTAATTTGGCCTCCCATTCCTATTTTTTAATTTTATAGATTAATGAACCATGTGCAAGTTTCTAAAGTGCGTGTGCAATATTGTGCTAGATGTGTGCAAAATAATAAGCAATATTAAAACAAAGAAATAATGAGGTGGGGGGCCAACTTAACTGAGCCATTGTCTTGTCTTGTTTTAATGATTTAATTGCCTTGGATTCATCTCTTGATAAATTTGGAACTGGTTTCTTCATTTTGTCTAATGTACTTCTGACGTTCCATCGGTATTCGTCCGCATCTTCTGGTAAAAGTTTCCACGCTACTGTTTCAACTGCCGCAATTATATCCATAGTTGGAGCATCCTTGGGAGCGATTGCAAAGTTCAGTCCTTTGTTGAGTACATCTTCTTCACTTGTCAATAATTTATTTGAGAGATTGATCACAGTAACTTTGCGCCTTGAGGTGTTGTTGGATTTTCTTTCTTCATTCTTCTTCATCAGTGATTCCAATTTCTTTCCATGGTTCTTGGTTTGATATTCCAAAATCATTTTCGATTTGGCGAAAATGGTTCGGAAAATGGGTTTGTAGTCCTCTTCCTCCATTGTTGATGTCAATTCCGTGTTGATGGATTTCGATTCCTCGATAAGTTTGGATTTCTTCCAACGGTGGTAATTGATCCTTTTTTGGACAAGTTTCATGCTGGCTTCTTGCATAATCCTCGCTGCTCTAAACCCGCTGATTGATGTTTTCACTTGGAGTCCTTTTGGTACTACACCGTTATCCCTGGCGACCCGAGGAAAAGTCACATGACTCTGTTCTTTCGCGATTTTCACTTGTAGTTTCTAGTATTTACGAAATTTCAGATTGATTCCGGGTCCATACCGGTTGCTCAATTTATATCTTTCTTTGTCTCGAAAATAATCTATAAACAGAAATAAAATAATCAGAACTTGAATAAACTGATACTAATAAAAATGTATCGTAGAAGGTAAAATCGGCAAAATTATTAATATTAATAAAAAAGTGACATAATTAAATCATGACAGCTGTTCTTGACCCGAGTTACTAGGCAAGTAATTTTATCTACAAAATTTACAGGTTAAATATTAATATTTTCAACATCAACAATGGGTTTCTAAGGTGATGCTACCAATTTTATTGGTTGAAAAAGGAGCATTATTTTAAATAACTCACCATCCATTTTGTCTATGACTATAGTTTGTAACTTGTAATTTATTTCCTCTAAATCGGCAATTTTTTTTTAAAACTTTTTATTTCAACATCTTTTTGTGAATGATTTGATTGAATTCAACAGTATTTTTGTTTTTCGCTGGCACAGACGGGACATTAAATTTTGCCTTCAAAATGTCCGACATCAGTGCTATTGATGTTGAGCTGCTCGCGCTCGGTCCTGATGGTATTTTCTTCGGCTATATGTTAACAAAAATAAAATTAATTATGGGATTCTGTGCAAATCTATAAATGTTACATATTTGTAAATCTTTAAATAAACAAAATTCAAATTTTATTGAGCAAGGATTCGAACCATACAAAAAACAGTTTAGCGATTCAGGTTGGGTTCTACTTTTCTTACGCGCTTCGATTTTGAACATTATCAACCGGTAACCGGTTTATAAAAAAGTAGTTGAAGTTGCGGTTTCGGTTCTATGTTATTAAAAACAATCATTTAATTACAAACTAAATTTATAACATACAAAATTTAAAATTTTAGTAAATGTTGAATTGAACATAAATATATATATATATATATATATATACAGGGTGTTTAAGACCACCCGTACCACCCAAATATCTCGCGTAAAACGGAACGAATCAAAAAAAGAAAAAATACGTCCAAAAAGATTTCAAAAATTCTATTAATTGACACCAAATGCAAATTTTTCCCCCACCCCCTGGGGGGTGGAGGGGGGGGGTAGCTTTGTAAATTTAAATGGGGACCCCCATTTTTTATTGCAGATTCGGATTCCTAGATTTAAATAAAGAAGGTTTTGTCCGAAAAATTTTTTGATTCTTGAAAGGTGGCGCTCAAATCAAATCAAATAGGGCAATGAAGTTCAACCATTCTTCTTCAATAATCTCGAATTTTGAAGTATGTAAGGCAATTGAGGGCAAAATTAAGATTTTTCGAAAACAACGTAATTTATCGTCTACGCAAGGGTGGGATAGGACTGACATTACGGTAAGTACCGTACCTTTATTTCTTGTTTCAGTTACTGCGCTTTTTTCTTTTTGTCAAATTTGAATGAATCAATTCCTGTTTAAAACCAAAATTTATTTTGCCTTTTAACTTCATTTGAGGGTGGTGAAGAGGGGGTGGGAGGCGGGGGGCATCAATAAGTTTAACTGAAAGCAGTAAATGTCTTAAAATCACAACACCCTTTTACATTATGGCTCACATCTAATATTAAAAATCATCAAAATAAAAAAAAGCGTTTTTTGCGATTTGAGCGCCATCTTTCAAGAATCAAAAACAATTTTTCGGACAAAACCTTCTTTATTTAAATCTAGGAATCCGAATCTGCAATAAAAAATGGGGGTCCCCATTTAAATTTACAAAGCTCCCCCCCCTCCACTCCCCAGGGGGTGGGGGGAAAATTTGCATTTGGTGTCAATTAATAGAATTTTTGAAATCTTTTTGGGCGTATTTTTTCTTTTTTTGATTCGTTCCGTTTTACGCGAGATATTTGGGTGGTACGGGTGGTCTTAAACACCCTGTATATATATATTTATTTATTTTAAGGTAATCGCGACTGCAATTAGTTAAGGAAGCAAGAGTAGTGGGTGTGACAGTCAAAAGTTGGCCAAAAATTTAAAGTAGACTCTTTAGAATTTGTCAAGCTTTCGATTTATTTTAAATCTTCATCAGGACACTGTAACAATGTTGATATTATAATAAAAATTTTATACAAAATTTTATAGTGTAATCTCAGACTTACATAGTGTTGAGGTTAGTTTAAGAAAAGCATCTGATGTATATTAGAATTTTGACAAATGTCGTCAACATTGGTAAAAAAACACATTATATTAACAATAGAACAAATTTTGTACTAGTTAAGATCAAACAAAATAATTTTGAGAATATTTGCCACAAAAAAATGGTAGGACGGTAACTGCGTGATCAGGTGTTCGATCACTGAAAAATGTATGTCAAATAATGGCTACCAGTTTTTGCCGCGTTTTTAGCTGGAAGAAAACTTCTTCTTGATATTTAGACAACAAAGAATACGTAGTTACAGGAACTGTCACAAGGTTGAAAGGAACAATTTAGAAAAGTTTTTGAAATTAAAACCGCCAAGGAGCAACTTTAACCAACTCCATCATTTTGTACATTTTGAATTGATGTATTGTGAATGTTTTTAGATTCGGCTAATTTTAATAAATAAATGTATATCTGGCTCAAACCATCAACGTCTGTTCTTTTATTCATAGTGTTAGTTTTATTATTTATGTGGTACATCTCTAGGAAAGTACGTTTAATGATATTTTTTTCCACATCTAAAATACTGGCTTGTTCGTATGCAATATTATGTTTGGTGCTGTGGTGATGTTCCGCTAAAGCACTGCTATGTGGTTTTAAGCGACATTCACTTTTATGTGAAATAATTCTACTTTTTAGGTGGTTACACGTTTGACCTACATAACATAAATCGCAGTCATTACATGGTATACAATAAACTACGTTAGATTGTAATTGAACTGGTGTTGGGGTTTTTAATTTTGAAAAGACCGATTTGACAGTCGTACAACTTCTATTGGCAATTTTTACTGAATCGTCATGTAATATTTTTTGAATTTTCGGTGTTAACTCTTCGATATAAGGTAAGGATGCATACTTTATACGCTGGTTTGTCTCTTGTTCAGCAACAACCCGGGTTGTTGGTTGATTATTTTGAGTGACATTGAAAAGTAAATTGTTAATCAAATTTTTTGGGTAAGCATTTTGCAGTAACACATCTCTCAACCTAATTAGATTTTTATGATGATGTTGGTGGTGTGATATACGTAGAATTCTATTTTTTAGCCCTAGTATTACATTTATTTTCATTTGTTTTGGTTGTTGGGATTTGTAATGTATGTACCTCCCAGATGCAATTGGTTTGACGTACCAGTCTAGTGTAAGTAAACCACTTTGATCTCTACTAATTATTGTATCTAGGAAAGGTAGGCACATATTTTGTTCAAATTCAATGGTGAATTGTAATAATGGGCTAAACGAATTAAATATTTGCAGTATATTTTGTGTTTCACCAACGGGCACTGCACAAACAATGTCGTCTACAAACTTCTTTAAAAAAAGGTATCTCATAATCCAGTTTAGGAATACACTCATCAAGGAGTGCATCCATCACGTATTGAGCAATTATGGGGCTTATAATTGCACCCATCGGACTTCCAAGAAGTTGTTTATAGAACATACCATCATATGTACAGTAACTCGTGTCGAACACAAATTTAATTAGATCAATAAAATCCTTTTTATTGAGAGGTGTATAACTGCGAATGTCAAAATTCTAATATACATCAGCTGCTTTTCTTAAACTAACCTCAACACTATGTAAGTCTGAGATTACACTATAAAATTTTGTATAAAATTTTTATTATAATATCAACATTGTTACAGTGTCCTGATGAAGATTTAAAATAAATCGAAAGCTTGACAAATTCTAAAGAGTCTACTTTAAATTTTTGGCCAACTTTTGACTGTCACTCCCACTACTCTTGCTTCCTTATATATATATATATATATATATATATATATATATATATATATATATATATATATATATATATATATATATATATATATATATATATATATATACCTATATTTCGTGAACAGTTTAGGTTGTTTACTAGAAGAAGTTTTCTAATTTTATTAGACATTTATTTCATCAGAAATATAACTATACAGAAAATATAAATTTATACAAATAAGTAATATTTTATAACTTATACTAATTATATCTAGTTTTCTTTATTCCGGTTATAATTATTAACAAACATGCATAATGAAGAAATACGAAAGAGCAAACTTAACTCGTATCTTTTGTTTAAATTTTACATGATACACTATATTATCAATTAACCTATTATTATTATTATTTAAAAAAAATAATTTTCAAATGATAATTAATTTAATTTCATCATTTTTACACCGTATGGTACACTATTCTCATTATCTATTAATATACGTTTCATGAAATCTATTTTAAATGTTTTAGTCTCTTTTTTTGTAATAACAGTATGATTCATATTACATCTTATATTATTAGAAATAATCACCGGGTTTATTTCACTATTATTAAAAACTAATTTTTTCATAGCGTCGAAATTAATTATTTTTAAGTTCTTGTAATTTAGTGTAAAACCCTTTACTTCGCATACTTTGTTAAATTTATTTTCTGTAGGCATAATTCTTTAGACCGCCACATACAAATTCTGTTATATAACTGTCATGGCCAAAACAGGTCAGGTCATCGGTTAAATCACCTAAGAAATTACATGTGGGTAGTTCATATTGACCTGGCGAATGGACATATATAATAGAATCTGTGTCATAGTATAATACTCTAGGACCTAGAGGTCTCAAAAAATCATACAAACGAAGTCGTGCTTGTGCTGTTGTATATGCAGCTATCACCACATTAACAGCTTTAAGCTATTCCATAGCTTCATCTTCGTAGATTCAGTGAACGTACATAATTTGATCTCCCGCTGGTATAATCCTATTCACCTGAATTGCAGGATTAGCTAACAACTCGTACAACTCCTCAGCAGATGAAACAGTTGATGTACATGATCTGTTTTCGTTTTGTGCGAATTTGCCTGTTAACAAAAAAAAATTGTATGTACTATGATTAACATCCGTTAAGAAATTGTATATAAAGTTTATCTTACCACAAAATGAATTTAGCATGAGTTTTGCCAGTGATCTTTTGCCTGAATTTTTCTCTATTTGAGCTGGATCTAGTTGAACTCCTTCATTCTCCATATAGTTTCGAATGTAGTTTGCTTTTGTTGCATCATCAATGCAGTCTGGAGGATAGTCAGATGCTTCTTGCTTCATTTAAAAAAAAGTTATTCACATAATCGACAAATAAACGACCTGTTTTTGTGTCTCTGCCATATACTGTCAGTTGATATTGCCACACCTCATAAATTTTAATTATTTTATGACCAACAGACAGTGCACAACGAATTTCATCAGCTACCCACGTCCCGACAAATTGTCTTTCTTCATCAGTATGAGTGCACACATTTTATTCTAAATTGTCACAGCATAGTCGACATAAAACAAACATTAGTTTCCCATGGGCTTTTCGTGGTAACATGGGATAAAACAAATCTATTGGAGGTAAAATGGTGCATTTAATTAATCCTTCCACCTGATCTATGTTATCAATAGACCAACAGGGAATTTGGCATATTTACATATATAGGGATAGAGAGAACAAACATCTACATCTACATACTTGATTTTTTCATTATCTCGAATTTTTTCGACCTCCAAAAAATGCATCACGTGGTTGTAAAGGCAAATTATTCAAAATATCATGATTATTAAGCTGTCGATGTAAATTTTTATCATTTTTCATTTCTTTCCTGAATTCATATTCCCAAACATATAACCTAAATTTAGAATTTTGTCTAATTTTGTCAACGTTCTTTCATGTCTTTGTTCTATTGTTTTTGTTTTCAATAGCTCAGTTTTTAATGGCTTATAATGGATTCAAATCCTTTCTCCAAGTACGTGGGTTCGAACCCCAAAACAAATAAAATGAGTAAGTGGACTGTATATAAACGGGTGATTCTACTTTTGAATATTGTGCATTAAATTAAACCAAAATTCTATATTTTAACCAAAATAAGCTTACACAAGACTTATTTGTTACCAAATTCAATAGAAATTAACTCAAACAACAATGTAAATATCAAACTTCAAAGTACAAACTTCAAAGTCTAAACTCTTAACAACATATACCAAAACAATTCAAGATATCAAAAACCAAACACCAATTATTATGAAATAAACATTAAATGAATCACATTGATCCTAAAACACCAATATCGAATGATTCCAGCTAACAAGAACAAACCCTAAATTATCAATGTGATTCCAAAACACAAATACGCGAACTAGACCTGAAAGAAAAGAACAATAATATATATATTAGCCCTAATTCACCAAAACAACAATGAACTTAGCTAACAAGAACAAATCCTAATTGCTAATATATTCCTAACACGAGAAAACCAATAATTATAATAATACTGTTTACCAAAACAATGATATTTTACCAAAAATGAACAAATAATATTAACCCAGTACGCCACTGGCGTTTGAACTAAACAATATTATAAACAACACACAAATAGTAATCAAAAACCCAACATCAAACAACACTGATGCGTATTTGAATAATAAACAGCCTGCTAACTAACGGTTTAGCAGACATTAACCAAAACCAAACATCAAAATACTATGATGTGTATAATTGACTGTTAAATATACTATTTAACAGTCTTCAAACCAACAATAAACAAGAAACGATACTAAAACGTAAGCCTAAACGCTCTACGTCTGTACTCTTCGGAGATCACATCGACTCTGAGCGACCGCACGCTCAGCCCTGTAAGCAGTGTTGCCACATTTAAATTTTGAAAAGTACTAGAATACGGTTTAAAAATGTATTAAAATGTAATAGATTTATTTTTTTATGTAATTTTTTTTTATTACAAAATAAACACTTTAATATAAAAACTAAATTAAACATCATTAAAATTATAATATATGATGTACTTGTTCAACTTTTCCTGAAATCCTATATTAAATCTTGGGAAAGGTTGGTATATGGATCGGTCGAAATAAAGATGATCAAGTAGTCTTAATTT
Organism: Agonum fuliginosum; assembly: GCA_947534325.1. Classification (NCBI taxonomy): domain Eukaryota; kingdom Metazoa; phylum Arthropoda; class Insecta; order Coleoptera; family Carabidae; genus Agonum; species Agonum fuliginosum. The sequence goes on from OX384044.1 coordinate 14,874,009, forward strand.
TTTAATTATCATTACATCGAATTTATTACATTAAATATCATCACAAAAATGAATATTAAAAAAAAAAATCATTGTCATTGTCATCGTTTTCAGTTATATTATTAGAAGAGTATATTAAATTACGTTTTATAATACTGTCATTTGGTTTAAAATTGTAACACGTATTACTTTTACTATTTAAATAATATTTTTAAAATTAAATATCTAAATAAAAAACATTTACAAACATATACTGGAATTGCATGTGAATTTCAAAATTGGTTACTTGTCCATGGTTATTAGGCCAGTCATTTTAGCAAAAAAATGGGCTCAACCTCGGAATGAGAGATAATAAGCTGGAAACTCGCGTACACCTTCATTTTTGCGTTCTAAAAGTTGTCTCAAAAGTCTCATAAAATCTCGTGTAAGTTATTCGAGGTCAAAGATCACAAAACTCGGTTTTTCGAGATTATCTAGGTTTCTATATTTCCAATGATGTTAACCTATTATAAAAATTGTAGAGAATAAAATTTCCTACAACTTTGGTATTTAAAAAAAATTTCTCCGATCAATAGTTCAAAAGTTACGGCCGAAAGAAAAAGGAACGCTTTTAAAAAATTTAATTATGGCATTACTTTATATCATAATATACAAAAACGACTGTAACTTTTCAACACATTAAAATATTGACTTCCGGTCTGAAGCATTCAATTCTTAAGACTTATTTTCAATCTACAATACAATTTTTAAAATTTTGGAGGTCCTAGTTTAGACAAAATTTAAACAAAAATAATAATAATTTTTTTGTATTTTCTTAAATTATTGTGTTTAATCAGCTCTAATATCTGAATGAATCAAGATATCAACTTTCGGTTTTCAGCATTAAATTCCTGAGACTTTTTGCTATAAGGTAAATTATTTCAAAAATGGTTAAAAAAACTTTGGTAACCTGAAATTTTAAGTTTTTCTCCGAGAGAATATAGTGAAATTTTAGCTTTGTTATAAATTACTTTAAATTTTAGGTCATCACATACCTTTAAAAGATTTAAAAAATATTGTTTCTTATAGAAAAACGTCCCAGAAATCCAATGCTGGAATCCGGAAGTCGATATCTTAATTAGTTCAGAAATTAGAGCTGATTAAATACAATAATTTATAACAAAATTAAAATTTCACTATATTCTCTCGGAGAAAAACTTAAAATTTCAGGTCAACAAAGTTCTTTAAACCATTTTTGAAATAATGTACCTTATAGAAAAAAGTCTCAGGAATTCAATGCTGAAAGCTCAAAGTTGATATCTCGATTCATTCAGAAATTAGAGCTGATTAAACACAATAATTTAAGAAAATACAAAAAAATTATTATTTTTTTTGTTTAAATTTTGGCTAAACTTGTAATCTCCAAAATTTTAAAAATTGTATTGTAGATTGAACATAGTCTTAAGAATTGAATGCTTCAGACCGGAAGTCAATATTTTAATGTGTTGAAAAGTTACAGTCGTTTTTGTATATTATAACATAAAGTAATGCCATAATTAAATTTTTTAAAAGCGTTCCTTTTTCTTTCGGCCGTAACTTTTGAACTATTGATCGGAGAAATTTTTTTTTAGTACCAAAGTTGTAGGAAATTTTATTCTCTACAATTTTTATAATAGGTTCACATCATTGGAGCTATAGAAACCTAGATAATCCCGAAAAACCGAGTTTTGTGACCTTTGACCTCGAATAACTTACAACGCAGACACGAGATTTTATGAGACTTTTGAGACAACTTTTAGAACGCCAAAATGAAGGTGTATACGAGTTTCCAGCTTATTATCTCTCATTCCGAGGTGAAACTCTAATTTGACTGGACTATATTCAAAGTTTCTTTCTTATAAATTGGTCTCTATATGCACATACGCTTTAAAGAAGGTTATGAAAATTGTAAAACCAAGGCCAAAGGCAACGACAATATCAAGAGACCAAGACCACTTTGCGGTCATGCGCAATGCCCAATAGTTCGGATAAATAATAATATAAAATACGATATGCATCATGGAAATATATTTAAAATAATAATAAATTATTTTTAATATTCATAAAAATTTGTCAAGTACAAATAATAAGTAAACTGAAAATGTAATAGATTTTATTGAAATGTACTAGTGTACTAGAATTTATAAAATGTACTAAATCTAGTACAATTGTAATAGCACTGGCAACACTGCCTGTAAGGTCTGCGTGTGGTCCAACAATTGAAGTGACGTCACTGCCGAGCCCAGTCCGGCTAGCGAGGGGGGTTACTATAGCGACCGTCACATTCCACAGCGGACAGAAGTTTTGAGCGACAGCGGCGGTGCGCGGAAGAAATTTTTGAAGCTAAAAGAGACTTCTATTCTAAACAGTTTCTTTAGAATTATTAAAAACCTCTTTATCTCTTTTTGTTCTATAAAATTTTGTACAACCATGTCAAAAACAGTCTAAAAATTCAAAAACTAATTGGTCTGGAGCGTAATAACCATCTACTTTAAAATTCTGAATCATTGCTTCACTTCCACGTCCAGCATGTTGAATCTGAATGCTTCGTATGTTTTCCTGATACAATAATCACTTTAAAACAATTTTTAATTGATTATCTTTTAAGCGATAACCCTTAAGCGGTATAATCCCTATTGTATTGGGTTTTAAAAACATACGGCGGAATACACGATTACAAGCTGATGCGATCGTAACAGCTTCAGTAAATGGACACACATTACAATCTTCAATGAAAGTTTTACGGAGCTTATCACATACACGACGCAATATGTCTACATCTGATACGCAATACTCTATTAATTCCTTCTCCATATGAAATATAACATTATACTGCGTTTGTTTGTTATACAATTCCTGGTTGATTTGCTGTTACTTTTTCTCTTTGAATACAAAATGCTGAAATTAATAAAACACTGCGTATGTGAAAAATGCTTGTTTATTGTCAACTCTAACAAAAACGTCAAAAACCTTGTACAAGACTGCCATCTACAACCTATCAAAAATATAGTTGCTTCTTTACAAAAAAATGTTATAGTTCGACCGTTACAACAAAATATTAAACAGAAAAATAATGACAGGTATGCCATCTATCAAACATATGCGAAAACATTCTTAAAATATTATACATTATGCCGCCCGCCTTGAAATGGGGCATTTCAAGAGAAATGATACATATAATTATAACATTATACATTTAAGTTATGCTAGAACTATCAGTATCACACAATACACAAATTTTGCGCACTGAACGTTTGAAAACACCTGAATTTGTTTTAACTGATACAACACGGACGACATCGTCGTTGCCTGGATGTAACTGGATGATTCTTCCGGTTCTCCATTGCTGGGGTGGTGTGTTGTCGTCAATTAGTAGCACAAGAGCATCTAATTTTAGATTTTGACTTGAATGAGTCCATTTCGTCTTGGATTGTAGATTGTGGAGATAATCTTTTGACCATCGTTGCCAAAAGTGTTGCCTAATTTGTTGCAAATGTTGCCATCTGGATAGGAGATGTTCCTTGCAGTTGGTGACATCTGCTTCGATTGGCGCGATAAGTGAATCTCCTACTAGGAAATGGGCAGGAGTGATTGCGGTAAAATCATTAGGATTGGATGATAGTGGAATAAGTGGTCTTGAATTAATTATAGCTTCAATTTGAGTAGTTATGGTATTAAATTCTTCATAAGTTAAATTTAGGTTTAAAACACGTTTTAAGTGAAATTTTAATAGTTTAACTGCGGACTCCCAAAGTCCACCGAAATGTGGAGATCGTGGAGGGTTAAAGTGCCAAATTATGTTCTGTTGAGCAAGTTCTGTGGCAATCATATCCTTTTGTTGTTTAAGAAATTCATATAAATGTTGTAGATCATTATTAGCCTTTGTAAAGTTGGTTCCGTTGTCGGAGAATAGTTCAGAACACAATCCTCTTCGAGCTGTAAAACGTTTAAGTACGCTTAGGAATGCTTCACCTGTTAATTCCGTTACTGGTTCTATGTGAACTGCCTTAGTGCTAAAGCAGATAAAAATTGCTACATAACATTTTAGAAATCGCTTTCTACCTCTACCCTTTGATTCTATTAGGCTGAATGGCCCACAATAATCCACACCAGAGATAGAAAACGGTCGCTTACCTTGAATGGTTCTGGCTTCGGGAAGATTTCCCATGATGTGTGAAGCTGATATTGGATTGCAACGGACGCAAGTGATACAATTTCTCGTGATTTTTCTTATTGTGTTTTTTGCTGCCAATGGCCAGTACTTAAGTCTCAAGAAGGCAAGTAATGACTGTGGGCCGCAATGAAATCGTATTTCATGCTCTTCTCGTATTATGGATTCAGTAATGTTACTCTTAGCAGGTAAAATAACAGGATGCTTTTGATTGTAAGGTATTGAAGCATTTTTCAGCCTGCCACCCACTCTGATTACACCTTCTTCATCAAGAAATGGTGATAAATTGAGCAGTTTACTTGTCTTATTTATTATGTTTCGTTCTTGAAGCGATTTTAATTCTAATTCAAAATGCTGTTTTTGGAGTAATTTTATAATTGATGTTTCCGCTATCTGTAATTCCTTTACTGTTAAAGAATTAACTCGTTTGTCATTTTTGTTTTGCGCATTCCAAATAAATCGAAAACACAATGCAACAATGCGTTTTAATTTTATAAAAGACGAGTATTGTTGAAGAATAGTATAATCTGATGTAATAGTGATTAAACTTACGACTCGTTTAGTTTCAAGTTCTTCGTTTGTGAAGTTTGATTGTAGATTCAATTCTGGCCAATGTGAGTCATCTTGTCTCAACCAACTTGGGCCAGTCCACCAAATGTCCTTTTCAGCCAACTGACTTGGAATAACGCCTCGAGACAATAAGTCGGCTGGATTGTCATGTGAAGGAACGTGTCTCCACAGAACAGTATGTGATAAATCTTGTATTTCTGAAATACGGTTAGCAACAAATTGTTTCAATAAATGTGGCGACGTTTTTATCCATGCTAAGACGATAGAAGAGTCAGTCCAATGATAAATGTGTGTAATGTTGAGTGAGAGTGCTGTACAAACCTTTTGTGACAGTTTTGATAGCAAAAGAGCTGCACAAAGCTCTAGTCTAGGTATTGAAAGTGATTTGAGTGGAGCTACTCTTGATTTTGAACATACAAGTGATACATTTGTGTCCCCGTTGCTGCAACTTGATTTTATGTAAAGACAAGCACCGTATGCGTCTTCAGATGCATCACTAAAACCATGGACCTCAATGACGGTAATTTGATTTGACATCATCAATTTCCTGGTTATTTTGATATTGTTCAATGCGTTTAAATCCTTAAAATAGGTTTGCCACTTTGTGTGTAAACTTACAGGTAATGTCTCATCCCAATCGAGTTTTAAATGCCACATCTGTTGCATGAATAGTTTAAAGATGGTGATTATGGGACCCAGTAGCCCTAGTGGGTCGAAAATTTGTGAAATTATGGATAATATTTCTCGTTTACTTACTCTTTTTGGTTCTATATTAAGGTAAGTATATTGCAAAGTATCTTGTGTTGCATTCCAATATAATCCCAATGTTTTAATGGGTTGATCATCGTCTAATGCTAAATTTAAGTTGTCGGTTTCGTGAGTTTTTTGATCTAATATTGATTTTTCGTTAGACCTCCATTTACGTAAGTTAAATTGTCCCTTACTTAACAGTTGTGTTAATTCTTGTTTCAGTTGTTTAGCTTCTTCAATAGTAGACGTTCCAGTCAAACAGTCGTCCACATAAAAATTGGTAAGTAAAACCTCAGCTGCTTTAGGATACAAATGCCCTTCATCAATTGCTAATTGTTTTAGAGTGCGTACCGCCAGAAATGGTGCAGAAGAAGTTCCATACGTTACAGTGTTGAGTGTGTAAATCTTCAGCGGCAGTGATGGATCTTCACGCCAGAGGATGCGCTGCAAATTACTGTCTTCAGGATGTATGTTCACCTGGCGGTACATTTTTTCTATGTCCGCGGTCAGGACAAATTGGTAAGTTCTGAAACGTATTAAAATGTTAAATAGATCATCTTGAATATTAGGACCCACTAATAACAAATCATTTAATGAAATATTTGTGGAGGTTTTGGCAGAGCCATCAAAAACAACTCTGACCTTGGTTGTACTGCTGGATTGCTTAATGACAGCGTGATGGGGAAGGTAATAGGTTCTTGAATTTGCTGTTGCATCTGCTGAGTCAACTGGTGACATGTGCTTTAGAGTTTCATAATCACGCATGAACTGAATGTATTCAGTTTTAAGTGTCTCATTTTTTTGCAAACGAGTTTCCAATGCATTAAATCGTTTTAAGGCGTTTTCATACGAGTTCCCTAGAACCTCAATATCTTCCTTTGTTGGTAATTTGACCACGTAACGTCCATCCGAATCTCTTGTAGTATTTTCTGTGTAGTGTTGTTCACATTTAATTTCGGTTTTTGAGTAATGAACTTTGTTGTTAACTTCTTCGATGCTCCAGAATTTAGCTATTTGGTTTTCCAAACTCTTGTTGATGTTAAGAAAACAGGTTGTTTTGTGATTGTTTGTATCTTGTTCTAATTGTAGAGTGCCTGATATTATCCAACCCAACTTTGTTTTCTGTAATATTGGTTGATTTCTTTTGAGCTGAATTTGGCCTATGCATAACAGATGATAAAATAGGTCGGCTCCAATTAAAAGATCTATTGATCCTGGCGTATCGTAAGTGTAATCCGCGAGTCTCAAGTTCTGCGGAATTTTTAAATGAGTTGAATCAATTTTGATATTTGGAATGCTCTCAGTTATTGACGGTAGTACCAGACATTTTATAGTTGTTTGAAAACCGTTAAAACGAGACTTTATTTTAGCTTGAGTGCAGTGGCTGATATTTGTTGTAGATTGTCCTATTCCACTAACAGGAAAATGTTGAGACAAATTATGACATGGAAGTTTTAATTTTCTACATAATTTTTCTGAAATGAAGTGAGATTGTGAACCGGAGTCCAGCAGTGCCCGGCATTCATGCTTATTACCATTCGCATCAAAAATATGAATAATTGCGGTAGATAAAATGACTTGATATATGTTTGAATTTGTACATGTAGCTGTAGTTGTGGTTGATGAGCATTCTTGAACATTTACTTCAGTTTCTTTTGTTGGTTGATCGATATGTAACAATGTATTGTGCCGTTGACCGCATGTTCTACATAACGATGCTTTGCAATCTTTAGAGAAGTGATTCCCCCTAAGACAGTTTATACATAACTTTAACGATTTAATTTGTTTAACTCTATCTTTATTGTTTAATTTAAGGAAATTAGTACAGTTGTAAATGTTATGTTCGCCATTACAAAGAGCGCAAGAATTTTTATGGTAAGTGCTTAAGTGAGAGGTTAATTTATTAGGTTTATTTAAATTAAATGTTGTATTTTTAGACTCATTTTTAAGATTTGATGCTTCTAAGATTTGACAGCGTTTATTTAAAAATGTAATTAGTTTTTCAAGTGTTGGAACTTCTGTAGAATCTTGAGCTGATTCCCATTCACGTTTTGTATTGTTGTCAAATTTAGAGCATAATAATGGGATAATGATACCATCCCAAGTGTTGACTGGTTGTTTGAGAGCTTCAAGAGCTCTGATGTGTTTTAAAAAACTGTCAGAAAGTTGCCTGAGAGCTACAGCTGTTTCTTTTGTCATTGGTGATAACTCCAGTAGTGCATTAACATGGTTTTGCACGATTAATCGTTTGTTTTCGTATCTTTTGTTGATGAGATTCCAAGCTACCTTATAGTTTTCTATTGTTAACGCTAATGACTCAATAATGTTTGCTGCATCACCTTGAAGCGATGATTTCAAGTAATGAAATTTTTCAATTTCCGATAAGCTTGAACTATCATGAATAAGAGATTTAAACATGTCGCGATATTGTGTCCAATGTTGATAATTGCCATTGAACTTCGGTAGATCTATCACTGGTAGTTTTACATGTGTTTGATTTGCGAAAGGTATCATCGGCAAGGTTGCTTGACCGACTGAATTTGTTGACTGAGTTTCTGTAATGTGTTGACTAATTAATTCTTCAGCTTTACATGATAGCGTGAAATATAAGTCTTCAAACTGTTTTCTGACAATGTCTTGTTCTTCTTGATTCGAATCAGGGAATGATTCTACTGTTGATTGTGCGTCTTCGAATTCTCGCCACACCTCTTCTAGTTTGTTTAATCGTAATTTTAATTCTGTTATGTTAATGTTTGGTTTCTTGAGATGTTCTCCGAATCTATTTAATTTTGCTATTATGTTTGTACGGTTTAGAATTAGTTCATTTAAAGATGTTTTTTTAGGTGGCATTGTTTACAAAAATAACGTGTATTATTTATTTGATATTTTAGGTGATAGAGGAAAAATTAGAATGGATGGAGATTCACTAACCTGGACTGCTTGTTGGACCACGTGCTGGTAAACTCTGCTATTAATATTCCTCCACAACTGATGATGCTTCTTATTGGAAATGTTATCCGGCTTCGTCGAAGGACCAAAATGTTTGATTTGCTGTTACTTTTTCTCTTTGAATACAAAATGCTGAAATTAATAAAACACTGCGTATGTGAAAAATGCTTGTTTATTGTCAACTCTAACAAAAACGTCAAAAACCTTGTACAAGACTGCCATCTACAACCTATCAAAAATATAGTTGCTTCTTTACAAAAAAATGTTATAGTTCGACCGTTACAACAAAATATTAAACAGAAAAATAATGACAGGTATGCCATCTATCAAACATATGCGAAAACATTCTTAAAATATTATACAATTCCAAAAAATGTTGTCGCAAAGAAATGGACATGCTGTCTATACCATAATATTCAGGAGAAGGTAGGGGTCCAACGTAATTTTTATTTTCTACAGTATTGAAAAAATGTGGGAAATAACCTTTCTTAACTGTAGATGGTCATCCATTGCTTTAGGTAAAGCTGATAATGACATAGGTAAATAATTAATCGAGTCTATAAATTTTACGTGATTGATTTGTAGCATTGTAACAAGTCCTAGTCATCACAATTAAGTATGTGCGACGTCAGTCATTAGTTTACTAGGTCAGAGTTACCAAATAAATATAAATAAATATGTTTGTATTGCTAATACTAGTTTTGCTGACTAAGGACTTGTACATGAGTATAAATAAGATACAGGTAGGGTAATAGACAGTTCCAATTCAGTTGCGTTCCGATTCCAGTATGTGACAGCATAGAGATAAGGGTTAACGTAAGATGGTATTATTATTATTGTTATTATATTAATATTATTATTCATTAAATATACTTTTATACTTTTGTAACCTTTGAGTATTAATTGATACTAGTTTCCCAGTCTCGACAAGGACCCAACAACTTATTATTTGTACACCCAATTTGGGAGGTACATAATTGGTGGCAACGGTGCAATCTGTTGTCAGCCCAATATGGGTGGTACAGCATCATAATTTTTGAACCGTTTAATATTAATTTTGGTTTAACATTGTGCTCCTCAACTAAATATTTTAAAATAAACTGACAATCAAATGATTTTGAATTATGTGGTATACATACCACCGAAGAGAAAGAAGTACGAGGCAATAGAACATAAGTAATAAAAAATTTAAGTGGTTCATTTTTATATACGTGTTGACGAATACCACATGAGTTACAGAAATGTTTTAGATCGTCTATGTTGCAACACGTAGAACATGACTGTTTCATTTAATATTTTATTATCAGAATATAAGAGGAATTAAATCAAAACTGATGAATGTGTACAACGAATTAGCGGCTAATGAATATGATATTGTGATTTTAACGGAAACATGGTTAAACAGTAGTGTGTTGGATTCAGAAATTTGTAACCCAGACAAATACTTTGTATATCGGCGTGACAGAAGTGACCCAGATAAAAAACAAGGTGGTTGAAGGGTTTTGTTAATTGAGTTGCTGTCCTGAGATGTGATTTAATATGTACTTTATTACCTAAAAAACTAATTTCATTACACCAAAATTACACCATGTGGTTTTGACAGTTTTTACTTAACTTCACATTATTGTCACTAGTGTCGCTCTTTGACCAGTGATGAAGTGACGAATTTCCGCTACAGCTGAGCTGAGCCAGTGACTCTCAACAAGTTTTGAGTAATACTTTATTTATTTCATTTTAACCTAATGACAATTTGGACATGCCGCCCACCTTGAAAGGCTGTACTCTTTCAATACTAAATCTTATATAATAATATCTAAATTCTTAATTGCTAATATCACCCACTGGAAGAACACATATTTTAGTAATTGCTCTTTTTACCACACCATCGTTCACCTTCACACTCACTACATGGGCGATGCCATCGGAGCCTGGGTGAAGCTCTAGCACTCGTCCTAAGCGCCACTTGAAGGGGGGAAGACCGGATTCACACAGCACCAACATGGTGCCCGGTTGGATCGGGATGCGTTGATTGCGTTGCCATTTTGCTCGGGTTTGCAACTGTACAAGGTATTCTTGCTGCCATCGTTGCCAAAAATGCTGGGGTCCTATTCTATTTCACTTATCAACGTTGATAAGTTGGGTTGTCTTGATAACCCCCCACTATGTGTGACGTAGTAGCGAAGCGACTGTCGCTACGACTTATCAACCCTCGCTACGGTAGACTTGCGCGTTGCGTTGATTTTTGTTCGTTAGGAGGTTAAAATATTTATTTTATAAATATAAAATACCAATAAATTATGGGTTCATTATATGTATTTAATATTTTTGATTAGTTTATTAAATAATTCAACTTAGAAATTTTAGAAATAAGAAATTGACATTTTTCTTGAAAAAATAATTTACTTTGAAATTCAAAAAAATGGCTTATTTTAAAACAAATAATACGTTTATGATAAGTGATAGGTAAAATGGTGGTTTAGCAGTTTTTCTTGTCAAATTTCACAGTAAATGTAAAATCTCTATCAGTCTTTATCAACTGGAGGCCAAATATCCCTAACCCTTGATATAGTTACAAACGGAATGACGTCACGAAGTTATCAACTGAACTTCGCTAGCGACTGTCGCTATGAATTAGAATAGGCACCCTGGACTAGTTGCTGAAGTTGCTCATAGTGTGACAATCGGTTACATGCGACTGTTTGAACGTTTTTTTGAGGCACAGACATCAGAGAATCTCCGATGAGGAAATGACCTGGAGTGAGGGCAAGGAGATCATTTGGATCATTTGATAATGGAGTTAGTGGTCTGGAATTTAGGCACGCTTCTATCTGCGTCAGAACCGTGTATAAATCTTCGAATGTTAAAGTTAAGTTAGATATTATTCTCTTTAAATGACGTTTTGCGGATTTTATTGCTGCCTCCCACAAACCGCCGAAGTGGGGAGAGCGAGCTGGAATAAAATGCCATTGTATTCCTTGTTGTGTCGCGAATTGTATTATTTGATCATTGTTAGGTTTTTCGTTTAAATTATTTATTATTTGATTTAATTCATTGTTAGCGCCGACAAAATTTGTAGCGTTATCAGAGTATATATTAGCACATTTACCGCGTCGCGATATAAATCGTTTAAATGCGTTTAGAAAGGCGTGTGTCGTTAGTTCGCTGACTAATTCGATATGAGTTGCTTTAGTGACGAAGCAAACAAACATGCATATGTAGGCCTTGACAATTTTTCGTCCACGAGTTCTTCCTTCTTTGATTTGGAAAGGTCCTGCGTAGTCTATGCCGCAATTGTGACACGGACGTGTTGGTGTTACTCGCGCATCTGGCAGATTTCCCATAATTGGAGCATCTTGAGTTGGATTATGTCGGAAGCATGTAAGACAGTTATGCAGTACACGTTTTACTGCATTAAGACCAGCGATCGGCCAATATTTCTGACGAATTGAATACAGCGTTGCCTGTGGTCCTGCGTGTAGTAATTGTTTGTGTTCGTGATCAATGATCAACCTGGTGAAAGCGTGTTTATTTGGTACAACAATGGGATGTTTTTGCTCATAGGAAAGTTTTGCGTTTTTGAGTCTTCCTCCTACTCTTATTATTTGATTCTCGTCTAAAAACGGGTTCAATGTTAATAATTTGCTGTTGTGATTGACTTGTTTATTTACCTTTAATTTTCTTAATTCTTCTGGGAATTCATTTTGTTGCATTGTCTGAATTAATTGCAATAATGCCTTATTGCGTTCATCTAGTGTTAAGTGTCCAGTTATTTTTGGTTGTTTAGCTTGATGCCTTTTTATATTATTCATGAATCGAAAGCAGTATGCTGTTACGTTTATGAGTGTATTCAATGATGAAAATCTTTGAAAATGTTGTAGTTGTTCCTCCCTGTTAAGACAAATAGATGCTATTTGAGTTTTCTTTCTCTCCAGAATTTCTTCTACGGTCATAAGTTGTTCTGATGGCCATTGGGTATCATCGAGTGTCAACCATTCTGGACCAATCCACCATAATCTTGTATTTTCTAATTCTGTAGTACCTCTAGAGAGAATGTCTGCAGGATTGTGTTTGGTTCCCACATGACGCCATTCACAATTTTTGGTTAGTACTTGGATTTCCGCCACCGTATTTCCAACAAATGTTTTCCATTGGTTGGGTGCTCCAGCTATCCAGGATAAGGCTATAGTTGAGTCACTCCAACAGATTGTTCGACTGATTGTTATATTTATTGATTGTTTCACCTTGTCTATTAATTGTGCCAATAAAAGTGCACCACAAAGCTCCAATCGAGGCAATGAAGTTGTTTTCAATGGTGCTATTCTAGATTTAGCACACAATAAGTTTGCAAAGTGTTCTGTTGCTGCATTTGTTGATCGTATGTAACAGCAAGCGCCATATGCCATCTCTGAAGCATCGCAAAATGCGTGAAGCTGTATGCCTTGTGGATTGATACATAAAACATTTCTCGAAATTTTGATTTGATTGATAGTTCTTAATTGATTTTGTGACTGTATCCATGTGGTGTGAAGATCTTGCGGTATGGGATCATCCCAATCCAGTTGAAGCTGCCATAATTTTTGCAGGATGACTTTAGCTTGGATTGTTGCTGGGCCAATTAGACCAAGCGGGTCAAATATTTGTGCTATTGTTGATAAGATTGTGCGTTTTGTGATGCGTTGAATTTTGTATTCAGATTTAACTGTGTATTCCAACGTATCTTCATGTGAGTTCCACGCTAATCCGAGTAGTTTGCTTTCCTTTTCAGCTATGTGTAGCTGGCTTGAGCTTGATGTTTGATTTTTAGTTTGTGCCAAGATTGCATGACCATTTGATCGAAATTTTCTGAGGTTGAATCCTCTTGTGCTTAATATGCTTGTTAATTCATGTATCAAAGTTTTAGCTTGGTTGATTGTTTCTGTGCCCGTAATGAGGTCATCGACATAGAAATCCCTTCTTATTATGCGACTTGTGACTGGATGTGTTTCTTCGTTTTCCCTTGCTACTTCATGAAGACACCGGACGGCTAGAAAGGGCGCCGATGCTGTGCCGTAAGTTACAGTGTTGAGTCTGAATGTTTGTATGGGTTGAGTTGGCTCATTTCTCCAAACAATTCTTTGGAAATCTCTTTGTTCTGGGTTGATGTACACCTGTCTGTACATCTTTTCTACGTCTGCTGTTATGACATATCTGTGTAACCTGAAACGAAGAACGATAGACAGTAATTCATCTTGAATAGTCGGACCTACCATTAACACATCGTTCAATGATATGCCAGTGCTTGTCTTTGCTGACGCATCAAAGACTACCCTCACTTTGGTTGTTTCACTGTCCTTTGTCACTGCATGATGTGGCATGTAGTAGACATCTTCTTTCTGTTCTTCATCTTGTTCAACTACTGTCATGTGCTTCAAATCCTTGTATTCTTCCATAAATGCGACATATTCCCTTTTCAGTTCAGGCTGTTTCTCTAATTTCCGTTCAATCGCATTTAGACGTTTTACGGCTTCTGATCTGGACTCACCTAATTCTGTAATATTAGATTTTACTGGCAAACTGACTACAAACTGACCTCGCTCATTGTGTGATACTGACTTTACGAATTCTTCTTCGCATAAACTTTCTTCGGTTGAGTAGATATGCTCTCGCTTGATTTCTTCAACTTCCCAAAACTTGACTACTTGCTCTTGCAGGGTATTATTGATGCTTACAAAACTGGCTGAGTTAGACGCCAATGGTATCTTGGTTGCTGATGACATGGGGCCTGCAAGTATCCATCCAAATTTAGTGTTTTGAAATGTGGGTTGATTCTTATTTAACTTCCTTTGTCCTATGAACAACAGGTCGAGAAATACTCCAGCTCCTATTAACATATCCACTTCGCCTGGAATATGAAAACTAGGATCTGCTAACTTAATGCCTTCTGGTATTTCTATTTGTGATACATTTAGTGGAACTGCAGGAATGGTTTCTGTGATTTTTTAAAGAATGAGGCATGTAATTGCTATGTTATACGAATTGTGCATTGAATGTATTTTTGGTTGAACCCTGTGTGTTACTTCCATTCTTACTTGATTGATTCCTGAAATTGACATATCAATTTTGCTTCGTGGTAAGTCGAGTTTCCTGCTTATATCTTCAGTTATGAAGTTTGATTGGCTGCCTGAATCCAACAATACTCTGCAATTGTGTGCAACACCTCGTCTGTCATAAATTTTGATTAGTGCTGTTGACAATAAGATATGTGCATCGTGCTTGTACACACAATGGTACGAACCAGGTGTGGGTTTCTCCTGCGTACTTTCTTGATGTCAGTATTTTCTGTGCTGTGGCCTTGAATACTGCTTTTCGGACTATCTTCATGTAATAATGTGTTGTGATTTCTTTGACATCGTTGACATTTTCGACTTCTGCACTCGTTGCTGAAGTGACCTGACCTTAGGCAGTTTAAACATCGTTTGAGACGCTTTACTTCATTTTTTCTCCTTTCGACTGACAAACCTAAAAATGTTTCACATGAAAATAATGCGTGAGGTTTTTCACACAGCGGACAGATGTATGATTGTGTTGTGATATAGGCTGCGTGTGAGTTAATCTTTGGATTATGTTTTCCTGGGTTAAATGATGATTTGACATTAAATTGTGGTTTGTTTATATGGTGTGAATTAGAAGTGATTGATTCTAGAACTTGTGCTCTTTGAGACAAAAAGTCTGTTAACTGCTTCATTGTTGGAAGTTGGCTGTTTTTAATTGATAATTCCCATTCTCGTCTAGTTACTGTGTCTAACTTGGACGATATTAAGTGTATGATTATGGTGTCCCATTTGTCTGTCGGTTGATCTAGTGATTTTAACGATCGTAAATGTTTTAATACCGAATCAAGTAGTTGTCTGATTGCGACATGCGATTCTTTATTTATTGACGGCAGTTCAAAAAGATCTCTAACATGATTCTGAACGATTAGACGCTTGTTCTCAAACCGTTCTTGCAGTAGCGTCCATGCGATTTCATAGTTATCTGCTGTAACTTCTAATGAGCTGATTACGCGTGCTGCATCACCTTGCAATGATGATTTCAAATGGTAGAACTTTTCTGTTGACGTTATTGACGTGTTGTTGTGAATTATGGACTTAAACATGTCATAGAATTGCATCCAATGACCATATGCACCGTTGAAGACAGGTAAATCAATTTTGGAAGCTTTACCGGCGTAACATTGTGACGATGTGCGGCTTCTTGAGCTGCTGCTGTTGGGCTGAGCGGATCCTTGCATTTAAGTACTGCTGTTGTCGCGGCTGTGCGTTTGGCTATGTGGTCATGTGCTAAAGAAATTGAGTCGTAATATGACTCTTCAAATTCAGCCCTTTCTGTTCTATGTGTCTCATCATACTCTTCTTTACCTTGTGCGCATTCGATTTTGATTTGAATTTCGTTGAATTCATCGAAGAATTTTGCTGCTCGATCCAATCGCGCTTGTAATTGCAGTACTGAATCGTTATTTGAGAATGATTGTACGTAATTTGCGAATCTGCTAAGTTGGTCTTTGATAACGTCGCGTTTTTTAATGAGTCGTTTGAGTACCGACATTGTTTGAATTCTTGATATTATTGTTGCTTGATTTAATATTAAATTTATTTATTTTACCGCGTGACGCAGACTGTAAGGAAATGATATTGGGAATAATGAGTTTTCAAAGGAGAGATTCACCTACCTTGTGCCTAAATTTGTGTGATTTTGGTTTGTCTCTAACCTCTGATCCCTGTTTTTCAGACTGCGTTGCTTATGATTGCCTTGCGCTGGTTGAATCCGGCTCGAAGGACCATGAAGGGTTTTGTTAATTGAGTTGCTGTCCTGAGATGTGATTTAATATGTACTTTATTACCTTAAAAACTAATTTCATTACACCAAAATTACACCATGTGGTTTTGACAGTTTTTACTTAACTTCACATTATTGTCACTAGTGTCGCTCTTTGACCAGTAACGAAGTGACGAATTTCCGCTACAGCTGAGCTGAGCCAGTGACTCTCAACAAGTTTTGAGTAATACTTTATTTTTCATTTTAACCTAATGACAATTTGGACAGTGGTGGTGTTTTAATCTTAGTGTCTACAACACTAAAGTCCAAAGTGCAACTGTCGTGGTGTTCCAGTGCGGAAGACATTTGGGGAACAGTTTCGGATACAAATTTTAAACTACACGTGTGCTGCGTTTATATCGCACCCTCATCCGCTTCGGATATTTATGAAGATCATTTCAATAAAGTTACTGACATTAATTTAAGGTACTGTAATAATAATTTTTTAATAATTGGTGATTACAACCTCCCACACATAGATTGGATTCCTAAACTGAACTACTACGAACCTACTAATTTGCGTAGAAATGATATATATTTTGAACTTACTAACACAATGAATGTATGTAACTTATTTCAATATAACGGTACTGTCAACAGTCATCATAGAATTCTAGACTTAGTTTTGTGTTCTATTGATTGTAAAGTTAATCTGTGTCACTTTCCCATAAGTAATGAAGATTCGCATCATCCAGCATTAGAGTTGAGCTTAAATATTAAAAACTATAATCAACTTCCACTGAACAACACAATTTCTTACAATTTCAGCAAATGTAATTATGAAGAAATGATCTATAAACTATCAGCCATAAATTGGAAAAGTAAATTAAACCATACTAATATTAATGTCAATATTGAAACTTTTTATAGCATTTTACACTCTTTGATTTTGATCTTTGTGCCTATAAAACAGATTAAAAATAATTCTTATTCGAGGTGGTTTTCTAAATCATTAATTAAGTCCATAAATGAAAAAAATAAGTTGCATAAAAAATGGAAAACTTATGGAAGAACTTCTGATTACTCTACATTTTCTATGCTTCGTAATAGAATTAAAACAAAGATGAATCAAGATTTTAATACTTACATAAGTAATACTGAAAACAGTATTAAAACTGATCCAAAATATTTTTGGAGTTATACTAAAACTTTTAAAAAAAATGTCGGTATTCCGAATGTAATCCGATACCAAGACCGTGAAGCTAATAATGGTGCAGATGTAAGTAATCTCTTTGCAGAACATTTTAAATCAGTATTTGTCAATTCAGATACCCATCAGGAACAGGAACACAACATTTGTATGAATAATACCACAATCAATTTAGGCTCAATATATTTACCATATGAAAACATTTTAAATTATTTGTCAACCTTGGACATTAGTAAAGGTTGTGGACCTGACCAAATTCCTGCAAAATTTATACGTACATGCTCTTATTATTCTTATATTATATTATATAACCAGTCCCTAAAATTAGGTATTTTCCCTGATGCATGGAAACTTTCTTACATTACACCAATTTTTAAATCAGGTGATATCAATGATGCCACTAATTATAGGCCCATTTCAATCTTATCTACCTTCGGAAAATTTTTTGAAGCTCTTGTAGTAAAAGAATTAAATAATACAATTGAAAATATCATTCTATCTGAACAAAATGGGGTTTGCTCTGGCAAATCAATCTCCACTAATTTAATTCCTTTCACACAATTTCTATCTGAAAATATGGATAAAAAAACACAGGTTGATGTCATATACACTGACTTTAGCAAGGCCTTTGATCGTGTACATCATCCTACACTAATACACAAACTTAATATGTTGGGAATTCATGGTTCTTTGCTAAGGTGGATTCAATCATACATCAGTAATAGATCTCAGCTTGTTTTTTGTAATGGCTTCAAATCACGTTTAATACCTGTAACATCGGGAGTTCTACAAGGATCACACTTAGGCCCTTTATTATTCAATTTATTCATTAACGATATATCACATTGCTTTAAGACCTCAAAATTTTTACTCTATGCTGATGATCTCAAAGTTTATACCTCTATAACGACTGAAACTGATAATTTAGAGCTTCAAAATGACTTAACCCGATTACATGAGTACTGCAAATCGAACTTCTTAGCACTAAATGTTTCCAAATGTCATGTTGTTAATTTTACAAGAAACACAGTACCTATTTCATTTGACTACAAAATTGATAACAAAACTTTAATTAAACATACTAAAGTTAAAGATCTAGGTATAACTTTCGACTCAAAATTACTTTTTAATCAACATATTGACACTATTGTAAAACAATCTTACAGAACATTGGGCTTTATTTTGCGAAATTGTAAGCACTTTCATAAACCAGAAACAATATTAAGCTTATTCCATTCATTAGTTCGATCTAAACTGGAATATGCCTCAACAATTTGGAATCCAATGTATAAGAATAATATAAATTTAATTGAAAAAATTCAGAAAAAATTACTTAACATAATTTGTTATAAATTTAACATTAATGTCACAGATTATACTAATAGATTACGTTATTTTAATATGTCATCATTAGAAAATAGGAGAATGCAAATGGACATTATTTTTCTATATAAAGTTTTCAATAATCTTATTCACTCGAATAACATAATTCATTATTTCAACATATATGCATCTAATAGAAACACTAGATCCAACAACCTATTTCAACTCAAGACTTGTAAAACTAATAATTACAAAAATTCTCCTAAACCCTTTGAGGACTGCCGGTCACCTGAGGTAACCACATATAATATATTTTTTCTTTATTTTCCTGTCGGTTTTGCAGCGATGCCACTATGTACACATGGTTGCATATATTGTTGGCTATGCAGAAACGCGGTTGCGTTCACTTTCATCATTTGTTGCTCTGTGGGTTAAACATACTGTGTACAGGTTTTGAGGTTACGTTGTTGCCTGTGGTATTTTATTGTGGTTTACCGAACTCTGCACACAATGGCAGGTAATTGTTGTTTATATTATTACATATAAGTATATATTTGCATTATTGACTAATTATTTCATTATATTTGTTCATAATATTTTTTTATGGGAACTTTATTCATGCGGTTTCATACGCTAACCACTAGGAACATACTAACACTTTTTTTTTATAGGAAACCTAAAGTTTAATTATATCGATCTTGACAAAATTAGTTCAGATGATTTTTATAACATTATTGAACAAATTCCATCAAATAATGAATCAATTATGTCGTCATCGTCTGAGGATGAAGATGAACATGTTGATGTTATGTTGAACATTGAAGACATGGAGGTAATTTTTGATCCAAATTTGCCCAACAATGCTGCTGTAATAAATAATAATGAGAGCGAATGGGATAGCGATGATGAGGTACCACTATCAACTTTCTTCTAATTGCACTAAAATTAACATTTTTTCGGAGCCAGTAGGGCCAAATATTTCTGACACAGCTGAAACTCCTTTGGAAGTATTTTTAGAATTATTTCCATTAGAATTTATAGATCATGTCGTTTTCCAAGTAAATTTATATGCGTTGCAAAAACATGGCGGAAATCCTCAAGCATTCGTTCAAACAACAGCAGATGAAATCAAAGCATTTCTTGGCATAAATATCCTAATGGGACTAAAGAAAATGCCAAGCTACAAAGATTATTGGGCTTCAAGAGCTGAGTTGAGAGATGGTTACATAAGTTCAGTTATGTCACGAGATCGAGTTTCATGGCTTTTGAGCTATTTTCATTTGAGTGATAATGAGAGACAGCCGGCAAGAAATGACGACAATTATGATAAACTATATAAACTTAGACCGCTGTTAGATAAATTGGGAGAAACGTTTTTGAAGTCAATGAATCCAAATGAAAATCAATCAATCGATGAATCCATGATACGTTTCAAAGGAAGAAGCAGTATCCGTCAATATATGCCAATGAAACCAATCAAACGCGGATACAAAGTGTGGATTCGATCTGATTCTACTGGATACGTATGCCAATTTCAAATATACACTGGAAAAATAAATAATACATGCGAGAAAAATTTAGGACATCGTGTAATAAAAGATCTGACAAGAGTTATTGTTGGGAAATACCATAAAGTCTATTTTGACAACTATTTTAACTCAATTGAACTCCAAAAAGAGTTGCTGGCTGATAAAATATACGCTTGCGGAACATTGAGAAAACATAGAAAAGGTATTCCCGTAGATTTAAAAAATGATAAACAAATGCTAAGAGAGGATTCCGATTGGCGCATATCTACAGAAGGAATTTGCTGCCTAAAATGGATGGACAGAAAATCTGTATTATTTCTGAGCAATTTTCACAAACCGTCAGATGTACAATCTGTAGGAAGAAGAAGAAAAGATGGTACCAAAGAAGATATATTTTGCCCTGGAATGGTAAAAGATTATAACAAACATATGGGCTACGTAGATAAATTTGATATGCTCAAATCACTTTACGAATGCGATAGAAAGTCACGCAAATGGTGGCACCTTATATTTTTCCATTTTCTGGACGTAGCCATTACAAATTCGTACCTTTTGTTTGAAAACAGACATGCTTCAAAAATAAACCTAAAAGAATTTCGACTTGCTGTCGCTATAGAATTAATTGGCGCTAGTCCAGAACACGTAAAACGGGGAAGAAAAGACAAGCCAATCAACAGATTCAAAACAATTGTCCCACTGGAAATACGCTATGATAAAGTCGCCCATATGCCTACGAGATCAACATCTCTACGGTGTGCTCAATGTAGTACGAAAGAGGAACCACATAGAACCTTGTGGAAATGTTTCACATGTAATGTTGGTCTTTGCATAGATGATAAAAGAAATTGTTTTTTAATGTTTCATACAAAATAAAATAAATCTGTACGTCATAAAAAAGAACAACATGGTTCCTAGTGGTTATTCAAACTAACCACCTCCTTTCTCGTTTATTATAAATGTTTATTTTTCAATTTTTGTAAAATACGTGTTATTTTGTACCAAATAAATAGTATTTCATAATAAAAAACTTTTATTTTAAAAAAAATTACCACCGTCCTCAAAGGGTTAACAGAGTTATGGCCACCTACAACTCCTATTTTAAACACGTTGACATATTTTACTTATCAATATCTCAATTTAAACATGCTGTCAAAAATACATTAAAGTACCAACTTAATTTAATTATATTGATTTTGTATTAGTAATAGTACCTACTACTTATTTTTTCTTCTCTTATTACGTATGCTTTATATATATATATATATATATATATATATATATATATATATATATATATATATATATATATATATATATATATATATATATATATATATATATATATATATATATATATTATGCTTCTACTTATCACGTATCTTGCATCTATTTCTTCTTTAAATAACTATTAGCACTACCGTCTTATTTTTAAGTCTGTTATTTCTACATAGTTCATATAAGTATTTATGTTTATACACAATCTGTAAATTTTTGTATTTATTCCGTGGGAACCTATTATTGGTCATTATTGACTGTTGGTTCTCCTCAAATAAATAAATAAATAAATAACACACAAATTCACTACATGTTCAACATTTTCTCCAATCTTTTTTTCTTGACGTGTTTCAAAATCATAAATGAATAAAGTATTTCCTTTTAACATAGTTTTGTCTTTTATTATGTAACACAGATGGTCTTGTTTCTTATAAGAGTCACATAATCTACAATACTTTTCACCACGCACATGATTATTTTTCTCACACTTGTATACTTTTAAACACTGTGTACATTTACACACTCTTCTACATTCAATACCTACATGATTATCGTAACACTGCTGTCCCCGAAATTCTATGTTACAAAGTTTACATGTAACATATTGCATAGTAGGAGAGCATGCCGGTGAATATTTACAATATGAACATTTATTTTCGCAACTATGACCATGTCTTACTTGATACGGTACATGGTGTTGTTCACAAAAATAGTTGCATGAAAATGCTGCAGTTAAACTTTATCACGTTGTAATGATTTCTATAGTACAATAGATTTAATCTTGGTAGCTTTTTACCATTAGCACCTTCAAATATTATATTTCCACGAGTATTATACTCATATACACATATATTATATTTAGCATAATACCGTTGAAATTCTGAGAGTTCGGGAATACCTGCACCATTTTCACATATATCTACACGAGCTTTTGTCATTAATTCACGGGCCTTCGCACTCTGTATACCACGCAAATCTCTTACTAGGTTCTTATATTCGGGATCTTTTTAAATCCATGCCTCTGCAACAATCAGTACTCCTGCTCCGTGTTGGAAATTTCTATGATTCCATCTTTTATACGACATAATTCTGCGTATGCTAAACCACGACCTTTTATTCTTCCTAAGCCTGACGGTACTTTCACTCATCCGCGTATAAAGTTATATCACAGTCATCATCAATAGTTTTACTTAAATCATTAATATAAATTATAAACAGCAGGGGAGCCAAAATTGTACCTTGTCCTACACCACTATGTATAGTAACAAGATCAGATTTCACTTCCAAGCCGTTGTCTTTACACAATGAAACATAGTGTTGCCTGTATGTGAGAAAACTGACGAGCCAGTTCAGAGATACTCCTCTAACGCCAATACTCTCAAGTTTAGCTAGTAACTTTTGATGGTTTACGCAGTCGAAGGCTTTACTGAGGTCACAGAATATGCCAACTGGACGTTCGCCCTGTTCAAGATAGGTGACTATTTTTGTGCAAAAATTATGAAATGCGTCATTTGTTGATGAGTTTGGCCTGAAGCCGAATTGATTAGGTTTTATCACATTTGTTTTTTTTAAAGATTGCAAACGAGTTAGAAAACTGTACTCATAAATTTTAGAAAAGGCAGACGTAACTGTAATGGGGCGATAGTTGGCCATATTATGTCCATTATTTTTCTTAGAGTGGAATTACCTTACTTAGTTTCAGTTTATCCTGGAATGACAAATTTACCAGATGAACTAAAGGTGTAATAATAGTTTCAATGATATATTTTAATAAGAATGCTGGCACTTCATCACGACCAGCTGATTTTTTATTTTTCATTTTTAGAAGAGAAAGCAATTCCGTTGCACTACAGGGTGTCCCGTAACATGAATCACATATTAGAATGGCATATAGTACTTAACGTACTGATCACGAAACAAAAAGAATTTTTTCAAAATTCCTATAAATAAGGGTAGTTTACTTAAGCAGGATTGGTAACACTGACCCGTTACAGTGTAGATGTGTGGAAGTCAACAGAAACCTAAAAGTTCAATAATTGTAGTGAATTAAAAAATAATTTTAGTGGAAGTGCAAGCTAAATAAAGTGCAGTCACAAATATTGATAAGGAGAATTTAATCGCAGTGTCAAACAGCAGAGAAGTAAAGAAACCGACTTGTTTCCCACCGTGAACTCTCAAGGTTAGCCTTCAAATTCTAATTTAACCATATATATATATATATATATATATATATATATATATATATATATATATATATATATATATATATATATATATATATATAGTCGATGGTAACCCTTTTACCGTTAAGTGTAGGGTTAGGTTAGGTTAGGTTAATTTAACCAACTAATTTAATTTAACCAAACGCACTGCGCCGACGTGTCTCCTTTTCGAAGCAGTGTTCTCAACTTTAGCAGAAATAAATTTAAAATTTGAAACTTAGAAACTATGGCATCCATAGAAGACATAAAAAAACTTACTAATACCTATTAACAAAAATATTGAGAAATTACAAAAATCAGTAGATATATTTAACAAAGCAACCGAAAGGAACGAGATGTGCTACGAAGAAATTAAAACCGATTTAAAAGAAAAAGAGAAGCAAATGGAGATGTTAGAACGGAAAATTAGAGAAAAAAATATCGTTTTCTTTGGAACAAGCGAAGAAGCACAAGAAAACTTAGAAGGAAAAATTACACACTTCTTCAAGAATAAGTTAGGCCTAAATAACTTCTCGACAAACAACCTAGAATCAGTAAAGAGACTAGGAAAATTTAAACGAGATAAAACAAGACCTATCTTAATTGAACTTAACTCTAAGAAAGTAAAAAGTGAAATTCGCAAACAAGCAAAAGAGTTGAAAGGCACAGATATCTACTTCGACGATGACTCGACTCCGAAGACATTGCAAGAACGGAAAATTTTGAAGCCATATAGAGCAAAAGCAAAAAATGAAGGATACAAGACCAGCCTATATCAAAACGTGCTTTTCATCAATGATACACCATACACATGCGCAGATTTTACTGATGACGATCAAAACAATATTCCGAAAGATGAAACCGAGGGAACTTCACTAAGAAGACGCTCCGTATCCACAGGCGACTTGGGTAACTACCACCACGTAAATTCTAAATCTGAAACGGAAAAAGAATATATAAGCGAAGAACCAATCAAAACGACAAATGAATTAGATAGCGAAGACCCAAAGAAAAGTGAGAAGAACATCCTGGAAGCATTAAAAGAGAATATCAAGGAAACACCAAAAGGTATAACACAAAAAAAAACATAAAAACAACGGTAAAATCATACAAAATACTGCTACACCTAACACACTACACAAGAAAAAGAACATAACTGAGCAATTTAAAAAAGTAGGCCCTTTAGACAAACATATCCAAACCAGAGCAACCACAAAAAACTTTCAATCAAAAAACCAACAGACACAAATTTCAACAAAATAATGATGTGGAATATTCAAGGATTACGAAATATTTATAGGCTTACCGTGCCGGAACAACAGCTAATATTACAACATGATATCATATGTCTCTCGGAAACATGGCTACATCAAAGTCTATTAGAGAATCCACCATTTCTAAAACATTACAACAGATATGAACAACTCGCAAATAACCAATCTTGCACAGGAAGAGCCATAGGAGGGTTGTTAATTTTCTCAAAAATGTCCAGCTTTAAAGCTACAGTGATCGAACAAGAAGCACATTGGATTTTTCTCAACATATTAACCGATACTAGAAACTTCATCCTAGGCACGGTATACCTCTCACCCTCTTACGAATACTCTATCCTCTTAGATCTTTTGTCTGACACTCTAATCAATATAATAAACTCACTGCCACATCATGCCTAAATTATTGGTGGTGATTTTAATGCCAGAATAGGTACACTGAATAACTGTGAAAAAATAACTACAAATAACTCTACAATAAACTCAACTAGAGACTCTTATGATAACATTTTAAATAAGAAAGGAAAGGAACTAGTCAAAATAATGGAAGAAGCCAATCTCTTAGTACTAAACGGTAGAACCTTGAATGATACACCTGCAAACTACACATACGTCGGCCCAAATGGTAAAACTACAATAGATTTAATTTGGATAGACATTAGTGCCATACCAATAATTCAGGATCTGCAGATAGAGGATATAATAGTATCAGACCACATGATATGCTCTTTAAAATTAAAATGTAGAAACTCAACACAACTCGACAAAAACAGAATTGAGATCAAAACTCACACTCCTCAATCCAAAATAAAATGGGACAACACAAAATCCCGTGAATTTACAGAAGAACTCAACAACATAACTATAGAAGGCAATATTGATAACAAATATAAATATTTAACAAATCAAATTGAAGCAACATCCAAAAACATTGGAATAATGAAGAGAATAACATACACGAAGGACAGACCCATAAATAAAACACCATGGTACGATGAGAAATGCGCAAGGCTGAAGAGACTTGCAAAAAAATACTTAAGAAAATGCAAACAAAGTAATTTCAGCAAAGAAAACACAACGATGTATTTAGAGGCAAAGCAAAACTACAAAAAACACATTACAGAACATAAACAGTTATTTAGACAAAATCTAAAAAGCAAGTTAGAATCAGCAAAGGATCAAACGGAATTCTGGAAAACCATAAAAACCTTAAACCCTACGACATACAATGAAAATCCGATTGATTTACAGTTATGGACGCAATACTTCCGGGAGTGGTTCGGCGAGAAAATTATAGATGAAAACCAATTTATTGACGTCCGACACCCGTATCTAGACTCGCAGATCACAACGCAGAAGATGAACTACGCCTTAAGGATGCTTAAACCCCACAAAAGTCCTGGCAACGACGGAATTACTAATGAACAATTAAATCATTTGCCAGATAAATGGAAACAATGCTTATTAGATTTGCTGAACGAATTCCTGACAGACGAAGATATCCCAGAAAAACTAAAAACCTCAAAATTTATCTTAATTCATAAAAAGAATGATCGTAGGAATATGGATAACTATAGAGGCATTGCTCTACTAAACAGCATTACAAAACTCTTTACATATATAATAAACAACAGAATTCATACATGGGCAGAATGCTATAATATTCTTCCTGAATCGCAATCTGGATTCAGAAAAAATAGATCATGCATCGACAACCTATTTGTCCTTAACTCCATAGTTGAAACATCATTCCAGAAAAGCCAAAAAGGAGTTTATGCTATATTTATAGATTTTCGCAAGGCATTTGATTCAGTCCCTCACAACTTGCTGTGGAATAAAATTTATGATGTTGGATAAGTGGAAAAAATTGTTAGACTTTTAAAAAGCATTTACGGCGACGCAACGATGCAAATTGAAGTTAACATTAATATGTCAGAAAAAATTTCTGTAAACAAAGGAGTATTACAAGGCGATTGCACAAGCCCACTTCTATTTGCACTATACATTCATGACCTAGACTCATTCATCAGAAGAAAAAACCTGGAAGGCTACTTCATTACACAACAAGCAGATATTCTCTCACTACAATACGCTGACGACGTCGTAATTTTTGCAAACACCCAGATCGACATTAATCGAAAACTAACAGCATTAACGGAATACTGTGACAGGTTAAAACTCAAAGTCAATGCTGAAAAAACAAAAAATTTACACTTCCTCAAAGGGAGGCTCCAAAAAGAAATCTGATACACATACGTGTCAGGGAGAAGAAATAAAATATACAAAAAGCTACACCTATCTCGGAACAATCTTCAAAACATCGGGATCGTACAACGACAACACGAAAGAAAAAATTACAAAAGCAGCTAAAATAACTGGAACTCTAAAACAAACAATGGCGAAAGTCAAAATCTACTCCTGGCATACTATCATGAAACTACACACGTCCGTCTTACTACCTACTCTCACTTATGGAGCAGAAGTCTGGGGACCCAATCAACGAGACAACATCGAAAAAGGTCAATCACAATTTTTCAAACACTTGGAATCATGGCAACGAACAACCCCAAATTACATAATAAGAAGAGAAACAGGGCAGCCAAAAGTCGAACTACTGATATTTAAAAAAATGTTATTATGGTGGCATAAATTATTACTAATCCCGATCTCAAGATACGCAAAAATATGTTACGAGAAACTCAAAAACACAAATACAAACGAAACACAACGTAACAAAACACAAAAAAAGAATTGGGTTAAGCAACTAGAGCTCTTACTGACGAAAAGTAACTTCCATTGGATCTGGGCGGAACAAAACTCGACAGTACTGAAGGGTGAAATTAATAACATATTACTGGCATACAACGAAATAATATACAGCAAAGACACAGTACACATCCAAGAATCCATATATAACCCCTATTTTAAAAATTACAACACCAGCCAGAATTACCTAAGCAACCAAATTCCTTACAAAATACTCAAAACCTCTAGCCTAATACGTACTGGAAACCCTAATCACATAAATATATACCAAGACGGAGTATCCCATAATTTCAATCAAGATGAAATCTGCACCATTTGCAATTCACACGAACCCAACGATCTCGATCATTTCCTCCCTCGCTGTCCCATTTTTTCTGCTTTCAGAACGGCATTTCTTTCAAAACATGCCCCAACACCGAGCCTAAACATAATTACGTTGGACGTTAGTAACCTGATGGCAGCGCTGTCCAAAGACAAGATGGTCGACATCTATAACTATGTATCGAGATCACTAAAACTACGAGCATTTGCCATGAACTTATAATTTATAATTTGTAATATTGTAAACTGTAATACACATTGTACAATTCATTACATACACAACAATTTGTTACCATTTCATTTTGTACACTATTCTATTCTTACTTAAGGAGAACATTTTTAGTATCACTGGACAATATTTATTTTGAATAAAGAAATTAATTATCGTCATTACGTAAAGTAATTTATAATTAAAATTAATTTATGCTATTACGTAAAGCTTCATAAAACCATTATTAATTAATCTGTGCGTAGGTAAAGAAAACAAAATATTTCAAAATACTTACTTTATTTTTTTTTAAACTGTTCAAAATTATTTCCATTAACAGCTAAACATAACGCAGCACGTTGAATTCAAGAAATTGTACAAGCCCGATGAAATGCATGTTCTTGTCTAATTTTTTCAGCGCAATTTTCAATTCGTTGCCTTAATTCTTCAAGGGTTTCAGGAGCCTCTTGATTGTCATAGATGAGGGATTAAAATGACCCCAAAAATAAAAATCTAATGGATTCAAATCCGGAGATCTAGGAGGCCAAGGTACAGGACCTCCTCGACCGATCCATCTGCCCTCAAATACTCTATCTAGGTGATTTCTAACATTTCTGCTAAAATGAGGTGGTGCACCTTCATGCATAAACCATGCCTTTTGACGTACATTCAGAGGAATTTCTTCTAATAATTCAGGCAAATTATTCTGCAAAAATAATAAATAATCCTGGCCATTCATTCTGTTAGGAAGTATGTATGGTCCCAGTAACGATCCATTCACCATCCCAGCCTAAAGATTTAGCGAAAACCTATGCTGAAAATGACTCCTGATAACAGCATTCGGATTTTCTTCAGCCCAGTTGTGACAATTATGAATATTGTGTATGCCATCACGAGTAAATATTGCTTCGTCAGAAAATATTACTTCTAACGTAAAATTAGAATCCACGGCATGTTGATGCAGAAGCCATTCGCAAAACCTTACACGAAGAATATGGTCGGGTTCAATTAACGCATGGACCCGTTGAAAATGATAAGGATATAAGTTATTATTATTTAAAATTCTCCAAACTGTCATCCGCGGCACACCTGGTAGTTGGCGAGATATTCTCCTTGTACTACTTGTTGGGTCATTGCGTACCAAATCTAAGACTGCATTTTCAACATTTGCTGGTCTCTGACGAGCTCCACCGTCTCTTCCCCGATTAGGTCGCAAAGAAGCAGTGTCGCGAAGGCGTTGAGTAAGATTAACAAATGTGCGAGGATACGGATGTCGTCGTCCTGGAAAACGTTCGGCGTAATAGCGCTGGGCTAATCTAGCGTTTTGCCCTGCTTCGCCATACACTAGCAACATATCCACTAACTCATTGTTACTGTAATCATTCATTTTTGCAACAATCACAAGAGCGATATCAAGACTAGATTAATAATAAACAATGTCACGTAACGAATCGAACAACTCACCACCACCACCTTAATAGCAAAACTGAAAGTGTTATGTGACCGGCTACTTGAAACTAAATTTAATTATTGTATTATGCAAACATTAGTTATAGGTACAACGTAATATTTAATATTAAAACTACGTATTCAACCAGTGGCCCAAAACTGTTTTCTTGACAAACCTCAAAAACTAATTTTCGAATTTTGAAAAAATTCTTTTTGTTTCGTGATCAGTACGTTAAGTACTATATGCCATTCTAATAAGTGCTTCATGTTACGGGACACCCTGTATAAGGTGCAAGAAATAATGATTGACATTCACAACTATTGCAATTCATTTCTGCAGTGCCTGTATTTTGTGAAATCTTGTTTAAAACATTTAAAGGAGCATCTCTGAAACAGGTGTTAAAATTATCGGCAATTATCTTAGTATCCTCGGTCAACTCACCATTCACTGTTATAGATTTAATTAGTTTTTTTATATGTATTGCTCTTGTTTGTGGCCGTATTGATAACCTGCCATGCACTTTTGCTAATATTGTCAGAAGAGAAAATCCGGTTCTGATAAAAAAATTTTTAGTATATTCTATTAAAAGAGAGTGTTTATTTTTTCAAGTTTGTATTGTTCAGCTAACAGAGGATGTAACTTCTGTAACTGAAAAAGATCTTTCAAATTTTGACTAGATTTTCTAATGTCATTATTGACCCAAGGTTTGTTACAAAATTTTTTAACACTTGTAGGGAAAATTTATATTAAAGTGATAAAAAAATATTTCAGAAAATTTATTGAAGGCTTCATTTGAGTCGCTTAGTGATAGATTATTGCTCCAGTTTTCGCTCTCAAGAACCTTATAAAAAAATTTATTGCATTACTCGAAAAGTTATCAATAACAGTACAAGTTGAAGTGCATACGTTAGTGAAAATGTAGTCTACGGTATTATTGCCACGAGTGCAACTTGCAACAATATTTTTCAAATTAAAAGTACGTAACATACCAGATAATAAATTAAATTAATTGTGATCTCTTTTGGGATCAACATTAAAATCGCCAGTTAAGAAAATATTTATATTGGGTTTAAATAGTGACTCTAAGACACAATTTAGTTTTTCAAAAAATATTAAAAAGTTTGAAGTAGGTGTGGCGATCTGTAACACACTAAAAGTATATTAATATTCTTAGAGCTAGAGGTCCACTGTTGACCGCAGATTTCAAATTGTTTATCAACACAAAAATCTATAAGGTCGATAGGGGTCACATAAAGGCCGATTGCCTCCAATATAAGTTTCCAAAGGCTGTATCGTTTCAGCGAGGAGTTCCTCGATGCTCCTCGACCGGTGTGCTATAGGCATTAAGGTAATTATATTGTAATTAAAATTTAAGCGATAAAAATAATTAAATAATGTCAACCAGGTATCAGACTGACAAGTACATAGAGTACAACATAGCATAAATCGGTGATAAATAGATGAGAAAATTATAGCAAATTGTAACACTGTATTTTCTAATATCCTCCAACTTACTTCTTATTACCGCGAGAAGGCAACCCAAACTACCTGAGGGTAGGGTGTGTGTGTCGCCTTCTAGGCTTTGAGCGGAATATTAGTTCGACCTTGTGACGACTGACCGTTTTGTGCGTGCGAAGTTCGGTTTTTGATTCTTGACCAGGGGCCTGTTGTACTTGAAACGTTAATGAAATCACATGTGTCGCTGATTTTGAGCTATTGTTAAGTGATCTAGGTGATCTATTTGTCCTTTGGTGGGATTTGTCGACCAAGTGATCTATTGGGAATTATTATATTCCTCCGGTGTTTCCGGGAATTTTAAAGTTAACAGCCAAGTAACAAAAAGGTTATTCACGCACTTTAAGCCATATACCAGCTGAGGTAAATACTCTAGTTTTGTACTATATTTCGTAGTGTAGTTTATCTTTCATAGAAAATTCATACTCTGGAAATATTGTCATTATATTATTTGTGCATTTGAAAAGTAATTAAATCATTCCATACATTTCCAGTGGCGTAGAGCCGTCACACATTTCTTCTTTCTTTATTTAACTAGTTAAACGTTTTAGGCTTTTAAACTACAGCTATTTCCAAAATCAAAATTTTGAGAAAAGATCTGGAGTCGATTTTATCTTCTGGATATTACGGAGTTGAGAGTTATTACGAGGGAAGTTGGGAATTTTGGATTCGAACTTATTGAGACGCCACTGGCACTGGCTTGCAGTCGCACCGCACCCTCCCAACCACCAAATACTCCGCGCCTGTGTACACCTTCACCAACATCTTGGAATCCAGATAAGCAAAATTGCACTCTATATTTTAGTTTGAGTTATTTTTCTCGATACTTTGTTTTGGTTAGAAATTAAAGCATCCTTGCTACGTCACTATAATTCTCATTTAGTATCTGATATTCCGATTTACTTAAGATTTTGTTTATTATTATTGTAAAGTTTTACTTGTAAAAGGTTAATTAATCAAGCGCTCGCGTAGTTTTTGTTAAGTCATTTTGGTTCACGTTGTGCTATTATTGGTAGGGTTAGTAGTCAGCGTATAGTTGTAGGACTCGCATCGTAATTTTTGTTTTGAACAGCGCTGGCATATTGTTGCGTCTTGGTCGACCATCGCGGAACGCCGTGCATCTTTCTTGCGCCGTATTATTCTTGTGTAGTTCCTTGCCTACCAAGTCCTAGCACTATAGTGGTGCAAACTACCCCTGCTATACTAATTTTATTTATTTTTACTGTAACCTGAGGGTATACTCTACGCACGTTACGATTAATTACACTTCCAAATTTCATTTTCAACAATATTATTTGATATTACTTCACTGTTTAAGACGAGTATTATTAGCTTCAATTTTGTTCAACTATATCAACTTGTTTATTTATATAAAATTTATTTAATCCTTTCAAATCTATTTGTTTATATCAATCAATTTATTTACTATTCAAAGTTATTCAATAATTATATTAAATTTATTTATATTATACCTGATCTCATTCGTCAATATAACTCGTCATTTATGTCACTTTTATTATTTAATTTGGAATTATCTAACGCCTTCGTACCCTTATCCTGGTAGGGTTAGTCGACCAACCCCGTGGTTGAACAAGGCTACGGTCGACTGGCGCCCTAAATCCCACCACATCCTTATACCACTATTGGAGGTCTAACACCCACTCCCATTTCCACTGAGTATTAGCCGTCGGTTCAACCAGCCTTGCCTGGGATAACCCTAAAGGGGTGTAGCAAGATTAATTGGCACCCGAACGTGGGGCCCTAATTTCGAAGGACCTTCCTTCGTTAGGTTTTTATATTAGTGTATGGTATATTTACCGTCATTTAAGTTATTTTTCTTTCGTAAAAAGTATTTTTTTTTACGTGAAAGCTTTTGTAATTAATTGGGATAAATATTTTAGGGTTAGTTTTTTTTTTCTTTCTTCTTATACGGTATTGGTATTTTCAGTCGTTTGAAATATTTATAAATTCTGCCATTCATGTGTAATTATGGGGTCTAAAATGGAGATTAATCGTTTGAACAAAGCCGAACTGGCGTATGAATTAAAAGTTAGAGGCGTAGAAGAAGACGATGATAGTAGAGTTGATGTTATGAGAAGTACCTTACGATCGTTGTTACGTGTGGAAAAATGTCCGTCATATGTTCAGCCAACCCACCCCTTCACATTTGAGCAAGACAGCGCTGCTATAGCAGAAAATATTACCGAGATTTCCACTTTAATAACCGATTTCTCAGATTTGAAATCATCTTCAGGTTTTAAAAAGATCGAAGCTAAAATAACCCACTCGATGGGCCGTGTCAACCGCTCTAAACCTAAAGATGATCCACAGCGGAAAAAACGATCCGGATTTCTCGTTAAGTTATCAACCTTACACGCGGAACTAAAATCTAAAGCAAAAAGTGTTAAGTTATGCTCCACTATTAGTAGTCTAATGTTAAATGATTCTATTGCTTTAGCTAACGCCAATCTCGACGACTCGGAACCTGCGTTCTCAGACAGCGATGATGATATTGAATCACCAAATGCTCAATCTTTTGTTAAGTCAGTTCCGGTAGCTAAATGGAACCTTAAGTTCAATGGTGATACAAAACTTATGTCTTTGAATTCGTTTTTAGATAGAGTAGATGAATTGCGTTTCGCTCGTCACGTCACTAAACCTCAACTATTGACTTCAGCTATTGATTTGTTCGAGGGTAACGCTCTGATATGGTACAGAGCTAACCGTCATTTGTTTCATACTTGGAATGAGCTAGTAGATGGGTTGCGAGATGCATTCTTGCCCTCTAATTACGAGGAGAAGCTTTTTGACGAAATTAAGAACCGTACGCAAGGCACGCAGGAACCGATCAGCATTTATATCGCGAGTATGAATTCCCTTTTCGCTAGACTTCGCTCGCGCGTAATACCTGAAGCGAATAAAGTAAATATTTTACTAAAAAATATTTTACCGTTTTATCAAACAAAATTAACTTTAATGGATATCGATTCAGTTTCAGAACTGGAAAAACTATGTAAAAGAATTGATAAGAGAAAAGAGTCGGTAGAAAATTTCATACCCCCACCGCGTCGTCATCTTACGCTTGAACCTGATTTAGCATATATTCACGTCAGTCAGTCAGAATCCCTACATTCGGCAAGGAATCCTCTGCCGTCTTCTTCAGCTTCAGCGAATACAATAGAAACCACCAAAAGTTGCTGGAACTGTGGTCGGTCAGGACATATAGCCATTCGATGTACCGCTCCACGTAAACGTTATTGCTATCGATGCGGTAAACCGAATGTAACGGTTAATACTTGTCCTAAATGTTCGGGAAACGCCCGTCAGGTGAAATAGAAGGTCGTATATTTCATCATAACGTATCTCTATCGGCCACTATTAACAATGCACGATTGGAGTTTATTTTAGCTTACGCCGAGGGCGACGAGCGTCCGTACTTAGAAGTATCGATACTAGGTAAACCATTATTTGGCTTGTTAGATTCAGGAGCCTCGAGGACTATAGTAGGCGGCCCGGGGTTAAAATTACTTAGTGATTTGGGTTTAAAACTAATTAAAAGGGTCAGTAGTTGCTCCGTTGCTAACGGCGAACGCTGTGTGAGCCCGGGTGAAATTGTAGCACCTGTTAAACTACGGGAGGAAGTTAAAATAATTAAATTTTTAGTTGTACCATCTTTATGTCATACCTTGATTTTGGGTGCGGACTTTTGGAAAGTAATGGGGATCGTGCCAGATTTACGAAAAGGCGAATGGTCTTTTTCAGCTTGTCCTGTTTCTGTAGCTACTTCGGAAACTGTCAACGCGCGATCATGTCTTTCGCACTCACAGGAACGTGAGTTGTACGATTTAATTGACGAAATGTTTTCCACATTTTCGGTAGACAAAATCGGCTGTACAAACATGGTAAAGCACGTTATTCAAACTGATAGTACACCTATTAAACAACGCCATTACCCACTATCCCCTGCTATGCAGAAACACGTCAATAAAGAACTCGATGAAATGCTTCAGAATGGTATTGTTGAAAAGTCTAATAGTCCGTGGGCCTCCCCTATTTTATTAATACCAAAGAAAGATGGATCTTACCGGTTTTGTGTAGACTACCGTAGATTAAATAAAGTAACAAAACGCGATGCATACCCCTTACCCTTTGTATCTAGTACGTTGGACAAACTTAGAGACGCACGATTTTTAACATCGTTGGATATCAAGTCAGCTTACTGGCAAATCCCGGTTGAGGAAGAATCCAAACAATTTACGGCTTTTACGGTACCGAATAGAGGGTTGTTTCAATTTTGCAGAATGCCGTTCGGGTTACATAATGCCCCTGCTGCTACGTGGCAGCGGTTTATCGACCGAGTAATAGGAGCGGATCTAGAACCACACGTTTTTGTATATTTAGACGACATAATTATCGTTACGCAGACATTCGAGAAACATTTAGAAATATTGAGGGAAGTATTAACACGTCTAACAAATGCAGGGTTAACAGTGGGCCGCGATAAATGCCATTTTTGTCGTGAAGAATTACGCTATCTAGGTTACGTCGTAAAATGCCGAAAAATGCCTCTGACGTTCGTCGATTAGTCGGGATGGCTTCATGGTATCGCCGTTTCGTACCGCACTTTTCCACAGTTATATCTCCTTTAACGAAGTTGCTCCGTAAAAATATAAAATTTCATTGGGATTCGGATTGCGAAGAGGCGTGGGGGATGATAATTAATAATTTAGTTTCTGCTCCAATCTTGTCTTGTCCAGACTTCGAAAGAGAATTCATCCTACAAACTGATGCCTCAAACTTTGGTCTGGGGGCTGTCCTTACCCAAGAGTATGATGACGGGGAAAAGGTTATATGTTACCTCTCCCGTTCGCTGACCCGACAAGAGAGGAACTTTTCGACCACCGAGAAAGAACTCCTCGCACTTCTTTGGTCGATCGAAAAGCTTCGCCCTTATCTCGAGGGAACGCGATTTACTGCCATAACGGACCACTATTCACTTTTGTGGCTGAATAGTCTTCAGAACCCTTCAGGTCGTCTAGCTCGCTGGGCAGTACGCCTCCAACAATATGATTTTAATATCATTCACCGAAAGGGGAAGGACCACGTTGTTCCAGACGCTCTATCGAGATCCGTGCCGGTGCTAGATACTATCGGTGTGTCTGAAGTCAAGGATAAGTGGTATGTCAAATTATATAACTCGGTGTTAGGAAATCCAGCGCAATTCCCTGATTTTCGTATTACGGGTGGTAAACTTTATAAAGTTGTCAAAAATGATTGGGGGGAGTTATTCGATTCACAAGGTAACTGGAAGGTTGTTGTACCAAAAGATCAGCGTAAAGAGCTCATGTTTAAATGTCATGATCTGCCAACAAGTGGACATCTAGGGTCCTTTAAAACTTTTCATCGTCTTGCTCAGACCTTCTACTGGCCTAAAATGCGATCAGACGTTGCTGATTACGTACGCAAGTGTATTACATGTATAAAGGCAAAACCGGAACAAAAACTTCCAACCGGTAAAATGGGCGGACATTCATTAATTACTCGTCCATGGGAAGTAGTCTGCGCTGATGTCATAGGTCCTTTACCTAGGTCGTCTGAGGGTTATTGTTTTATTTTAGTTATAGCCGATTGTTTTAGCAAATTCTCTCTGTTTTCCCTTAAGAAAAGCTACTGCTCGAAATATCATACGTCATTTGGAAAACGATGTGTTTTTAATATTTGGTGCACCGCGAACACTTATTTCGGACAACGGTGTCCAATTTCGATCCAAAGAATACCGAGATCTACTCAATTCATACGGGGTTAGACCGTCCTATACTTCCTATTACCATCCTCAAGCGAACCCAACGGAACGAGTCAATAGGGTTATTAAAACAATGTTTATTTCATTCGTAGCCGACAACCAACGAGAATGGAGTAAATATTTGCCTAAAGTAGCCTGTGCCCTTCGCACTGCAAGGCATGAAGTAACGGGACAGACACCGTACTTTATCAACTTCGGACGCGAGGCTATTTTATTAAGAGATAGAGCGAACGTCGACAGCGAAGAATCCGGGGACATTAGTTGCGATAGAGATAAAGAAAGGCTTATTGAAAGGGCTTGCAATTTCAGCAAGCTATATAAGGACGTTTCTGCACGTTTGCAGAAATCTTATACGAAATCAAAAGCTCGTTACGACCTTCGACATCGAGAAGTGTCATTCCACCCAGACCAACTCGTTTGGAGGAAGAATTTTGTCCTCTCAGATGCTACTAAGTACTTTTCGGCAAAACTAGCCAATAAATTCGTTGGGCCATTTGTTATTCATCGAAAGGTTTCGTCTAATTCATATCAGCTAAGAAACTTAGACGGAAACGTTCTTCCCGGAACCTGGAGCAGCATGCATCTGAAACTGCATCCTGGAGATGACGACCCAACTTAGGCTTACGTTGTATTTCACACCTATGGTCTTCTTATTGCGATTCGGTATTGGATTAGGCATTAAAGATTAGCTTTTGATTCTTTACGTGTGTTCTTTTTGTTATAACTAGGTACCTACCTAGCCGTATCTTCTACTTATCAGAAATTTTCTGACGAAAATTTCTTCAGCTGGTGAGGGTGGAGTTTGTTACACTGTATTTTCTAATATCCTCCAACTTACTTCTTATTACCGCGAGAAGGCAACCCAAACTACCTGAGGGTAGGGTGTGTGTGTCGCCTTCTAGGCTTTGAGCGGAATATTAGTTCGACCTTGTGACGACTGACCGTTTTGTGCGTGCGAAGTTCGGTTTTTGATTCTTGACCAGGGGCCTGTTGTACTTGAAACGTTAATGAAATCACATGTGTCGCTGATTTTGAGCTATTGTTAAGTGATCTAGGTGATCTATTTGTCCTTTGGTGGGATTTGTCGACCAAGTGATCTATTGGGAATTATTATATTCCTCCGGTGTTTCCGGGAATTTTAAAGTTAACAGCCAAGTAACAAAAAGGTTATTCACGCACTTTAAGCCATATACCAGCTGAGGTAAATACTCTAGTTTTGTACTATATTTCGTAGTGTAGTTTATCTT
The DNA here is from genome assembly GCA_947534325.1 of Agonum fuliginosum. Lineage (NCBI taxonomy): Eukaryota > Metazoa > Arthropoda > Insecta > Coleoptera > Carabidae > Agonum > Agonum fuliginosum. The sequence continues at coordinate 14,912,359 of OX384044.1, forward strand.
TCATAGAAAATTCATACTCTGGAAATATTTTCATTATATTATTTGTGCATTTGAAAAGTAATTAAATCATTCCATACATTTCCAGTGGCGTAGAGCCGTCACACATTTCTTCTTTCTTTATTTAACTAGTTAAACGTTTTAGGCTTTTAAACTACAGCTATTTCCAAAATCAAAATTTTGAGAAAAGATCTGGAGTCGATTTTATCTTCTGGATATTACGGAGTTGAGAGTTATTACGAGGGAAGTTGGGAATTTTGGATTCGAACTTATTGAGACGCCACTGGCACTGGCTTGCAGTCGCACCGCACCCTCCCAACCACCAAATACTCCGCGCCTGTGTACACCTTCACCAACATCTTGGAATCCAGATAAGCAAAATTGCACTCTATATTTTAGTTTGAGTTATTTTTCTCGATACTTTGTTTTGGTTAGAAATTAAAGCATCCTTGCTACGTCACTATAATTCTCATTTAGTATCTGATATTCCGATTTACTTAAGATTTTGTTTATTATTATTGTAAAGTTTTACTTGTAAAAGGTTAATTAATCAAGCGCTCGCGTAGTTTTTGTTAAGTCATTTTGGTTCACGTTGTGCTATTATTGGTAGGGTTAGTAGTCAGCGTATAGTTGTAGGACTCGCATCGTAATTTTTGTTTTGAACAGCGCTGGCATATTGTTGCGTCTTGGTCGACCATCGCGGAACGCCGTGCATCTTTCTTGCGCCGTATTATTCTTGTGTAGTTCCTTGCCTACCAAGTCCTAGCACTATAGTGGTGCAAACTACCCCTGCTATACTAATTTTATTTATTTTTACTGTAACCTGAGGGTATACTCTACGCACGTTACGATTAATTACACTTCCAAATTTCATTTTCAACAATATTATTTGATATTACTTCACTGTTTAAGACGAGTATTATTAGCTTCAATTTTGTTCAACTATATCAACTTGTTTATTTATATAAAATTTATTTAATCCTTTCAAATCTATTTGTTTATATCAATCAATTTATTTACTATTCAAAGTTATTCAATAATTATATTAAATTTATTTATATTATACCTGATCTCATTCGTCAATATAACTCGTCATTTATGTCACTTTTATTATTTAATTTGGAATTATCTAACGCCTTCGTACCCTTATCCTGGTAGGGTTAGTCGACCAACCCCGTGGTTGAACAAGGCTACGGTCGACTGGCGCCCTAAATCCCACCACATCCTTATACCACTATTGGAGGTCTAACACCCACTCCCATTTCCACTGAGTATTAGCCGTCGGTTCAACCAGCCTTGCCTGGGATAACCCTAAAGGGGTGTAGCAAGATTAATTGGCACCCGAACGTGGGGCCCTAATTTCGAAGGACCTTCCTTCGTTAGGTTTTTATATTAGTGTATGGTATATTTACCGTCATTTAAGTTATTTTTCTTTCGTAAAAAGTATTTTTTTTTACGTGAAAGCTTTTGTAATTAATTGGGATAAATATTTTAGGGTTAGTTTTTTTTTTCTTTCTTCTTATACGGTATTGGTATTTTCAGTCGTTTGAAATATTTATAAATTCTGCCATTCATGTGTAATTATGGGGTCTAAAATGGAGATTAATCGTTTGAACAAAGCCGAACTGGCGTATGAATTAAAAGTTAGAGGCGTAGAAGAAGACGATGATAGTAGAGTTGATGTTATGAGAAGTACCTTACGATCGTTGTTACGTGTGGAAAAATGTCCGTCATATGTTCAGCCAACCCACCCCTTCACATTTGAGCAAGACAGCGCTGCTATAGCAGAAAATATTACCGAGATTTCCACTTTAATAACCGATTTCTCAGATTTGAAATCATCTTCAGGTTTTAAAAAGATCGAAGCTAAAATAACCCACTCGATGGGCCGTGTCAACCGCTCTAAACCTAAAGATGATCCACAGCGGAAAAAACGATCCGGATTTCTCGTTAAGTTATCAACCTTACACGCGGAACTAAAATCTAAAGCAAAAAGTGTTAAGTTATGCTCCACTATTAGTAGTCTAATGTTAAATGATTCTATTGCTTTAGCTAACGCCAATCTCGACGACTCGGAACCTGCGTTCTCAGACAGCGATGATGATATTGAATCACCAAATGCTCAATCTTTTGTTAAGTCAGTTCCGGTAGCTAAATGGAACCTTAAGTTCAATGGTGATACAAAACTTATGTCTTTGAATTCGTTTTTAGATAGAGTAGATGAATTGCGTTTCGCTCGTCACGTCACTAAACCTCAACTATTGACTTCAGCTATTGATTTGTTCGAGGGTAACGCTCTGATATGGTACAGAGCTAACCGTCATTTGTTTCATACTTGGAATGAGCTAGTAGATGGGTTGCGAGATGCATTCTTGCCCTCTAATTACGAGGAGAAGCTTTTTGACGAAATTAAGAACCGTACGCAAGGCACGCAGGAACCGATCAGCATTTATATCGCGAGTATGAATTCCCTTTTCGCTAGACTTCGCTCGCGCGTAATACCTGAAGCGAATAAAGTAAATATTTTACTAAAAAATATTTTACCGTTTTATCAAACAAAATTAACTTTAATGGATATCGATTCAGTTTCAGAACTGGAAAAACTATGTAAAAGAATTGATAAGAGAAAAGAGTCGGTAGAAAATTTCATACCCCCACCGCGTCGTCATCTTACGCTTGAACCTGATTTAGCATATATTCACGTCAGTCAGTCAGAATCCCTACATTCGGCAAGGAATCCTCTGCCGTCTTCTTCAGCTTCAGCGAATACAATAGAAACCACCAAAAGTTGCTGGAACTGTGGTCGGTCAGGACATATAGCCATTCGATGTACCGCTCCACGTAAACGTTATTGCTATCGATGCGGTAAACCGAATGTAACGGTTAATACTTGTCCTAAATGTTCGGGAAACGCCCGTCAGGTGAAATAGAAGGTCGTATATTTCATCATAACGTATCTCTATCGGCCACTATTAACAATGCACGATTGGAGTTTATTTTAGCTTACGCCGAGGGCGACGAGCGTCCGTACTTAGAAGTATCGATACTAGGTAAACCATTATTTGGCTTGTTAGATTCAGGAGCCTCGAGGACTATAGTAGGCGGCCCGGGGTTAAAATTACTTAGTGATTTGGGTTTAAAACTAATTAAAAGGGTCAGTAGTTGCTCCGTTGCTAACGGCGAACGCTGTGTGAGCCCGGGTGAAATTGTAGCACCTGTTAAACTACGGGAGGAAGTTAAAATAATTAAATTTTTAGTTGTACCATCTTTATGTCATACCTTGATTTTGGGTGCGGACTTTTGGAAAGTAATGGGGATCGTGCCAGATTTACGAAAAGGCGAATGGTCTTTTTCAGCTTGTCCTGTTTCTGTAGCTACTTCGGAAACTGTCAACGCGCGATCATGTCTTTCGCACTCACAGGAACGTGAGTTGTACGATTTAATTGACGAAATGTTTTCCACATTTTCGGTAGACAAAATCGGCTGTACAAACATGGTAAAGCACGTTATTCAAACTGATAGTACACCTATTAAACAACGCCATTACCCACTATCCCCTGCTATGCAGAAACACGTCAATAAAGAACTCGATGAAATGCTTCAGAATGGTATTGTTGAAAAGTCTAATAGTCCGTGGGCCTCCCCTATTTTATTAATACCAAAGAAAGATGGATCTTACCGGTTTTGTGTAGACTACCGTAGATTAAATAAAGTAACAAAACGCGATGCATACCCCTTACCCTTTGTATCTAGTACGTTGGACAAACTTAGAGACGCACGATTTTTAACATCGTTGGATATCAAGTCAGCTTACTGGCAAATCCCGGTTGAGGAAGAATCCAAACAATTTACGGCTTTTACGGTACCGAATAGAGGGTTGTTTCAATTTTGCAGAATGCCGTTCGGGTTACATAATGCCCCTGCTGCTACGTGGCAGCGGTTTATCGACCGAGTAATAGGAGCGGATCTAGAACCACACGTTTTTGTATATTTAGACGACATAATTATCGTTACGCAGACATTCGAGAAACATTTAGAAATATTGAGGGAAGTATTAACACGTCTAACAAATGCAGGGTTAACAGTGGGCCGCGATAAATGCCATTTTTGTCGTGAAGAATTACGCTATCTAGGTTACGTCGTAAAATGCCGAAAAATGCCTCTGACGTTCGTCGATTAGTCGGGATGGCTTCATGGTATCGCCGTTTCGTACCGCACTTTTCCACAGTTATATCTCCTTTAACGAAGTTGCTCCGTAAAAATATAAAATTTCATTGGGATTCGGATTGCGAAGAGGCGTGGGGGATGATAATTAATAATTTAGTTTCTGCTCCAATCTTGTCTTGTCCAGACTTCGAAAGAGAATTCATCCTACAAACTGATGCCTCAAACTTTGGTCTGGGGGCTGTCCTTACCCAAGAGTATGATGACGGGGAAAAGGTTATATGTTACCTCTCCCGTTCGCTGACCCGACAAGAGAGGAACTTTTCGACCACCGAGAAAGAACTCCTCGCACTTCTTTGGTCGATCGAAAAGCTTCGCCCTTATCTCGAGGGAACGCGATTTACTGCCATAACGGACCACTATTCACTTTTGTGGCTGAATAGTCTTCAGAACCCTTCAGGTCGTCTAGCTCGCTGGGCAGTACGCCTCCAACAATATGATTTTAATATCATTCACCGAAAGGGGAAGGACCACGTTGTTCCAGACGCTCTATCGAGATCCGTGCCGGTGCTAGATACTATCGGTGTGTCTGAAGTCAAGGATAAGTGGTATGTCAAATTATATAACTCGGTGTTAGGAAATCCAGCGCAATTCCCTGATTTTCGTATTACGGGTGGTAAACTTTATAAAGTTGTCAAAAATGATTGGGGGGAGTTATTCGATTCACAAGGTAACTGGAAGGTTGTTGTACCAAAAGATCAGCGTAAAGAGCTCATGTTTAAATGTCATGATCTGCCAACAAGTGGACATCTAGGGTCCTTTAAAACTTTTCATCGTCTTGCTCAGACCTTCTACTGGCCTAAAATGCGATCAGACGTTGCTGATTACGTACGCAAGTGTATTACATGTATAAAGGCAAAACCGGAACAAAAACTTCCAACCGGTAAAATGGGCGGACATTCATTAATTACTCGTCCATGGGAAGTAGTCTGCGCTGATGTCATAGGTCCTTTACCTAGGTCGTCTGAGGGTTATTGTTTTATTTTAGTTATAGCCGATTGTTTTAGCAAATTCTCTCTCTGTTTTCCCTTAAGAAAAGCTACTGCTCGAAATATCATACGTCATTTGGAAAACGATGTGTTTTTAATATTTGGTGCACCGCGAACACTTATTTCGGACAACGGTGTCCAATTTCGATCCAAAGAATACCGAGATCTACTCAATTCATACGGGGTTAGACCGTCCTATACTTCCTATTACCATCCTCAAGCGAACCCAACGGAACGAGTCAATAGGGTTATTAAAACAATGTTTATTTCATTCGTAGCCGACAACCAACGAGAATGGAGTAAATATTTGCCTAAAGTAGCCTGTGCCCTTCGCACTGCAAGGCATGAAGTAACGGGACAGACACCGTACTTTATCAACTTCGGACGCGAGGCTATTTTATTAAGAGATAGAGCGAACGTCGACAGCGAAGAATCCGGGGACATTAGTTGCGATAGAGATAAAGAAAGGCTTATTGAAAGGGCTTGCAATTTCAGCAAGCTATATAAGGACGTTTCTGCACGTTTGCAGAAATCTTATACGAAATCAAAAGCTCGTTACGACCTTCGACATCGAGAAGTGTCATTCCACCCAGACCAACTCGTTTGGAGGAAGAATTTTGTCCTCTCAGATGCTACTAAGTACTTTTCGGCAAAACTAGCCAATAAATTCGTTGGGCCATTTGTTATTCATCGAAAGGTTTCGTCTAATTCATATCAGCTAAGAAACTTAGACGGAAACGTTCTTCCCGGAACCTGGAGCAGCATGCATCTGAAACTGCATCCTGGAGATGACGACCCAACTTAGGCTTACGTTGTATTTCACACCTATGGTCTTCTTATTGCGATTCGGTATTGGATTAGGCATTAAAGATTAGCTTTTGATTCTTTACGTGTGTTCTTTTTGTTATAACTAGGTACCTACCTAGCCGTATCTTCTACTTATCAGAAATTTTCTGACGAAAATTTCTTCAGCTGGTGAGGGTGGAGTTTGTTACACTGTATTTTCTAATATCCTCCAACTTACTTCTTATTACCGCGAGAAGGCAACCCAAACTACCTGAGGGTAGGGTGTGTGTGTCGCCTTCTAGGCTTTGAGCGGAATATTAGTTCGACCTTGTGACGACTGACCGTTTTGTGCGTGCGAAGTTCGGTTTTTGATTCTTGACCAGGGGCCTGTTGTACTTGAAACGTTAATGAAATCACATGTGTCGCTGATTTTGAGCTATTGTTAAGTGATCTAGGTGATCTATTTGTCCTTTGGTGGGATTTGTCGACCAAGTGATCTATTGGGAATTATTATATTCCTCCGGTGTTTCCGGGAATTTTAAAGTTAACAGCCAAGTAACAAAAAGGTTATTCACGCACTTTAAGCCATATACCAGCTGAGGTAAATACTCTAGTTTTGTACTATATTTCGTAGTGTAGTTTATCTTTCATAGAAAATTCATACTCTGGAAATATTTTCATTATATTATTTGTGCATTTTAAAAGTAATTAAATCATTCCATACATTTCCAGTGGCGTAGAGCCGTCACACATTTCTTCTTTCTTTATTTAACTAGTTAAACGTTTTAGGCTTTTAAACTACAGCTATTTCCAAAATCAAAATTTTGAGAAAAGATCTGGAGTCGATTTTATCTTCTGGATATTACGGAGTTGAGAGTTATTACGAGAGAAGTTGGGAATTTTGGATTCGAACTTATTGAGACGCCACTGGCACTGGCTTGCAGTCGCACCGCACCCTCCCAACCACCAAATACTCCGCGCTTGTGTACACCTCCACCAACATCTTGGAATCCAGATAAGCAAAATTGCACTCTATATTTTAGTTTGAGTTATTTTTCTCGATACTTTGTTTTGGTTAGAAATTAAAGCATCCTTGCTACGTCACTATAATTCTCATTTAGTATCTGATATTCCGATTTACTTAAGATTTTGTTTATTATTATTGTAAAGTTTTACTTGTAAAAGGTTAATTAATCAAGCGCTCGCGTAGTTTTTGTTAAGTCATTTTGGTTCACGTTGTGCTATTATTGGTAGGGTTAGTAGTCAGCGTATAGTTGTAGGACTCGCATCGTAATTTTTGTTTTGAACAGCGCTGGCATATTGTTGCGTCTTGGTCGACCATCGCGGAACGCCGTGCATCTTTCTTGCGCCGTATTATTCTTGTGTAGTTCCTTGCTTACCAAGTCCTAGCACTATAGTGGTGCAAACTACCCCTGCTATACTAATTTTATTTATTTTTACTGTAACCTGAGGGTATACTCTACGCACGTTACGATTAATTACACTTCCAAATTTCATTTTCAACAATATTATTTGATATTACTTCACTGTTTAAGACGAGTATTATTAGCTTCAATTTTGTTCAACTATATCAACTTGTTTATTTATATAAAATTTATTTAATCCTTTCAAATCTATTTGTTTATATCAATCAATTTATTTACTATTCAAAGTTATTCAATAATTATATTAAATTTATTTATATTATACCTGATCTCATTCGTCAATATAACTCGTCATTTATGTCACTTTTATTATTTAATTTGGAATTATCTAACGCCTTCGTACCCTTATTCTGGTAGGGTTAGTCGACCAACCCCGTGGTTGAACAAGGCTACGGTCGACTGGCGCCCTAAATCCCACCACATCCTTATACCACTATTGGAGGTCTAACACCCACTCCCATTTCCACTGAGTATTAGCCGTCGGTTCAACCAGCCTTGCCTGGGATAACCCTAAAGGGGTGTAGCAAGATTAATTGGCACCCGAACGTGGGGCCCTAATTTCGAAGGACCTTCCTTCGTTAGGTTTATTCGGATATTACTTGATATTTATAGCAGGAAATAGCTGTATTCGATCGTATATTAGTGTATGGTATATTTACCGTCATTTAAGTTATTTTTCTTTCGTAAAAAGTATTTTTTTTACGTGAAAGCTTTTGTAATTAATTGGGATAAATATTTTAGGGTTAGTTTTTTTTTTCTTTCTTCTTATACGGTATTGGTATTTTCAGTCGTTTGAAATATTTATAAATTCTGCCATTCATGTGTAATTATGGGGTCTAAAATGGAGATTAATCGTTTGAACAAAGCCGAACTGGCGTATGAATTAAAAGTTAGAGGCGTAGAAGAAGACGATGATAGTAGAGTTGATGTTATGAGAAGTACCTTACGATCGTTGTTACGTGTGGAAAAATGTCCGTCATATGTTCAGCCAACCCACCCCTTCACATTTGAGCAAGACAGCGCTGCTATAGCAGAAAATATTACCGAGATTTCCACTTTAATAACCGATTTCTCAGATTTGAAATCATCTTCAGGTTTTAAAAAGATCGAAGCTAAAATAACCCACTCGATGGGCCGTGTCAACCGCTCTAAACCTAAAGATGATCCACAGCGGAAAAAACGGTCCGGATTTCTCGTTAAGTTATCAACCTTACACGCGGAACTAAAATCTAAAGCAAAAAGTGTTAAGTTATGCTCCACTATTAGTAGTCTAATGTTAAATGATTCTATTGCTTTAGCTAACGCCAATCTCGACGACTCGGAACCTGCGTCCTCAGACAGCGATGATGATATTGAATCACCAAATGCTCAATCTTTTGTTAAGTCAGTTCCGGTAGCTAAATGGAACCTTAAGTTCAATGGTGATACAAAACTTATGTCTTTGAATTCGTTTTTAGATAGAGTAGATGAATTGCGTTTCGCTCGTCACGTCACTAAACCTCAACTATTGACTTCAGCTATTGATTTGTTCGAGGGTAACGCTCTGATATGGTACAGAGCTAACCGTCATTTGTTTCATACTTGGAATGAGCTAGTAGATGGGTTGCGAGATGCATTCTTGCCCTCTAATTACGAGGAGAAGCTTTTTGACGAAATTAAGAACCGTACGCAAGGCACGCAGGAACCGATCAGCATTTATATCGCGAGTATGAATTCCCTTTTCGCTAGACTTCGCTCGCGCGTAATACCTGAAGCGAATAAAGTAAATATTTTACTAAAAAATATTTTACCGTTTTATCAAACAAAATTAACTTTAATGGATATCGATTCAGTTTCAGAACTGGAAAAACTATGTTAAAAGAATTGATAAGAGAAAAGAGTCGGTAGAAAATTTCATACCCCCACCGCGTCGTCATCTTACGCTTGAACCTGATTTAGCATATATTCACGTCAGTCAGTCAGAATCCCTACATTCGGCAAGGAATCCTCTGCCGTCTTCTTCAGCTTCAGCGAATACAATAGAAACCACCAAAAGTTGCTGGAACTGTGGTCGGTCAGGACATATAGCCATTCGATGTACCGCTCCACGTAAACGTTATTGCTATCGATGCGGTAAACCGAATGTAACGGTTAATACTTGTCCTAAATGTTCGGGAAACGCCCGTCAGGTGAAATAGAAGGTCGTATATTTCATCATAACGTATCTCTATCGACCACTATTAACAATGCACGATTGGAGTTTATTTTAGCTCACGCCGAGGGCGACGAGCGTCCGTACTTAGAAGTATCGATACTAGGTAAACCATTATTTGGCTTGTTAGATTCAGGAGCCTCGAGGACTATAGTAGGCGGCCCGGGGTTAAAATTACTTAGTGATTTGGGTTTAAAACTAATTAAAAGGGTCAGTAGTTGCTCCGTTGCTAACGGCGAACGCTGTGTGAGCCCGGGTGAAATTGTAGCACCTGTTAAACTACAGGAGGAAGTTAAAATAATTAAATTTTTAGTTGTACCATCTTTATGTCATACCTTGATTTTGGGTGCGGACTTTTGGAAAGTAATGGGGATCGTGAGTTGTACGATTTAATTGACGAAATGTTTTCCACATTTTCGGTAGACAAAATCGGCTGTACAAACATGGTAAAGCACGTTATTCAAACTGATAGTACACCTATTAAACAACGCCATTACCCACTATCCCCTGCTATGCAGAAACACGTCAATAAAGAACTCGATGAAATGCTTCAGAATGGTATTGTTGAAAAGTCTAATAGTCCGTGGACCTCCCCTATTTTATTAATACCAAAGAAAGATGGATCTTACCGGTTTTGTGTAGACTACCGTAGATTAAATAAAGTAACAAAACGCGATGCATACCCCTTACCCTTTGTATCTAGTACGTTGGACAAACTTAGAGACGCACGATTTTTAACATCGTTGGATATCAAGTCAGCTTACTGGCAAATCCCGGTTGAGGAAGAATCCAAACAATTTACGGCTTTTACGGTACCGAATAGAGGGTTGTTTCAATTTTGCAGAATGCCGTTCGGGTTACATAATGCCCCTGCTGCTACGTGGCAGCGGTTTATCGACCGAGTAATAGGAGCGGATCTAGAACCACACGTTTTTGTATATTTAGACGACATAATTATCGTTACGCAGACATTCGAGAAACATTTAGAAATATTGAGGGAAGTATTAACACGTCTAACAAATGCAGGGTTAACAGTGGGCCGCGATAAATGCCATTTTTGTCGTGAAGAATTACGCTATCTAGGTTACGTCGTAAACCGTCAGGGCCTACACGTTGATCCCGAGAAAGTTAAGGCCGATATATCGACCCCGAAAAATGCCTCTGACGTTCGTCGATTAGTCGGGATGGCTTCATGGTATCGCCGTTTCGTACCGCACTTTTCCACAGTTATATCTCCTTTAACGAAGTTGCTCCGTAAAAATATAAAATTTCATTGGGATTCGGATTGCGAAGAGGCGTGGGGGATGATAATTAATAATTTAGTTTCTGCTCCAATCTTGTCTTGTCCAGACTTCGAAAGAGAATTCATCCTACAAACTGATGCCTCAAACTTTGGTCTGGGGGCTGTCCTTACCCAAGAGTATGATGACGGGGAAAAGGTTATATGTTACCTCTCCCGTTCGCTGACCCGACAAGAGAGGAACTTTTCGACCACCGAGAAAGAACTCCTCGCACTTCTTTGGTCGATCGAAAAGCTTCGCCCTTATCTCGAGGGAACGCGATTTACTGCCATAACGGACCACTATTCACTTTTGTGGCTGAATAGTCTTCAGAACCCTTCAGGTCGTCTAGCTCGCTGGGCAGTACGCCTCCAACAATATGATTTTAATATCATTCACCGAAAGGGGAAGGACCACGTTGTTCCAGACGCTCTATCGAGATCCGTGCCGGTGCTAGATACTATCGGTGTGTCTGAAGTCAAGGATAAGTGGTATGTCAAATTATATAACTCGGTGTTAGGAAATCCAGCGCAATTCCCTGATTTTCGTATTACGGGTGGTAAACTTTATAAAGTTGTCAAAAATGATTGGGGGGAGTTATTCGATTCACAAGGTAACTGGAAGGTTGTTGTACCAAAAGATCAGCGTAAAGAGCTCATGTTTAAATGTCATGATCTGCCAACAAGTGGACATCTAGGGTCCTTTAAAACTTTTCATCGTCTTGCTCAGACCTTCTACTGGCCTAAAATGCGATCAGACGTTGCTGATTACGTACGCAAGTGTATTACATGTATAAAGGCTAAACCGGAACAAAAACTTCCAACCGGTAAAATGGGCGGACATTCATTAATTACTCGTCCATGGGAAGTAGTCTGCGCTGATGTCATAGGTCCTTTACCTAGGTCGTCTGAGGGTTATTGTTTTATTTTAGTTATAGCCGATTGTTTTAGCAAATTCTCTCTCTGTTTTCCCTTAAGAAAAGCTACTGCTCGAAATATCATACGTCATTTGGAAAACGATGTGTTTTTAATATTTGGTGCACCGCGAACACTTATTTCGGACAACGGTGTCCAATTTCGATCCAAAGAATACCGAGATCTACTCAATTAATACGGGGTTAGACCGTCCTATACTTCCTATTACCATCCTCAAGCGAACCCAACGGAACGAGTCAATAGGGTTATTAAAACAATGTTAATTTCATTCGTAGCCGACAACCAACGAGAATGGAGTAAATATTTGCCTAAAGTAGCCTGTGCCCTTCGCACTGCAAGGCATGAAGTAACGGGACAGACACCGTACTTTATCAACTTCGGACGCGAGGCTATTTTATTAAGAGATAGAGCGAACGTCGACAGCGAAGAATCCGGGGACATTGGTTGCGATAGAGATAAAGAAAGGCTTATTGAAAGGGCTTGCAATTTCAGCAAGCTATATAAGGACGTTTCTGCACGTTTGCAGAAATCTTATACGAAATCAAAAGCTCGTTACGACCTTCGACATCGAGAAGTGTCATTCCACCCAGACCAACTCGTTTGGAGGAAGAATTTTGTCCTCTCAGATGCTACTAAGTACTTTTCGGCAAAACTAGCCAATATATTCGTTGGGCCATTTGTTATTCATCGAAAGGTTTCGTCTAATTCATATCAGCTAAGAAACTTAGACGGAAACGTTCTTCCCGGAACCTGGAGCAGCATGCATCTGAAACTGCATCCTGGAGATGACGACCCAACTTAGGCTTACGTTGTATTTCACACCTATGGTCTTCTTATTGCGATTCGGTATTGGATTAGGCATTAAAGATTAGCTTTTGATACTTTACGTGTGTTCTTTTTGTTATAACTAGGTACCTACCTAGCCGTATCTTCTACTTATCAGAAATTTTCTGACGAAAATTTCTTCAGCTGGTGAGGGTGGAGTTTGTTACACTGTATTTTCTAATATCCTCCAACTTACTTCTTATTACCGCGAGAAGGCAACCCAAACTACCTGAGGGTAGGGTGTGTGTGTCGCCTTCTAGGCTTTGAGCGGAATATTAGTTCGACCTTGTGACGACTGACCGTTTTGTGCGTGCGAAGTTCGGTTTTTGATTCTTGACCAGGGGCCTGTTGTACTTGAAACGTTAATGAAATCACATGTGTCGCTGATTTTGAGCTATTGTTAAGCGATCTAGGTGATCTATTTGTCCTTTGGTGGGATTTGTCGACCAAGTGATCTATTGGGAATTATTATATTCCTCCGGTGTTTCCGGGAATTTTAAAGTTAACAGCCAAGTAACAAAAAGGTTATTCACGCACTTTAAGCCATATACCAGCTGAGGTAAATACTCTAGTTTTGTACTATATTTCGTAGTGTAGTTTATCTTTCATAGAAAATTCATACTCTGGAAATATTTTCATTATATTATTTGTGCATTTGAAAAGTAATTAAATCATTCCATACATTTCCAGTGGCGTAGAGCCGTCACACATTTCTTCTTTCTTTATTTAACTAGTTAAACGTTTTAGGCTTTTAAACTACAGCTATTTCCAAAATCAAAATTTTGAGAAAAGATCTGGAGTCGATTTTATCTTCTGGATATTACGGAGTTGAGAGTTATTACGAGGGAAGTTGGGAATTTTGGATTCGAACTTATTGAGACGCCACTGGCACTGGCTTGCAGTCGCACCGCACCCTCCCAACCACCAAATACTCCGCGCCTGTGTACACCTCCACCAACATCTTGGAATCCAGATAAGCAAAATTGCACTCTATATTTTAGTTTGAGTTATTTTTCTCGATACTTTGTTTTGGTTAGAAATTAAAGCATCCTTGCTACGTCACTATAATTCTCATTTAGTATCTGATATTCCGATTTACTTAAGATTTTGTTTATTATTATTGTAAAGTTTTACTTGTAAAAGGTTAATTAATCAAGCGCTCGCGTAGTTTTTGTTAAGTCATTTTGGTTCACGTTGTGCTATTATTGGTAGGGTTAGTAGTCAGCGTATAGTTGTAGGACTCGCATCGTAATTTTTGTTTTGAACAGCGCTGGCATATTGTTGCGTCTTGGTCGACCATCGCGGAACGCCGTGCATCTTTCTTGCGCCGTATTATTCTTGTGTAGTTCCTTGCTTACCAAGTCCTAGCACTATAGTGGTGCAAACTACCCCTGCTATACTAATTTTATTTATTTTTACTGTAACCTGAGGGTATTCTCTACGCACGTTACGATTAATTACACTTCCAAATTTCATTTTCAACAATATTATTTGATATTACTTCACTGTTTAAGACGAGTATTATTAGCTTCAATTTTGTTCAACTATATCAACTTGTTTATTTATATAAAATTTATTTAATCCTTTCAAATCTATTTGTTTATATCAATCAATTTATTTACTATTCAAAGTTATTCAATAATTATATTAAATTTATTTATATTATACCTGATCTCATTCGTCAATATAACTCGTCATTTATGTCACTTTTATTATTTAATTTGGAATTATCTAACGTCTTCGTACCCTTATCCTGGTAGGGTTAGTCGACCAACCCCGTGGTTGAACAAGGCTACGGTCGACTGGCGCCCTAAATCCCACCACATCCTTATACCACTATTGGAGGTCTAACACCCACTCCCATTTCCACTGAGTATTAGCCGTCGGTTCAACCAGCTATCAAAGAATATTATAAAACAAAATCGTTCCGTTCATGAACTCGTCAATGAGAAAAGTATCCAGATTAGTGTATGGTGAGAGGTTTGATACAAAGATCGATATAATGTATGATTCAATGCAAAAAACCAAACACAACACTATAACTATAACTGGAATACAAAACTTGGCACTAGATTGATCACGACGCGTTTTTCGATCTTTCGATTATCTTCAGATGACTGGAACTGAAGGATAGAAGATAAGGTTTTATATTAGTAATTTTGACGGTTGAAAGATTACGTCCGATTGGCTAGTAATTTTGACGGTTGACATATTACGTTCGATTGGCTATTAATTTGGATGTTTATTACTTGTGACTGATTTTTTCTTTAAAGATTTCTAAATTTTCGGCTATGTTTACTCTATTACTTTTACTTTGTTGTTTACAAATTGACATGATGTCTTCAATTTTACCTGCTGTATGTTTATGATTTAGTAAATATGTCGCGAAATTTGTGTGTTAACGATTGGTCGTATTAGATTAGATTTGTGAATTTTAGGAATAGTTAATAGTAAATAAATCCTGTATTATCGTCTGATTTATTTTGGCCCAACAAACATTTTTAAGATTAATAAGAATTTGGTCTTCATTAATAAGCGAATAATTTTTATTGTTTTCCCTAAAACAAATAATTTATTCACTCTGAATTTATTAATAATGATTAAATTTATTTAATGTTAAATAATATCTCTTAACAAACAATCAAACTGATACCAAACATATATTTCTTATTATACTCAAATTTATTTTAGGTAATTAACTTTTATTAATAGTAACAAATGATTTTTTACTTACTATACATTTATTAACAGTTAATAAATATATTTCTATATTAACTGAACTCCATATTAACATAAAGTATTGATAAAAGTGGATGTCCATTTTACGTTGTTTGTAACAAAATGCAGTTTTATAATTATTACATTTATATGCATTTACGTTTATTGTAAAAGATTTTAAATAAGATATAGGAATTTATTCTTATTTTGTAGTGTTATAGATAATAATGATATTATGAATTATGCTAAATTTATATATTTTTTCATTTCAGGATACTATTTTACAGGGTTCTGTGTTGGTATTGATAAAATAAATAACAAAGAAATTAATACTGGGTGAGACACTAACAAAATGTACATTGTAAGTATTGGCACTGAGTTCTATAAGCATTAGTAATTATTATAAAATACAAATTAGTTTGTAGAAAACTACTTTTATGATGAAATAATCTATTTTTGGGCGTCCCCAGCAGCAAATACCCGACACCTTTAACGGAAACATAACATAGGAACTTCTATAATATACAACCACTACAACTATCTATAAACGAAATAAACAAATCAAATACACAACCACAACTTTTTGATTGGAGATCTCTACCATTCGAATCGTTGTGTGTCTAATAAAGACAAAGAAAACGGAAAAACTTGTCTTTGAAATCGATGATTGATTATTTAATCAGCCAACCAAATATTTCACTGTACCAGAGGATTTGTGTGTATCTACTAATAGCAGTGACAATTCTAGTTCGGATGGAATTGATATTAATATTCTTTATGAAAAATCAGATACCTATCACATCCAACAACGACACAAAAGAAATAGATGCATATTTAGCTGCAAAACGATCAGATAAAGAAGAGGACATTTTAAAATTCTGGAATAAACATCAGGATATTTATCCCAATTTAATGAAAATGGCTCGAGATTTTCTAAGTACACCAGCTACGTCAGTGCCATCCGAAAAGTTTTGTTCTCGCAAGCTGGTATTGTGTTACGAAAACACAGAAATCGGCTTCTGCAAGGAGCAGTCATGTTACGGTGTTAACACATTTGATATTATTTTGTTGTTATTAAAAAGTCGAGTCACTTGACCCGTACAGTTTTGGCCGATTCTTTTGTTGACAACTGTTATTTATAATTTTAATAATGCAACTACAGGTACTTATGGCTGTTCTGTTGTAGAATGTATGTCTTTTAACACTTATTGTATATTTTTTAGCTGAAGATGGATGACTTTGTACGTCCGAAACGTCCTATTTAATAAATATTATTAGATCCAAAAAGCCTTTTATTTATTCAAAACATATCTACTATGGATCTTACCAAATTTAAATATATTATTATTCAAAATTATATCAGATATTTTAGTGATCCCATCTGTACACTACATTACGATTTGATAAAATGTTCAGATATACAGAGTGTCTGTTTATAAATGAACCAGCATTTATCTCGCGTATTTGTTGATTTAGCGTTTTTTGTCAAATACATGATTTATACAGTATCATGTGTAGTAAATGATAGCGGATGTGAATCTTTTGTATCACTTCCGGTTTTTGAGGAACTGATAGCAACTTTCAAATATCAAATGGAACATTGTAAATTTTTTAAGGAATTTGAAAAGTACATTAAATTTGCTTTACGGTGGTATAAAAAGTCATATGTTGTATTATTAAAATAATAAATTACGGGCACTTAAATTATGCACCTATGAACGCTGAAATAATAATATGCCTTGCCCTGAAACAAAAACAGTAGTTGAAAGCAGTTACCTGTCAACAATCAATGTAAATTTAGTTATCTTCCTTTGCTTTCAGCTACTGTTTTTGTTTCGCGACAAGGCTTACTTATTTCAGTGTTCATAGGTGCATAATTGAAGTGCCCGTAATTTAATATTTTAATAATACAACATATGACTTTTTTATACTACCTTAAAGCAAATTTAATGCACTTTTGAAATTCGTAATAAAAAATACAATGTTGCATTTGAAATTTGTAAAGTTGCTATAACATCCTCAAAAACCGGAAGTGATACCAAAGATGCACATCCGCTATCATTTACTACACATGATACTGTATAAATCATGTATTTGACAAAAAACGCTAAATCAACAAATAAGCGAGATAAAAGCTGGTTCATTTATAAACAGACACCCTGTATACGCAAGATTGCAAGCGTGTCAGCCAAACTAAACTACCCCATGAAATAAATTATTCACATGAGAAAAACAATGCTATTCACTCAACTTCATAGTTGTACACTCATTATTATTAAATAAAGTGTAATAGGTACGTAATATTTAACGCTACTCAAAAATCTTTGCCAACAGCTATTATTGTGTTTAATTATTTTTTAAAAAATTATGGTAAAACATGATTTTAAATAGTTTTTAAAAATGATTGATTTTGTCGAGAAATCTCGAGCCAAATATCGAGAATCGAGATTTTAGAGAATCTCGACATACAAGTCTCTTCTCGGCCTTCATTTTTAAAAAGCTTAGACGAGACGATACGAGATTCGAGAAATTTCTCGTCTCTACCGATACACTAATTGTTTGTGTTTAATAGGAAAATGAATCCAGTGCAGTACTACAAACATTGCTGGAGGTAAACTACCCTTAATTTTTCGAATTTTAGAAAAATTCTTTCTGTTTCGTAATCTTACCCTTAAATTTATGACATTAACTTCAAAACCAACCTACAGGGTGATTCAGCGGTCTGTGTTCCATTAAGAATTATTAAGTTGCATATTGTAGCCCTTGACTGGAACAGCCTCTATACAAATGAATATGGTAACATACATAAACAATGATTATATCAAATACATTTTATTTGAATAGTTTTACTCTGACTTCAAGTAACATTGTAAATTTTTCTTTAAAAATAACAGACCGATGATTCATCCTGTATACTCGCCAAATATAACTCGGGCTATGATTATTCATCGGTGATAGTGTACGATAAGTCTTCAGCAAGTTGAACGTGCGCTGTGCACTCGGTCAATATTGTCACTGAATAACTCATGCTATCACCGATGAATCATAGTACTACTTATAAAACCCCCTCTAATATAATTTAAAATAATATTTTTAAGCATTTCTAGATTTCTGAAAATATTCTACCTGTAGCTTAAAACGTTATTTTGGTGTCATTAGACAACCCTTAGGGCTACGATAATTAGCAACAGATTGAAAAATTTACTTGACTTTCGAAGTAATTAAATTCAAATTATTTTACTCAGTTATTTATATAATAACATTGTTCTATAGCAATTAATTCGAAATTCGTTTACTAACGTACATAATAAATATAATTATTTGCAAAATATATTTTAAAATAAAATTAAACATTGACAATACTAACCAAATTTAATTTTTTTGTATCTATTTAAGTGAATAATAATAAAGTAATGTTTTTCATACGAAAATTTAAGTGGCTTTTTATAACATATACCGTTTGTAATTTATGACAATATCATTTTTGAGAATACTACGAGTACATACCTACCTTCGCTAGGTTTATTTTCGGAAATAAATATTTATTGTAAATGGATTTAGTTTAAATACTTTAGGATAAAACATTATTATGCGTAAGGCTTGTTTATTTTTGATATTGCAGTTTTTACATTTAATTTCTATATCGTCTTAAAATTTTATAAAAACTGAGAACACACGAATAAAAAACGAACTTGTAAAAACAAAGTTTTTCACTATAAATCCTTTATATATGAGATTCGATCGATATTTATTTAAATGTTTGTTTTTGAACCAGATCGGTGCAGTACATTTTGAGATAGCTAGCTGCCATTTTGTTTCAAGATGGCGGACTAACATTTTAATACACCTATGTTTCAAGACAGGTTCTTAGCTATTACCGCACCAAATTTGAACGCAATAGTTACAGTACATTTTGAGATATCTGTCCGCCATTTTGTTTCAAGAAAGCGGATTGACATTTTAATATATCTATATCATAAGTTAGATCCTTGGCTATAACTGTACCAAATTTGACCGCAATCGGTGCGGTACATTTTGAGATAGCTAGCCGCCATTTCGTTTCAAGATGGCGGATAATCTGAAATTTTGCCAAAGTGCATTGTTAGGTGACAAAAGTCTATTTGCAATATTTCAGCTCGATAGGATCCCGGGAAGTGGCTCATTTTTGACTTTTGTTTTTTTGCCGTAGACAAGACGGTGAAGTTAATATAAAGGATTTAAAAAAATAACCTCAAAACGATAAACATTCCTATTTACAAATTCAGTATTTCATTCATGCAATATTGAAGCAACTTGTCAAAAGTTGCATTTGCATCTGCAATACTGCTCAATGTAAAATGGGCTTAAGAATGCCAGTTGACAGTTAAGAAGTGAGGTTATTTATAGACATTCAAAATGCAAGAATGTTATTTGATTAATTGTGACGAGAATTTCAAATATCATTTTAAATTTCTTACAGACAAACGTAGAAACATGTGACTGCATTTCTTTTTTAAGTTTATTACTTTGCATTTTTCGTTTTATTACACAACTTTATTTATCAAAATGACAAATCCTGTAATTTAAACAAAATAAAATTCTGTTATATTAAATTACTTTCAAATATTTCGCTACTACAAAGCCATATTAACAAACAAACAGATTACTTTTATTTGCATAGTGTGATGCGTTCCAAACTTATTTCAGTGGTCGTCCACCAGATGTAGCGGCAACTGTATTTTCACTTAATCTCTTCAGGAAAAGTGGAAGATTATTTAAGTTCAAGTTCAAACACAAGTTGTGCTTCTAGTTGTGCTGTTGTGCTCTTGCAGTTTGGTCTGTGTCTAGAGAGTAGCAAGAGTTGTGCTTCATGAGTGTTAGTTTATGAAACTGTAAGTACTTTATATTTGTTAATTGTTCAGAATACTTTGTTAAAAATAAAAAATATTTTATTCTTATATTCACGACTTAATAATGATGAATAAATAATTTTATTGTATTTTTAACAACTACTACTATAATAACGTTACTGTTAATAATTATAAACAACATAATACGTGAATATTTCCAAGTAATTATTTTTACATGACACATAATAGCTATTAATATAACAAGAATATTATGCATTATGCCTATATAATATCGAGAATGTTGTTAAGCGACGAGGTTAAACCGAGAGAAACTAATGTATTATAGGTATTAACGTATTATGTTGTTTATAATTACCAATAAATGTTTCATATTAAAGGTAGTAATAACAGTTGAAGATAACCAACAATTTCCGTACAATTACCTAGCTACGAAAATAAACAGTATCACATTTGTTTGACCCGTTCGATATGTTATCGATAAGGTCTTACGGCTGGGGGATAGGCAAAATTTAAATTTACGCTCAAATTTAATCTCTTGTATTTTTTTACCCAACCGTACCAATATTTTGTAATTTTTTTAATGAAAGGGTAAATACCTATATTATATTTCAAATTGCAAAGTGTAACTTTACCCATTATGCGATAAAAATATTAAATATGAACATTATTTTAAATTTTATGTTTCAAAAAATTTTATAACTCATTTGTAAACTCATATTTATCAAATTTGATTTAAGCATGAAATAGCATATTTGTCAGTGCATGACATAATTTATTTAACTATTTTCTACGTATTTTCGTTATAAATAAAGTTAAGATCTTATCTGGTAAAGCTTATAAAATTTTATAATATTTTTTTTCATCTTACATTATAAATTATTGAAATAAAAATAATATGTTGCAATAGCTGTTAATATTAGTAATACAAACGTGATAAAAGTTAAAACTCAACTAAACATAGCATAAAATAAAAGATTTTGTTAGAAAAAAATTAATTATACTTACAGAAAATAACTGATACTTTTGCTATTGAACTAAAGAAAACTTGTATGTTCTGTGTCTTGTAACTAAAAATTAATAATACTAACTCACATACATTTTATAAAAAGGTAAAGTAATATGTCACAAAAAATATATACTCTATTAGAGTGACTGTTAGTACACCACTAAATAAATCTCTTCCTACAATTTGAAAATTTCCTGCTTAAAACATTGAATTTTAGTAATCTTATCCGTATTGATTTTTGGAATACTTTAAAAAATCATTATACAATTGTAATAATGCTTGAAATTGTTTTTCCTTATTCCATATCTTTAAATGAACTTGATTGTACATTTTACCAAACTTGTAAAATAATATATGGAGAATGATTTACATTTAGATATAAGAATTAATGGAAGTGTTTTGTTCTAAAATCAATAGGATATGAAATATCGCTATATGAAAAATTACATTGTATGTTGTTATTGCATAAATCAAAACAACATCCAAAGCATACATTTCTATTTGAGTAGTGAAGAAATAAATAAAATTCTGATTTCATTTAATATAAAATATGATTTAGTCAATATAAAACCTTCGGCTACACTAAAACCTAATAGAAATATAATTTTTCATTAAATAAAATACAATTACCAAATTAATAACTTTCTATATTTTGGCAAACTATAATAGTATTTATTTTAATCTGTTCTTAGAACATACGTACCTAGTCATCGAAAATTCATTACCAAATTTCTATAGAAAGTAATTTGCTACCTAATAATAATAAGCAAGCATTATCATAAATTTTACCTGAAAACCATTATAATCACCTTACGCAGTTCTAAGAAATTCTTCAATTAGGGCTAGCTCAAATGTTAGTAGTCATATAGTAATTAGTAACTAGGTACTTTTTGTTCTCTGTGGTCATGAAATAACAGTTTTTCGAATATTCCAGATTACTGTAAAAAAAATACCAATAAAAATGCAGAATATTGAATTCCACAGACAATAAAAATCAGTAGACTTGCTTATACTTTGTACTAGTAAGGTTGTGTGTCGACTATTCACTTCTAGTAGTTTTAGGTGATTATTTAACAAATGGACATTTTTATTATAATCTTATATTTTTCCATTTTTAATGCACAATTTCTATATTTGGTTTTTCTTTAAGGATCTGGTACATTTTTCACATCTGACTAAGGTTTACAAATTTACTGATTTTTTCAATTACCGGAAATTCGGAAAAATTTTCTTTCAATACCGGTTTACCGGTAATTTACTGAAAATAGGTTCAAACGGTACTAAAACGTATTTACTCGGTATTTACTGACAAAATTAGCGACATTGAATATTTTCACGAGCCCTATACCTATCTCCCTTTTGAACCATGACGGTAAAAATAAATAAAATTATATTCCAAACATAAACATTATTAATGTTTATGTACTTATGTATCTAGGACAAAAAGTGAAACATTAAGGTGCAAGCAAGTTGTTTATTTATGAGTAGGTACCTTAATATGACACTTTTTGTCTAAGATACGTAGAATATTTTATTTCATACCCTTTCTATTCAAGTTAACGAAATATCGTTATTTTCAATGATTTCAAATGACCAGAATATTTTTATTCTATAAATGAAAATATCTAGCAATGGCCTTGGCTGTTAAAGTAAAATTATTATTATAAATAAGCCGAAAAATGTCACTTTATAACCTTATAAAATACTACATAAAATTAAATCTTATTTATGTATATCACTTGTAAAAACATTTTTTATCGTGGCTGTCATTTCGTAATTGTCGGCCACGAAAAAAAAATATAATGGATATTTATACACCAAGTGATATACATGAATGTTTATTCAAGAGAAGAAAGTTTAGCCCCCGAGCCCGAAGGGCGAGTGGGATAATTTCTTCGAGTGAATAAGTTGTTGCTATGGAGTTAATAATAGCAGTTTAAAACGTCAAAATTGAATAAAAATAAATAAATAATATATATATATATATATATATATATATATATATATATATATATATATTCGGTACTTTGCACAGGTCTAAATATAAGAAACAAGATACTTAGTATTTTAAAAAAATAATTGTTGCTATACCTACAAAATTAATTTAAGGTACCTTAAAATATACAAAAATGTCAGAAATATATCATTGTTGACACGCCCTCAGCTGATGCCCACTGAGCCTCTGTGGCAGCTAGCGCAACCAAACATTTAAATAGTTTTAGATACATTTCATTCATGGTAGTATAAATTATTATTATTCTAAGTTGTTCATCGCTTTCGCTTGGTAATCGCACGTTTTTTCTGCTTAACCTAAAACGTCTCCTACGGCCACATGGTTTTATAAAGTTTAGTTTTTTCATAATTAAAAGTTTTAACGCATTGTGCTAAGATTTTTTAAATTTAATAATTTGATAGTGATACTTTACGCGCTGTAATTTAAACTTTTCCTTTTAGACAAACTTAATAACGCTTTCCATTACCAAGACTTTGAATTGTAATATTTTCTTACCAAATTCGCTTATGTTGGACAACAATTACCTAGCATACGTTTGTATTATTACTAAATCAATTGTTTGTATTAATTTGTACCACTGCACAAATGTAAGTACTTTCAAAAATATTATTATTCCTGATTAACCATTTGCTCATATTATACAAACGTATATTCGGCTTAACTTAGCTAATTATTATTCTTTATTGTTCGATTTATATTCTCTTATATTATTGTATGCTTTTTTCTCAATTTTATGGAGTTAATTAAATATTTGTTAAAATTTACTATTTGTTCTTTGATCATATATCACGTAACTTTTGATCTAATCAAATTAACTAAGCCTTTCGGACGTATTTATTTGCCTCAATTTAAGTTAAAATATTTGCTCTATTTGATTAATTATTTATCATTTTTTATTTACTCTGTTTGTCATATGATTAACACCTCGATAACATTTTTATATATCGCTAGGAGTAGTAGACTGCTTCTCTCACTTTGCTACATAGGATATTATTTTGCTTCAATTGTAGCTTTGTTACCTAATATTATTTATGTGGGTCATCCCTTAAACTCTTATTACTCCTCAGCAAAGAGCGACTTTCTGTTAAGTCTTCCAGATCAGCTCCTGGAAGTGAAGTGTGTCTACCTTTCTCTTTTTTATAAACTATTTGCATACGCATACCTGCATCACGCATCTTTGTCGGGTCAACCCTCAACTGTACAACCATTGAGTTATAAATAAAATATTTTTTTATTAAATTTTTTTTAACAAACTTGTTTACATACGTCCAAATTAATAACTATCAAATTCAAAGAAAACTTATACTTACAAGGTTCCATTTAAACATTTTATAAATTTTACAATTAAATATGGAAATGACACGATAAGACACTTCTTTGTGCGTACTGGTATAATGCTAACATTGACCAGTCAAATTATATTTTAGTTTCTGAACAGAGACAAATATTGAATGTCTTAAAAGTAGTATATTGTGTATGAAGTTTCGAAATAAGCATCTTACTTTCGAGTTTTTTATGAGAAACTTGAGCGTAAGAGCGTTTCGACAAGAAGTGTTGCACTATACTTTTCTACAACTCTATATATTTACTTACATTTTAATTAATTCACATGCTCTATATGATATTTCACTTTGACACATTGATATATTATTTATTTTTAATGCATCATAAAATCATTACGATACGCTCAGGCTGCGTCTTCGAATAACATTCCCACACGACTGTTAATAATATTGCAGTGCAGTGAATGTCGGAAGTGTGAATTTCGGTGCTAGGCGTAGAAAAAGATTTTTTAAATGGTGTTATGTTTAATAAAATACTAAAAGTCAATAAATTTGCTTATGAAAATAGTACTTTCGTATCTCTTTAATTTCAAAGCGGCAAACGTAAACTAAATCAACAGTCAAAATTATATGCTTAAAGGCTGATTTAGATTTTAAAATTTACAACTTTTTGCCTGATTTAGGTTGGATTTTAAATTTCTGAATCTGACCAATCAAAGCGTATCCGGTATCACGTGATTTTGACGGTTTATTAATTCAAATTTTAGATAACAATTTTTTTTTTTTAAAGAGGATGATATTTTAAATATATCGGGGATGTTAATTTTTATTCAATAACAAACTTTGAAACCAACTACAGCTGACGTTTAATAATATGTGCCTGTGATTGGTCGGATTTGAAATTTATAAATAATATGAAATATGGTCATATTTTAAATGTAAATTCTAAATCATAAATTTTCAAAATTCATAATAAGAACAAAGGCAGATAGACATTTTATATTTCTAAATCTAAATTTGTAAATTAAATAAACCAGTCTTCAGAGTGTTATTGAAACAAGTATGGAATAAGTAAATGTATAATGTTTTTATGCATATGGATTAACTCCGCCATAGCCGGTCCCCAGCCCGGTTGCGAAAGGAGGAGGGGTCCCAGCTTTCTTGCAGAAATCTTTAGAACTGCTAACTTCTTGAAATACAAACTTGTTTGATTATTCAGAAACGTGTTATAACACGTTATTATTGTCAAATGTTAAGATTTGGATAGAACTTTATAATGTGTCGAAATTTGATCGATATAGGTAATATTATTACTATTCTAGATTGTTGGTAACTATTATAAGAAATTTAATGATTTATAAAAAAATAATATGTGGTTAGATACAATCGTTTATTATCTTGCATTTAGGTCATAATATATTGTTATGAGTAATTGCAAATACAAATTTGGAGGTGGACAGGAATTGATGGTGTTTTGAACTTTATTTATGTTTTGATAAGGCTGAACATAAAATATTGTTCATGGTGCAAAAATAGCAATATCCCAAGTTTTATACGTCAACATTACTTATTTTCATTGGACATTGTAATGACTGATTATTTACTCTTCTATGGTATCGGTATATTGGTATTGTTACGAACTGTGGGTTACAAAACACTAGTTTTATTAATATTTATTAAATACAATACAATATTACACCAAACTCAATAATCTGTTCCTTGACAGTTCTATTTCGACTTCCCTCTTTTTTGTTTCTACACGCCGCCTCCATTTTTCGACAACCCCTTCCATTACACTGCTCTCCTCTCAGTCCTAATCGTCCCGATTAGGTGAACAAATAAAATTAATCAATTCAAAGCACGGTGCCAGCCGATCAAGATGAACTACTTTATATATGCTGCAACTTCAGAGATGAGGTGTATCAAAGTTGAGAAGTCTGTATAGTTGCACGTCAATGACAGTAATATCCCTGACGTATGGCTGAATTTTCCTCTGATACCTCCCATCTTGAAGCTGACGTCCTCAGTCCCCTTGGTGATTCTAACTTTATTTCCCATTCTGTTTGTGCAAAAAATCTGTCTGCAGTTGGTCCTTTTTGATGATATTGTAAGTTCACCGTGCTTAAATTCGTTTGTGATTCTCAACCCCATCAACACCTTTATCCACTTCACCTCCAGTGTTTCATTCAAACTGTCTTCTTTTAGTATCTGAAGTATGTTTCTATTGTACAACTTTGATTTTTCTACTATGTCTCTCAAATAAACTGGTAATATCTTGGAGATGTGTCCTTCATATTTGAGACATTTTGCGAATAGTTCAATGGGCTCTTGCATGATGTTTCTTTTCTTCTCTACTCTAGGTGTGAAATTTGTGACTACGTAATTTGAATGTGAAATGGCGTGTTTGATAGTCATGAGTTCCGGTTGAATCCCAGGTACTATTGGTAAGAATCTATCTTTTGTATCCAAGTTATTTAATACAATTCGTATTTGCATAGATAGAGCAATTTTTGATTCAATACTCAAACCAATAAAGTCCCTCAATTTATCTTTTGTATGTGTTGATATTTCCATAGTAGGTATTGTGTATTCAGGAAACATTATTTCCTTCAGAGCAGCCTCTCTTATGTTCCTGGGGATGTCCACAATTGGCTCATTGGTCTCCACCATTCTCCTTTCTGTGATGGTTTTTCCCCATTTCACTGCAGAACCAGTCCAATCGATCGAGTAGTAAATAGCCACTTCGTTCCTCATAGGCTGTCTTAGGATATTGTTTATTTTGTCCATATCTCCTTCCGGTCTTGGACTGTTCTCTATCCACCAGTTTACCGTCTCCAATTTGCACCTATTTCGCCCATGGTAATGATTGTCTTCAGGGTCCTTATCAGGTACAAGTTCGCTTGGCACTTTATACTTCTTTACGGAGTCTCTTCTTATAGTTATTGGGTACTTGGTGTTCATCTGAACCATTGTAGTTGCTAGAGGGTTTGGGTCTTTCAAGCATTTTGATGTCCTTTCTATTAGTTTAATATTTGCCATCGTTGACTCTTTTGCTATATCCAATGACCTTTGCTTTAATGATAAAATGCTCTTTATGGCTCTCATGAAAACATCCTTGTCTGTTTCAGTCATCTTTATGGTCTTTTCTTTGTACAATTCTGCTTTTTTATTTAAGGATCTGCTAATGCTCCGGCTACATTTGAACGCTTAATGGAATCGATTCTACGTGGCCTCTCTTGGGAAATATGTCTTGTATATTTGGACGACATAATTGTTTTTGGGGACACATTTGATGATCATCTTAAGAATCTAAAGGAAGTACTCAATCGTTTAAAAGAAGCCAATTTACAGCTTAATCACAAAAAATGCAATTTTTTCCAAAAAGAAGTCCAATATCTTGGACATATTGTTTCAGCGAGAGGTATTAGCACAGATCCAAACAAAGTAGACATGGTTAAATCGTGGCCTGTACCTCAGAATAAACGCGAATTACGAAGCTTCCTTGGACTTTGTACCTACTATCGTCGATTCGTTCATCAATTTGCAAAAATTGCAAAACCACTCAATCGTTTGACTGAAATATCCCGTGAATACCAGTGGTCTACTGAATGCGAAGAGGCTTTCCAAGTTCTAAAAGAAAAACTTTGTTCAACACCGATTTTGGCTTATCCAAAAAATACAGGAGACTTTATTGTTGATACTGACGCGAGTAACGTGGGAATCGGAGGTGTTCTTTCACAAATTCAAGACGGAGAAGAGCGAGTCATCGCATATTTCAGTAAAACTCTTTCAAAATCTGAAAGAAACTACTGCGTCACACGAAAAGAGCTTTTAGCAGTGGTAAAGACACTTGACCATTTTCATAAGTACCTTTACGGACGAAAATTCTTGCTACGAACTGATCATGCCGCACTTACATGGCTGCTCAATTTTAAAAATCCTGAAGGACAAGTGGCCCGATGGTTAGAGAAACTGCAGGAATATGACTTTGATACCAGACATCGACAAGGCCAACAACAGAAATGCGGATGCTCTGTCAAGACGACCCTGCGAAAAAAATTGTAAGCTTTGCCATACCAATGATAATGCTGCTATCAAATTAATTTCTGTTCAGGTACCCGAATCATCTTGTAACTTGACCCAATTACGTATAGAGCAACAAAATGATGAGGACATAAAACCATTACTGGAATGGTTAAAAAAGGGCGTTAGACCAGATTGGCAAGAAATATCTGCTTTGAGTCCAGTAACCAAAAATTATTGGGCTCAATGGGATTCTCTGCGTTTGTCAAATGGTCTTCTTATTCGAGAACGAATTAGTAAACTTAGCCATTTAACAGAGCAGCAGATTGTGATACCTTTCAGTATACGATGGGAAATAGTGCGAGAGTTGCATGACAAACTGTCAGGAGGACATTTTGGCGTTAAAAAAACACTGTCCAAGATCCAAGAACGCTTTTATTGGTCAGGATGCACCAAAGACGTGCGCAATTGGTGCAAACAATGTCATATCTGCAATGCGACGAAAGGTCCACATGTTAGAAGTAAAGGTCATATGAGTCAGTACAATGTAGGAGCTCCTTTTGAAAGGATAGCCGTAGATATTGTGGGACCGTTTCCTGAAACTTCAAATGGAAATCGTTTCATTCTTGTTGCAATGGACTATTTTTCAAAATGGCCGGAAGCTTACGCTCTCCCAAATACTGAAGCCTCCACTATTACGGAAGTTTTAATAAACCAGTTAATTAGTCGGTTTGGTGTACCGTTAGAAATGCATTCTGATCAAGGGAGGAATTTTGAATCCCACTTCTGACACCAAATGTTACGAACTGTGGGTTACAAAACACTAGTTTTATTAATATTTATTAAATACAATACAATATTACACCAAACTCAATAATCTGTTCCTTGACAGTTCTATTTCGACTTCCCTCTTTTTTGTTTCTACACGCCGCCTCCATTTTTCGACAACCCCTTCCATTACAGTATATACAAATATCTTGTGTACTAAAAGTGTTATTGCACATATAAAATAGTTGAACCTAGAAAGGCTAATCATTGAGTAAATTCTATATACTCAATTTCAGTAATGAATAATTGTACATTTCGAAAACATAATTTATAACATGTTTTTTAACATTGGCTGAAAAAGTGTCTTGCAGTAGTTATTAATTATAAGACATACTATCCAGTTCCTTAAATGTGGAAAATGTCTTCAATACTTTAACGGTGGGTGGGGGAAGGGATGAAAAGCTTATAAGGTTAATAATACAATAATAAATAATTAGTAACAATAATAGTTATTTAATGAAACTTGTTATTAAATTGGATATCAAATATTTTGCCACAGTCAGGTAACAAATGGTAACGTGTAACATGTATACACAAAATAATATAAAATATCAATGTAAAATAACAATAATTGTGATGATAAAAATTACGTAAGTTGTTTACCTTACCCTAACTTTGATGACTACCCACACCCCGTTAGCTATGTTCATGCTGTTGATGATGCATCCCGAAACGCAAGTTGCGCTCGGGATTCGAACACCAGCGTGTGTTCGATGGTCACAATAAGGCAGTATGATGGTCGACGTCTGACTTACAGATCTATGATTGAGTCCTCTACACAAAATATACTATGCTATATATACAAAAATAATAGTTAAAAATAAAGTACTTTCTAATTGGAATACATCCTCAAGCATAAAACTAATTGAATTATTTGCAAAACATCTTTAAAAAGAAAACCTTCAAATTTTCAGTATTCACAATTAGAATGTACTTTTTACAATTTATTTACAAACAAACAAAATACCGAGAATTTTTAGATGTTAGCGCACTGCTACAATACGTTTTAGGTGGGTTCCCTCGGTACAAATTCATTTTTCTTACTAAAAGATTTATTTGTACTTATTGGTATTTTGGGAAAGTAAATTAGAACTGCAAATTTTAGAAGGATAAGGAGTGTGTCTAAGAATCAAGAAATCAAGCAAAATATTTCTGTTCGAACATTTCTTTAGCATAATAATTACAATCAGCGGAAATATCTATATGATTTTGTAGTTGTTGATGTTAAGTGCAGATATTATACGTTGGTGAAGCTGTTGGCACATTATTACAATATTGAAATATATCCCTTGTCACTGTTTCACTAACTTAACAACAAACCCAGCTCTACTGGGAATGTTATCTTGGATACGCCAGGCCCATCCGGACAGTGGATTAGGGGACAGACAGACGAGACACGGCGCGGACTATAGACGTATAACTAACATGCCGTCTAGTCAACAAATACATCAAATATAGAGCTTAACGTCCAGTGTACACTCTAACCTTTGTCTGATCTAGACTCTATTGATCTATTGTGGATAAATCTTTCAGTTGTTTATCACTGTTCTCTTTGGTTTATTCCATTTCTTCGTAGAGTTTTTCCGTTCTTCTTTTCATTTCATTCCTATTTTTGCTATGGTTTTGTGAGAAAGGGTCGTATTCGATCATTTATTTCAAGTATATTAATCAGGAATGACATTTTAAGCGAAAAAATCCGTTTTAAAATAGAATCTAATAATAACTTTAGTAATATTCGAATTTTGATCTAAGGATAGCAGTATAGTTGAAAGGCAAAACATTTTTTAAATTTGCATAGAGTTGGTGTACAGCTACAGACTGAATAATTTAAAGGTTCATCAACTTATGGATATGATATTTGTGTTAATTTTATTACTTTGTAGTGCTGTTCTAGATAATATTTTGAGTAAGCTTGTGATCCTGTTTGTATCAGAGTTAACGATTTGCCTGGTCCCAGAGAATACAATGATTATGTTTCTATACGTGGTCAGCAATGCCTGATTTCATAATTTCTCGTCTCTCTGGTTTCCATAACTTCTACTCTATATGCTACTAAATATCACATGATGGTGCAAAATTGTGTTATATCGATAACATTACAACAAGCTGAACACGATTCTGCTATACACAAATTCACTTCATGTTCATAGTTATTGTTCTCCACTATTTTTCTTATCAAGTTTCAAAGTCATAATAAATAAACAGAGTATTGGTTTGTACATTATTGTTTTTTCCTTGCCACACACCTGTAGTCTATTTTTATGACTCTGGTGTATTATAAACATTGAGAACACTTTTGTAGTGTTTTATACTCTGTTGTTTTGTGATTTTCATAGCAAACTTGTCGTCTACAATTTCTATTGTACAAGTCGCACTTATCTGCAAATTACGAGGACATACAGGAGATAATTTACAATATGGGCAAATATATTCACAAAAATGACCGTCTCTTAAATTTTATGGGTCATGACAAATATCGTTTAGTTTAACTTCTTATTACTGAATTCAGATGATACAAAAAATTCAAATATCGATGGCAAAATATAACCACAAGAATTAATTATGGGACAAGACATTGTTCACAAAAATATCGACATGAAAATGTTGCAGTGTAACTTCTTATTACTGAATAATGACTTTGGTATTATAAAAGATTCAGTCTTGTAAGATTTTTTCCTTTTGTACTTTCAAATATCACATTTCTACGGCAATTGAACTCTTACGTATATTTAGTAAAATAGCGTTCGAATTAAGTTCAGGAATACCTGCATCATTGACATTTATGTGTACATTCGCTTTCGTCGCTAATTCGCGTGCCTTCGTACCCTGCAGACTATGTTTATCTTGCACAACATAATTAAAACACGGATCATTTTTACCAATGATTCTGCTAACACCAGTGCACGTGCAAAACATAATTTGTTTTTATTTGAATTGTCTATTACACCGTGTTACAATTTTGGGCTAATAAACATAAGGCTCAACTTATGAAGTGTAGTAGCTAGTGTATATTCTGCTGTTCTAACTTACTATATATTGCAGTGTTTTCTTTTCGTTGTGCAGCAGACTAAGCTGCACAGCACATCTTTTACTTACTTTTTAAACCCATTTCAGTGCATTTTACTTTAAGATCCTTTGTTTTTATATATTTTATCGTATCCTTAAAATCGCGAAGGTCGATGTATTTTTTGTTTATTACGGGTCCCACAAGCCGCACTATTACTCTCGGTACTGGTACGGGATTAATTGATATTGAATGATAAAGACTCTTCTTTCTTCATCCAATGAATTATAAAATGTTACAATATATTTATTTACATATTTTTAGCTTTATTTAAAAGCTCCCATCTTTTCCTTTCTGCAATATAAAAACTTGTTTGTCTTTTTTGGACATTTTATACCCTATTGGAGCAATTAAAATCCGCTTAACTTTGGTGCTGTCCAGGAGCCGATAAGAGGGTTCATTACAGCTGTCCCAATTTTCTGTGCACTCCACGACGTACTGTTGAACGGGATGCAGTGTGTTATTTTTCTATTGTTGCTCCTGGTCGTCGTCGTTCCAATTTTCGTTTGTTGCCACAATATAGTTTTGTACAGGGTATAATTTAAAGACAACTTTATATGCCTTTTCTTCATCGTCACTAATAATTTTGTTGTAACTCAAGTGTGAATCAATTTAAAACATGTACCCCTTTTATATTGGTTTGAAAACAGCAAACTAGCAAGTACACAAGACAACACTAAGTGTATACTGACTACAAATATTTTAAGTTCTCTATTTTTAAGTCTACATCTTTTACTTGATGCACGCTTTTTAAATCCATTTCAGTGCATTTTACTTTAAGATTCTTTGTTTTTAAATATTTTATCGTATCCTTAAAATCGCGAAGGTCGATGAATTTTTTTGTTTATTACAGATCCCACAAGCTGCACTGTTACTCTCGGTACTGGTACGGGCTTAATTTCTATGATAATAAAGAATCTTCTTTCTTCATCCAAAGAGTTATATAATTGTTACATATAATTTTATCTTTATTTAAAAGCTCCCATCTTTTCCTTTCTCCAATATAAAAACTTGTTTGTCCTTTTTGGAAATTTTATACTCTATTTCTTCCTACCATACATATTATCTGCTTATTTTCTATTTTAATATTTTAAAAATCTAAATTATATGTAATATTATTATATTTTCCTATGCTATCGTTAAAATCTAAGTCCTTAATAAAATTAAAAAATGATTTAAAATTAAAAAGAGGTATATAATTACGAGTAGCAACATTGTCATATACTCGTATACTTACCTCGAAATTATTTCCTAGAGGATTTACTCCTATGGCAATGAATCTCTGACGAGATGTATCGAGAGGAAACATTGTGCAGTCGAGGAGTCGGTCTACATTATCCCTAGAATCGCTGTTGTTAGGCATCGAAAAATAGACAAGCTGTGCTGAACCTATAAGTAAATCTTATTTCGGGCCTACCACCAGCTCGATGCTACAGAGATATTCTCCACGTCTTCCTCCTTCGTAGTTATTTGTTAAAGATTTATCTTTGGTAGAGCTGATGACCGTGGTGCTCGTGTATAATTTGCAATTTGGATCTAGTGTTAGAATATCAGTATTTCCAAGTTATAATCGACAGGTTTTTCTAATTTACAACTCAATGTGACATCAATAATTTTTTTGTAACGAACAACCATTGATTGTCCGACGACAGTTTATGCCAAGTTTCTGAGGATAAAGAACTAACGCGTGTATCACAAGAAAATGGAATTTTGGTTGTATGTAGTAGAAGTTCTGATTCGCAAGATGGTCTAATAGTAGGGACTATTTAAGGGACAAATATAATTACTTTTGGACAGTTTTTTTTATATGAATCTATGTTTAACATTGTCATATACTCGTATACTTACCTCGAAATTATTTCCTTGAGGATTTACTCCTATGGCAATGAATCTCTGACGAGAGATATCGAGAGGAAACATTGTGCAGTCGAGGAATCGGTCTACATTATCCCTAGAATCGCTGTTGTTAGGCATCGAAAAAGAGGTAAGCTGTGCTGAACCTATAAGTAAATCTAGTTTCGGGCCTACCACCAGCTCGATGCTACAGAGATAGTCTCCACGTCTTCTTCCTGTGATACCTCTCGTCGCCTGATCGTTGTCGTGTTCCATAGTTGATGATATTGATGGCGAAGAGTTTCCAGCCGGCGAAGACTCAATCTTCCTTTTCGCCGGCTGCTCAACCTCAACGTCAGAAGGAGGCGAGTATTTCGTCACAGAGATAATCCCTACGTCATCATCAACTTCTTCCTCCTGCGAAGACTTGTTTCCTCTTCTTCGAGTGTTCGAGATCGAACTCGGCGTCCATGGTAGACGAAGAAGAAGGCTTCCTCTTCCCTGAACGCTCAACATCAGGTGCTTCCAGCTCTAGCGTTGTCGCCGAGGGTGCTTCCAGGGGCAGCTCTAACGTTGTCGCCGAGATTACTTCCAGAGACTGTTCTTGCGTAGCCATCAGGAGCTGCTCAAGCTCGTGGAGGAAGTCGGATTCATCAACTCTAGGTCTCTTAACTTTTAAACTATAAACTTTTTATTTTTTTCGATAAAATTACAGACATAATGAAAATCTTTTCCTAACTTAAAATAATAGTATGTAAAAATTCTATATAATTTTTTTAATGAAAATTCTTATTAACTAGTATAACGTAATTAAATATACTTATTTCTATTAGTAATTTATTTCTAATTTTGTAAAGGCTAGCGTTCTGTAATAATCCTTTGTTTTAGTCTTATACTTAATATTATAATATTTTACTAAATTTATTATTTCTTCACCTATGCTATCTTTAATTGCTTTTATATTAAAAGTAAAAAAAGTTTGAAAAGTAAATATAGGAATAAAATTACAATTCGCAACATTGTCGTACAGCCGTATACTTACCGCAAAATTATTGCTGCTGCCTTGGGGATCCACGCCTATGGCCACGAATCTCTGACGAGAGGTATCCAGCGGAAACATGGCGCAGTCCAACAGCCGATTCCCGTTGTCGCGCGAATCGCTGTTGTTTGGCATCGTATATACTGAAACAACCTCTGCTGAACCTAGAAGTAAATCTAGGTTTGGGTCTACAACCAGAGCCTCCTGTTTTTGAAAAACGCATCCATCTACATCATCTTTAAGTGGGATCTGTGTCTCGGTTTCTTGAGGCCATCTTTGCCCGCATTCCTCGCTGTCCGAATCTTCGCCTGGTCGACCTCCTGCTCGAGCTCGAACCCCGGCCCTTGGAGACCATCCACCGCTGACGACGAAGATGATAAGTTTCCAGGAGGCGAAGACTCTCTCTTCCTTTTTACGAGCAGCTCTAGCTCTGGCTCAGCGTTCGAAGAAAAAGAGGATGACACAGAGATAATCTCTATAGCGTCCTCTTCCTCCTCGTTCTCCTGCCTCATCTTCTTAGCGTTATTAACGACGATCGTAGTTTCAGCGCCCGTAGTAGACGATGACGTCCTCTTCCTTTTCCCCGCCTACTCTACGTCGGGTACTTCTAGAAGTAGCTCCAGTGCTGTCACCGACGGCGCTGCCATGGGCTGGTCTTGCGAAGCCACCAGGAGTTGTTCGAGTTCGTGTAGGAAGTCCTCTTCATCTACTCGTGGCTTTTTCGTCTCTTGAGCTGATGATGATTTCTCGAATTTTCTCTTCCTCGACTGTACTACAACCTCTGATGTTGTCATCATATGCGTATACCGACTTTAATACAAAAAACACATCAATCAAATTTTAAAAAAAATAATGAAAAAGTAAAATAATAACCACCGTACCTCTTAGGATGCAGGAAATCGTAGAAATTCATCTTGATGGCGAGGAAATTCAATTTGTATTGTAACAAAAAGCAAAATCAGTAAAGTACCACAGGATACTGAATACTAAATAATATTCTTGAAGAAATTATTTCAAGGGTATATTGATTTATAAATGTTTATTTGAAAGGTTTATAAACAACTGCGTGCTGTAACAGTTTCTTATAAGTACTACGCACATCTTGGTACTTTAGTGAAAATTGTGATATAGTTCTTTTAATTGTATTTTCTAAGATAATTAAATTACGAATAATCTCTTTACTTAATACGAAATATACATTTTGAGATTTACATTTTAATTGTTCTTTTGGAAGCAGACTTATAGTAATAAAGTCCACCTGAGTTATACGGCTCATTTCTACATCGTCACTGGTTTTTTTGAGTTTTTTTTGCTTAAAAAATGAAATAAATTTATTGAAATCTTTGATATCCAAAAACTTATTTCGTTTATTACAAAATAATCTTACTGCCACTCGTAATTCAAGATTCGGGTCTAATCACACAAGAATAGAAGTTGTGCTATTTTTGTTAAGTGATCTATAATATGTATCTAATAATTCAATTTTTTTTATAGCGAATGCACATGTTTCGCTGAAACGCGAAACTCGTTATTCCAGATTTTTCAAGTAACAGGTCGAAACCTTCTTTTTTCTCACCACTTAAATCTATGGTAAATTCTTCTTCATTATCGTCTTCCTTGCTATTAACTAACTGTTGCCCATAAGGCTCGTTGATTTCTTCAGTATCGAAGACACGTCTCTTTTTCTCAGGATGAGATGACTCGTCCGCTTCTTTGGAGACCCTCTTCAGTATCGCCGCTATGTTACGGATTACATCCAGCTCCATAGTAGAGTCGGAAAAATTAGACGTACGATCTCAACCATCGACTATGTCGTCGGAACATCATAGAAGTTCGCAGGCCAAATTACAATATCGTCTAAAACCTCTTTCTTCGAACCTGGACCATTTGCAACTTTTAAACACTCGCTAGAGAAGTCCATGGTGTTCAATAGAATTAAATATACCTACAGTACAATATTCAATATTCAACCTGATCTATGTTATCAATAGAGTACAGAACTTAGTTCGAGTGATAGCCAGATACTTCTTGCTTCATTTTTAAAAAGTTATTCACATAATCTACAAATAAACCACCTGTTTTTGTGTCTCTGTCATATACTGTCACTTGATATTGCCACACCTCATGATTTTTAATTATTTTTTAATCAACAGACAGTGCACAACGAATTTCATCAGCTACCCAAGTCCCGACAAATTGTCTTTCTTCATCACTATGAGTGCACACATTTTGTTCTAAATTGTCACAGCATAGTCGACATAAAACAAACATTAGTTTCCCATGGGCTTTTCGTGGTAACACGGGATAAAACAAATCTATTGGAGGTAAAATGGTGCATTTAATTCAACCTTCCACCTGATCTATGTTATCAATAGAGTACAGCTTGTCACATTCCGCGCCTACAAAAATTTTGGGGTGATCAACAGGGAATTTACCATATTTACATATTAGGGATAGAGAGAATAAACATCTACATACTTGATTTTTTCACTATCTCGATTTTTTTTATATAAACGAGTATTCCCCGCCCGACCTCCAAAAAATGTATCACGTGGTTGTAAAGGCAAATTATTCAAAATATCATGATTATTAAGCTGTCGATGTAAATTTTTATCATTTTTCATTTCTTTCCTGAATTCACATCCCCAAACATATACCTTATAACTCTATACCTAAAAAGAATTGCAGTATTCAGTACGAATTGTTACTCGAATTATTGTGCATCGTGTGTCATGGAATCTACAAATTTGAACGTGGTTTTGCATCCTTCGGGCTCCGCCTGCAAGGTTAAGATTCTCCAGGACATTGTGGTTCGTGAGGCCTGGACAATCAAGCCTACGGAGTTGATTTCATCACCTACAGCAGCTGTATTAGCTACTCAGGGGTTGATGGAAGACATCGAATCCTTGGATACGGCTGTTGAAGTTACTGCGAACGGTTGTTCATCGTCTTCAGAGGCAACGCCGGATTTAGACGATGTTATAAGAGAAATGTATGTAGAGGCCGTAGAGAGTCCTCCAAGTCAGCTGCAGAGAAAAAAGTGGAGGATTTCGTCAGACACTGAGGAAGAAGAAGATGCATCAACAAAGAAAAGGTGTGTCCGTCAAATCTCTTCTTCCGGTGAGGAGGATGTTAATTCAAGCTCCGAAATAGACGAGCCATATGGACAGCAACTCGTCTATACCGAAGAAGAAGAAGGTACTCATCACGATAATGTTTCCCGGTGATGTTAACATCAGCGAGGAAGATTCCAAGAGGATTCGACTTATTCTCGGGGATGTTGAGACAACTAGTT
Source organism: Agonum fuliginosum (assembly GCA_947534325.1). Taxonomy (NCBI): domain Eukaryota; kingdom Metazoa; phylum Arthropoda; class Insecta; order Coleoptera; family Carabidae; genus Agonum; species Agonum fuliginosum. Next base: position 14,950,984 of record OX384044.1, read on the forward strand.
TCGCGCTATTGCGCAACCAGCATTTACGCGATAATAACAACCGACTTCTTGTCAATGAAGCAATACCGCTAGGTATCGATAGGCGTGTGTTTGTGACTATTGGAATAAATCCAAACCCAACGCCGAGGTTAGTGGTGAGAATTGTTGGAGATGTGATGACAAAACGTTATATAGACATTTTAGATGTAAGTAGGTTAATTAAATATTTAAAAAATTTAGAACTTAAGGAAAACTGTACTGAAAGAGACATGGACAGAATTTTTAGTTTGAATAATGTTTTATTTAGCATATTGCCGAGGGAACAGCTTAAAGCTTAAATCAATTTTTAGTTTTAAGTAAAGAACATATTTACAATTTAATTAAGTTAGAAAATAAAACAAATAATATAGTTTTAAATTTAAATAAAATATTCCAAAATTTTAAAAATAATTATGTTAAATTTCACACTATATTCTATAGAACATAAGTTAGATTTAGAAACTAGTTTATATGATTGTATATTAAATAAAGTGAGGTTAACAGAATGGCAGGTGCTAAATTATTGCTCTGTGGAATTTGTTTAAGAAAGATTGGAAAATCAGTATATAAAATAAAATGTAGTGGTTCATGTAATTCGCATTTTCACGCAGATTGTGTTGGAATAAGTGAATTCGAGGCGCGAGTGATGCATAAAACAAAATCACCGTGGAAATGTGAGAAATGTTTGAACAAAAAAATAAACAAACTGTAGAGGTCAACAAGTCAACGGATGTCAATGAAGCTGGAACATCCACGCCTTTAATTACAGGCAACCAACGTCACTCAATCTTTTCAGGAAACAATCAGTATAACGCAAGTATTTGAAGAACTGAAAATGATAAGAACTGAAATTGAGATGTTTAAAAAATCCATGGAATTTTTAAGTACAAAATATGAAGAAGAAAAAACTGCAAATATAGTATTTAAGGAAATGATGTCAGAAATTAAAAAAGAAAATGATACCATTGTTACAGTTAGATAGCTCAAATTTTGTTGTAGGGTAAAATAGTAGCTTTTACTGACTTTCTTATAGTTTTAGTTTATTCTATCATTCATCAATCATTTCATATTCATGCCCCGCACTTCCCTCGTTTAACGCGTGTGGTCAGTGTTTGAATCAGACAGGTAACATTCGGTGAGCAGTGACAAAGGTGAGAGGTCGGTGAAAAGTGTGACTAGTGCTACTGGTGCAACGAATTATCGCCCTGTGCGGATTTATTTAACCAGATAATAAATATTTTCATTATCGTTTTGTCGGAGAGATTCTCACAGTTATTTTGTCAGTGCTTAAAATAAGTAAAGTCAAAAGTTTACGGCTCGAGCCACGAGCTCCGAGCATCTTTACCTGCGAATTTAAGTTACGGTGCCGTTAACCGCGCCACCCTTTGGTTGCACCCTTCACCAGTACCAGCATCATCCTCGTAGTCATCATCTTCAAGGCAACTCCACCAGCCAACATCGACAACACCTCGCTACGCGAGGTCACCGCTCATCGCTACTACAGTACCGGGCTGGCCCATCAGCCCCTCGTCGTTAACGCAAGTACTTGCACTACAATTTTTCTTTCTGTGGCCACAGCCCCTTTATTTTGTATCATCCTCATTTATGGTTTTCATCATAGGCTCAGCCTTATTTTCTGCTACATTAGATTTCATCATAGGATTAAGTAATTGGAATGATAGTTGTAGATTATTGAATATCGATATTAACTTTGATAGGTTCTTAATTTTGAATATAATTATTATTGACGGCCTTATTTATTGCGTTTGTGTAAATATTGCACCCCATTTCCTCCATTTCAGGGAAACGTATGCGCGCCTCTGCCCGCGTATCTTTCTGGCAGAGTGGCGCCCATTAAAGTTAAGTATAAATTGTTTATTTATGAAATATTTAATTAAAGTAACTGACTCCGACCCTGCCTCACTGGGTCTAGCCGCGTGCCCGCGCACTATCTCCGAGAAGATAGTAACACCATAAAAAAAGAAGTAGAAAAACTAAAAATGCATATTAATGAGGAAGAAAATCAGAAAAGAGAAAAAATCTTGTAATATTTGGGATAAGTGACAATGTGGAAGTGAAAGAAGTAGAAATTAAAGGCAAGATTTAGAAAATATTTCAACATATTAATACTGAAGTAAAACTCGATGATATAATGGAAATGAAAACGATTAATTTAAGAAATAATAAACAGCTCAATAATATAAAATTGGTAACTCAGGAAAAGAAAAATGAAATTCTGCAAAAAAAGAAACAAAAAATAAATAATTTAACTACTACAGCATGTGGTATTGATACAAATAACACAAAAATTATTATTAATGAAGATTTATGTCCTGAAACACGAAATCTACTAAAAAGTGCATTTGATCTTAAGAACAAGTTCAACTATAAATACATTTGGAGTAAAAACGGAAAAATTTACGCTAGAAAAGATGATGGAGAAGCTTCGATAAGAATAAGAAAAGAAGAAGACATAGAATTGATCATTGAAAATATTGAGGATGATAATTAAAGCCATATACAATATACATCTCTTCTACATATTAATAATAATTAGTTAGGTACAGGAAAATTCAAAATATAAAATTCAACTTTTCCATTTTATATCACAATATAAGAAGTCTAAGAAATAAAATGGATGAACTGAATTCAATTCTACACTTAAATAACATACCAGAAATATTAGCTTTAACAGAGACATGGTTGTATTCCAATGAAACAAAGTTTTTCAATTTACAAAACTATAATTATATACATTGCTGTAGAGATGGAAGAGGAGGTGGTGTGTCTCTATATAAAAAATGATTTAGAATATGAGGAACTAGAAAATAAGTCGATTAATAAAATAGATTTTATAGTAGCTAAAATCAGAAATATTTCCTTCATTGTCGTTTACCGTCCGCCAGATACACAAATTAACACTATACACAATAACACAATTAACACTCTCTGACGAGAGGTATCGAGAGGGAACATTGTGCAGTCGAGGAGTCGGTCGACATTATCCCTGGAATCGCTGTTGTTGTCGAAAAAGAGATAAGCTGTGCTGAATCTATAAGTAAATCTAGTTTCGGGCCTACCACCAGCTCGATGCTACAGAGATATTCTCCACGTCTCCACAGTTTATGCCAAGTTTCTGAGGATAAAGAACTAACGCGTGTATCACAAGAAAATTTTGGTTGTATGTAGTAGAAGTTCTGATTCGCAAGATGGTCTACTTTGCGTTGAATAGTAGGGACTATTTAAGAGACAAATCAAATTATTTTTGGAGAGTTTTTTACATGAATCTATGTTTAACATGGGGACATACGTAGTTTTTGCTAAAGACATGGAAATATAATTGAATTGTGAGAGTATAAAGACATAATGTTCGTTAAATTGGGTAGGTAAAGGAACGATGCTATACAGATTGTAATCAACTTTAGTGATTAAAGGATTTAGGATGGAAAACATTAATCTGTCATTGGAATAAAGCAGTTTGATTGAGGCTAAAGACAATAGTTCGAATGCGTTTTCTGATGTTAATGGATACGCGAAAGAAGTTAGTGTAGATAAATGTTCGTGGACTAATTTTAGTTTCTCGACGAGTTGATGGGAGATAGGATGGAAGGGTGAATTATGTTATTTCTTGAAAATAGAATTGCGTCGATTATCGCATTGTATTCGTTATCTAATTCAGTAGTCAAAAGTATCAAAAATGATAGATGTTCTTGCATTGTTTGTTTTGCCTTTAAGTTGAAGTAATTTTTATTAAGATCATTAGTGAAATTTTGAATTCTCTCGAAATTTGATTTTATGAGTTGATTGTTTTTATCGACACTGGTGACTGTACTATTAAAATTTCCAATTGTCATTTTAACGATTTCAATTCCTTTAAAAGTTTATTGAGATGGTCTTCGTTTTAATTAATTTTGTTAATCGCGTCGTCGTGATATTCGGAATCATTATGGTCTAAGGTACCAAAGAGACTTTCGATAACTTATTTCTAATAGCAAACTATTACCTATTTTGTACATTGTGCAGTTCTGCAATAATTTTTTGTAATCGTTGTTTATATTTTTATATTTAACAGTATAATATTTTGCTAAATTTGTAATGTCTTTTCCTATAATATCTTTCAGTGCCCTAATATTAAAATTGCTTAAAACTACTCTATTCCTACCTACCATACATATTAACTGCTTATTTTCAATTTTAATATTAATAAAATCTAAATTATTTGTAATATTGTTATATTTTCCTATGCTATCGTTAAGATCTAAGTACTTAATCAAATTCAAAAATGATTTAAAATTAAAAAGCGGTATATAATTAAGAGTAGCAACATTGTCATATACTCGTATACTTACCTCGAAATTATTTCCTTGAGGTTTTACTCCTATGGCAATGAATCTCTGACGAGAGGTATCGAGAGAGAACATTGTGCAGTCGAGGAGTCGGTCTACATTATCCCTGGAATCGCTGTTGTTAGGCATCGAAAAATAGGTAAGTTGTGCTGAACCTATAAGTAAATCTTATTTCGGGCATACCACCAGCTCGATGCTACAGAGATATTCTCCACGTCTTCCTCCTTCGTAGTTATTTGTTAAAGATTTATCTTTGGTAGAGCTGATGACCGTGGTGCTCGTGTATAATTTGCAATTTGGATCTAGTGTTAGAATACCAGTATTTCCAAGTTTATAATCGACAGGTTTTTCTAATTTACAACTCAATGTGACATCAATAATTCTTTTTGTAACGAACAACCATTGATTGTCCGACGACAGTTTATGCCAAGTTTTTGAGGATAAAGAATTAACGCGTGTATCACAAGAAAATGGAATTTTGGTTGTATGTAGTAGAAGTTCTGATTCGCAAGATAGTCTACTTTGCGTTGAATAGTAGGGACTATTTAAGGGACAAATAGAATTACTTTGGCAATGAATCTCTGACGAGAGATATCGAGAGGAAACATTGTGCAGTCGAGGAGTCGGTCTACATTATCCCTGGAATCGCTGTTGTTAGGCATCGAAAAAGAGGTAAGCTGTGCTGAACCTATAAGTAAATCTAGTTTCGGGCCTACCACCAGCTCGATGCTACAGAGATATTCTCCACGTCATCCTCCTGTGATACCTCTCGTCTCCTCTTCTTCGCCTGGTCGATGTCGTGTTCCATAGTTTGTTGATGATGATGATGGCGAAGAGTTTCCAGCCGGCGAAGATTCTCTCTTCCTTTTCACCGGCTGCTCAACCTCAACGTCAGAAGGAGGCGAGTATTTCGTCACAGATATAATCCCTACGTCATCATCATCTTCCTCCTCCTGCGAAGACTTGTTTCCTCTTCTTCGAGTGTTCGAGATTGAACTCGGCGTCCATGGTAGACGAAGAAGAAGGCTTCCTCTTCCCTGAACGCTCAACATCAGGTGCTTCCAGCTCTAGCGTTGTCGCCGAGGGTGCTTCCAGGGGCAGCTCTAACGTTGTCGCCGAGATTACTTCCAGAGACTGTTCTTGCGTAGCCATCAGGAGCTGCTCAAGCTCGTGGAGGAAGTCGGATTCATCAACTCTAGGTCTCTTAACTTTTAAACTATAAACTTTTTTTATTTTTTTCGATAAAATTACAGACATAATGAAAATCTTTTCCTAACTTAAAGTAATAGTATGTAAAAATTCTATATAATTTTTTTAATGAAAATTCTTATTAACTAGTATAACGTAATTAAATATACTTATTTCTATTAGTAATTTATTTCTAATTTTATAAAGGCTAGCGTTCTGTAATAATTTTCTATAGTCCTTAGTTATAGTCTTATACTTAATATTATAATATTTTACTAAATTTATTATTTCTTTTCCTATGCTATCTTTAATTGCTTTTATATTAAAAGTAAAAAGTTTGGAAATTAAATATAGGAATAAAATTACAGTTCGCAACATTGTCGTACAGCCGTATACTTACCGCGAAATTATTGCTGTTGCCTTGGGGATCCACGCCTATGGCCATCCAGCGGGAACATGGCGCAGTCCAACAGCCGATTCCCGTTGTCGAGCGAATCGCTGTTGTTTGGCATCGTGAATACCAAAGCAACCTCTGCTGAACCTAGAAGTAAATCTAGGTTCGGGTCTACAACCAATCCTTCTGTTTTTGAAAAACGCATCCATCTACATCATCTTCAAGTGGGATCTGTGTCTCGGTTTCTTGAGGTCTTCTCTGCCCGCATTCCTCGCTGTCCGAAGAGTCCACAGAGATAACCTCTTCTTCGCCTGGTCGACCTCCTGCTCGAGCTCGAACCCCGGCTCTTGGAGACCATCCACGGTTGACGACGAAGATGATTAGTTTCCAGGAGGCGAAGACTCCCTCTTCCTTTTTACGGGCAGCTCTAGCTCTGGCTCAGCGTCCGAAGAAAAAGAGGATGACACAGAGATAATCTCGATAGCGTCCTCTTCCTCCTCGTTCTCCTGCCTCATCTTCGAGTTCGTGTAGGAAGTCCTCTTCATCTACTCGTGGCTTTTTCGCCTCTTGAGCTGATGATGATTTCTCGAATTTTCTCTTCCTCGACTGTACTACAACCTCTGATGTTGTCATCATACAAATCAAAGGCAAAATCAGTAAAGTACCAGGATACTAAATACTAGATAATATATTACTCGCTTTATATATTTCGGTTATACTGGGTGATTTTTTAAGAGCTTTCGGATTTGATTTAAAAAAGAAAACACATAAAATTCAGAAAAATGTATGAAATCTTTATTTGCGTCGATAGAACGATCTATATAATTTAACGTTTAAAGATAATTTCATGTAAATGTTGACCGCGGCTGCGCCTCAAATAGTTCATACGCTGGGTCCAATTTTGGCATACTCTCTCCAACATATCGGCCGGTATCTCACGAATAAATTCTTCAATATTGGCTTCCAGTGCGTCAACCGTTGCGGGCTTGTCGCTATACACATGAGCCTTAACATAGCCCCACAAAAATAGTCTAAAGGCGTTAAATCGCACGATCTAGGCGGCCAATTGACCGGCCCCAAACGTGAAATAAACTGTTCACCAAAAATTAGCCTTTGTGGTATGTCGTGTGGCTTCAATTCTTGCACCAGCTGTATTTTAAAAGGTTTTACACCCAAATCCTTCCGCAAAATTTTCCACGTAGTGGAGTAACAGAGGCCCAAATGCTGCGAACGGCGCCGAACCGATAATTCACGGTCTTCAACAACACTGGTGGATACAGCTGCGATATTTTCCTCTGTCCGCACTCTACGTATGCGTTTTGGTGGTTTAATGTCCAATAATGTAAATTTGGTGCGAAATTTAGTCACAAGATTCCGAATAGCCGCCTCAGAAGGTCGCCCAAACTGACCATAAAATGGAAGAAGATTCTATTTTTCCCCCTGCTTTGTCGTTTTGCATAGCCTTATCTTTCATATTTGGAAACGTCCATGTCGACTCGGTTATCGATGGTGCCTTTACATTTACTCTTAAATATTCTACATGAGCCATTCTTATTTCCCCAAGGTATTTACTAAATAAGTTACTGGACTTATATGTTTTGCAATTTTACCGGGTATCCAAGTGGGTTTTATGGTTCGCTTATTATCTGTTTTTATGTTAGTAGCGCCCCTTGGTCCATATAAAAATGTTGGTCTGAGTAATTATTGTAGTATTAGATACTATTCAACATTAAATCAGCTGGATTACATCCAGTGACAGAATTTGGTGTAGTTCGGAATTTTAGCGAGAAATTATTTATGACTATTTTGGTTATCAAATAATTATTTCTCTAAACTTCGTTTTACATAAACATATTTTTCTGCTGTCCCGTTTAATTTAGGACGTAATGGTGGTAACAGCTGCGACATTTGTTAGTTGGATGCAGAAATTAATCTGCGGAAGCTGGTGGTTTTCCATAGTATGGTGTAGACGCTAGGTTCGTAGACCTTCTTCTACTTCAACGATGATGAACAGGCGGACGACAGCCTGACAGAACGTTTCTGAAGATACACTCACATTTGGTCGGAGAACGATATAGACCTGGTCCTTCGTATTAGTTATCTTATGAACTTCGAGGTGGCTGGAACAATAAAATTTTGAGCAGTATCTTAACCTATTCAATCAAAACTTAACTATTTAGATTTAATTCTAACCAAAAATAATACAAACTTTATAAAACCTACATCCGTTATTAACTATTTGAATCCACCAACGATTTAGTTGGTTATCATTGTCGCCAAGAATCGCTAAAACACACTTAATCTCTGGTTTTCTACCAAACGGACAGGAGCGACAATTTCCTGGGGATCATAAGAATTACTTATGCCCTGGTATCCGACTTTATTAAAACATTTATACATAATTTAAGTGGATTAAAAAAGAAGAAATAATTTTTCAAAAAATTGCTTTCGTTTTATATGGCCTGGCAGTTAATGGTTTGCTATCATTCGGTGCTGAGACTGGTATCTGCATAACAGGCATTTTTTACATCGCATACGAAAATGTTATAAGTTTCAATATATAAAATGAACGTTCTGCATTTGCCACTGTTACGGGAATTGTTAAATGTAGGCAATATGCCGTAATCATTTTCGAAAAACTGCTCGAGGATGAAAACTTTTTAATAACAATGAATTCTGTTAATTCTCTGATAGATTTTAATCCTTATATTTCGTCTTTCAAACATTGTCTGAATAACAGCAACTCATTAAAAAGTGTATCAGAAATATCATCAGAATATATAAACCTTCACCCATCTGAAATAATTTCTCATCTGATGAATTAAATAGTATTTCTGGACATAAAACACAAAATTTACTAAAAATATTATTTGGACCAATAAATATAGATTGTAATTGACCAATTATGATATCCAACGTTTTGTAAAACACATTGATCTTGAATCGTTCCTCATTCGTTTCAATGTGGTGGTGATTGACTTCGTCGAAGTATCGTTTTGGTCTTGTAATTAAAATGATAAAATATGATTTTATAATTTAAAAAAAATATATTTACGCATGTTTTTAATCTTTTGTCGATTGCCTCCGGGCCTCTGAGGCCTCCGGGCCGTGTTCCACGGAACACTTGGAACACCGGTAGTTACGCCACTGGTACCGATTTATTTTCAAATGTGATTTTATGCCTACATAGTTTTTGGGCAGCTGCAGTATTTCCAGTGTAAAGCGCTGACAAACATGAAACGTCCGAAATCCTACGAATTGGACTAGTAGGAGGACAAATTTTGATGTACCCGTTTTTACAATTAAATAAATCGGACGTAACTAGCTCCAACACAACTGCCCATCTTCTGATACGGGTAAGAAATCAATATTGGTTCTATATACAGCCGGGTGGCATTATGCTCAGCCGCTGCATATGGCAACGGCAGAGCCCGGTAAACATGGAAATATCTGCCGGGTGCTTTTAACGGAATTTCTACAAATAATCTTAAAGTGTCATCAAAATATGCGACGTGTACAGTGGTGAGGCCAAAATACATGTATATATTCTTATCGAAGTTCGATGTTAACAAGGTTAGACTTGTTGGCAAGTCCGCTTGAATTTGCTGGAATGCTTGTTTTAACATATCTGGACTTATAAATAGAGGACTTAATTTATGCAAAGCAGTAATTTCTAATGCATTACCAAAATCTGTGACTGTCTGTTTTAAATCACTTAAAATATATTCTGCAGTACGTATGGCTGAATTTAAATTTATTGTTTGGAGTAGTTTAGATGCAATGTTTTTTGAAGAATCTTCTTTTTCTAATAAAATTTTAGATGTTCGGTTGTTAATTAAATTTAGTATGATTTTGAATTTTTCAAAATTTGAATTTAATTTCTTTTCGTTTTCCTGTAAATTTTTAATTACTGTTACTTGCTCATCTACCAAATTAATGATACCGTTGTAATATTTTTGATCCTCGCGTTACTAAAAATATAATTAGAAATCAACCACTCTTTTCAATCAACTACTAATTTTGGTAACGTGTAATTTGGCCGAAACTTCAATTTAATTTGGAGGCAAAAGGCAACGTGAGTTCTTGGTTGATGGTTAGTGGAAACGGTTAAATCTTGTACATCGAATTAACAAATTGACATTTTAATTATAAAAAGCTATTTACAACAAACATATACAGAATAATAAAATAAAATACAAGTAAACTTACATAATGTATGTCACAATATCCGCTGTAGGTCCGCGAGCCGAAGCTCGGGACCTGGGGGTCTATTCTGTAACTTACGGGCTAGCTTTACGCTCTATATTGAGTGCGGGTCTGCTTATCTCTTGCAGTGGTTACTCGAAACATAGCATGATGAGTCATATCGTGTTTCTATCGCAGAGCCATCCCCAGTGATGTTTCCATGTCGAAGAGCTTAGCTCTATCTGATCTGTTTTGACATTTGTATGTTTTCAATATTTTCATAGTTCAACTTTAGTTTTATCAGTGTTTTGGTTTTATTCTTTTTACTTGTTTATTTGGAGTCATTTTTATGTTATATTGTATGGTTTTCAGAATTTTTAATTAGGTTTAAAATTTTAGTTTTTGCGGAACAGTTTATATTATTTGTATAATTTTGTTTACTTGCAGTTTTAATATCTAATTTACCTTGTTTTGTGTATTTATCAGTGACTTATTCAGATAGACACAGCCATTTACCGTGACCTTGGCCGTGACGTCATCGATAAAGCTAGCTTTTGGCTCTATGTTACAGAATAGATACCCTGAGTACGTCAGACCTGAGCGTCACTCGGTAATTTCTGACCATCTGACCTCGTCTTTATTCTTATCCTACCCTTAAATACTATTTCTTTATCTCTAATTATACAATGACGCGCAACAATGCACCAAGTCTTGGGAAATGTAAACAACCAAATTTGGAAAAACAACTGACTCATCATCTAAACATTTTATAAAACAAATAATTTAATAAACTTAAATTCGTCGATCTTGTTGCATTGTTTCACGTATACAAAATACATTTCCATATTTTACACCGTCACATTTCATGGTTAGATTGCTAATCATTTCGTTTACATTCGTTAAGTCTGCTGAAGTAGCAGTCCTCGATTCGTCCTTTCGTACGGAGCAATTGTTTGCACAAGTGAATCGAGTTTATCTCTAACCTTGCTAACATCATTTTTAATCTTTATCTGTCTACTTACTATATTATCTAGTTCATTCTTTACCCCTGAATCCATGTCTTTCGTGAGTGCCACATCTATTTGAACTGCTCGGTCTAATGTGAGGTGAAAGGATTTATATGCCAGTTGTTATGATGGTGACCTTCCGTTTCCAAGTTGGTGCTGTTGCCCAGATGAAAAGGTTGTTGCAGGTCTTTCTCAGCTTTTAATCGTCGGATAACTATTCTATCATGGATTATCTCATAACTCGTAGCACCGTAACATAAGTTAATCTGTAGCAGCGTCGCTAAAACATACGGAAAAATCCTGGCAGTTTTTTTCTTCTTAACTTTCAAAGAAAACTAAAATTTGATAGCATTTGTATTTAATTAAACAATATCCCAATAAAAATAAAATAATTATTGGGATGGACCCAAAACTGAAGTGATATTTTAAGTTTTCATAATCCTCTGAGTCCCTCAGAATGTTAACATGTCGTTGTAATTCCTCGACAGTTATTCCTGATTTTATTGTTTTTGTGCCGATCTGATTTAAAAGAGTTTCTTTTTCCGTACTGCTTACTGGTATATTTGTAAATTTAGAAATTTGGCCAATATCCGATTCTATGAGTGGAATGACAACGTCGTAAATATTGGTAGTGCCACGAGATTTAGTGGTTGAATGGGATAAAAGTTCATAATCTGGGCCATAAACCATGCACGCAGGAGGTACATCTAATATACCGGTACCCGATTTCATCTTTGTAGTAGAGTTGAAGCGGTTCTTGTTGTTATAATTAGGACTGTTGAATGTCAGCAGATCTTTGTTAACGCTGTAAACCCATTGATTGCTATTTCTAGCGCGATAGAGAATATATTCATTATGTTTTGAAATTTTGAAATTACAGTTATTCATGGCAAACGTTTGATCTCCGATATACAGTGAGGCAAGACAAGACAATTCCCTGATTTTTCGAATTGGTTTTGTGGGCGGACAAATTTTGATTACTTCGCTATAACAGTCAATTAGATCTTCAGTATTTAATTCCAAATAATACTGACTATCACTTGATGTAGCGAAGTAGTTAAATTTTGGCGTTATACTTAATTTTGTGTCCGAACTATTGGTCTGATAAGGCAGCGGTAAGGCTCTATACAGTGTAAAATATCTGCCAGGGGATTTTAAAGGTATTTCAACAAACAGCCGTAACGTATCATTAAAAAGCGCAGCGTGAACTACTGTAATATCATAATACAATTTAAGGTCCTTGTCGTAATAATTGTTAACCAAAAATAAGCCAATGTTTAACATTAGCCTAACTTAATTCCTTCGCCCAGTAATATCTCTTTAAATTCTAATAGTAAATCTTCAACTTCGTTTTTATCTTCATCGGACAAATGATCGAGATTAAATTGATTTTTAAATTTTACATCTTTTGTGACAGCAATAACAGCTGGACACTCACCTTTTACTAGCAATTGTTCATATCCTACAATTGTTTTTCTGTTTACCATCAGTGGTTTATGCGAAACATTCATCATTTTAATTGGTGCATCTAAACCGTCAGCTATAGCAACAATTCGGGCGGCACAAACTCCATGAGTATGTAAATCAACTGGCTCTATAATAACATCACAATTATTCTTCATTATTTCTCTTACACCTAAGCATACAATTTTGCTTCTCGCAGGGATTACTAATTTACTATATCTTCATTCAAAAATATCGGTTTAATGTTTTTCTCTTCGTTATTTAATTTTGTGTCCTCTTGACCAACGATTTCTTCAAAGTCTTCATTTTCAATATTTATATTAGATGTCTCTTTATTATCTTCGCAAATAACTTCATTTAAAAACATATTATATAATTAATTTATATAGTCCTGAAATTTTGCGTATATATTTGGGAGTATTGTAGAATCAAATATCCTTCGGGTTACCCAGCCACAGGGTGCCGCGTCCCCCCAAAATCCTGAAAAACTTCCCAAAACGGATACACTCTAGATTTTTGCAATTATGTCGTAAACTAAATCGAAATCCATCGCACAAATGATAAGAGCTCAAATCATGTGAAATTGCTGTTGTGTTCTGGAAAATTGCGGCACTTGAGGTGAATGTCATAGCTTTCTCTAATTCCAAAAATATATTTAAAAATGGAAAATTATGGTATTTTGCTTTTCAATACTAAACAGTGAAAGGCGTCCAGAAATAAATTTAAAAAAATTATGGAATTTTTCTATGATGTTGTTTATGTTATCAGACCTTTCTCTAATTCCAAAAATAAATTTAAGAATGGAATTTTGTTTTTCTATAATATTGTTGTTAGTTTTATCAGAATCATATATATAAATATATATATATATATATATATATATATATATATATATATATATATATATATATATATATATATATATATATATATATATAGAGTGAGTTCTCAAGTATGAAATTTGTAAATTTAAAATTTCTAGTACTCTGTTATAGAATTCAAACGGTGTCTCATTTTGATTTTGTTTTAATTCTGTAATTTCTATGTTAAGAGTATAACAATCACGTTTATCAGAGTAAGTGTTTAATAACGCTGTTTTCAAATCTTCGAATGAATTGATTTGGCAACTTGCTATATTAATAGCGGCTTCACCTTTGATCTTCGATAGAATACTCGACATTAGATAATCATTTTGAAAATCTTGTTCATCATCTTTGTTATAAAATTTTGTAACTAGTTTTTCGCATGTTATAATGAATCTAGCTAATAATTTAGGGTCACTATTAAAATCAGGAATCATGTCTAGGTATTCACGTTTTATTTCTGGTGGGGGTGCCATGTTTGTAAGAGATAAGTTATTGATTTGATCTAGTATTAATTGGAAAATAGGATCAATAGGAATTAGAATTTGTGAGTCAGAGGAAATAACTGAATCTGTATCTGAGTGTTCTGTTTCTGAATCGATATGCGCTCGATCACTACCGTTTGACATAACATAAGTGCTACTCACAGGAAGATGATCAGTGTGTTCATTGCTTTCGTATTCGGTCTTCTTCCACAATGGAATGAATGGAACTTCGAATAGGCTGCAGGACTTCTGCGTTGGCTCGGCACTGTGTTCAGCAGGGCAAGCTTCTCTTGTTATCGCGATATGCGTTCGTGATGACTTGAGACACGACTGAGTCTTTACACACCGGTCACTTTTGTAGGTTTCTTTATTTGCAATAAATCGTTGAACCGAAATAATAATTATTTCGTTAGCAAATCCGCTGCGACTGCGCCAGTTATATTTAATTATTTGTGAGTTATGTTTTTAAAAAACATTTATTTCGACTTATTAAGTTATGTCAGAACTTTTTATTAAAACATAAATTAATTCAATTACAAGTGGTTGTTTACAATACGATTGCTCGTCTCTGACTGACTGTGAACTACATTACAACTAACATAAAAGAATATGATACAAGTTATTAGATAAGATACAAAAGGTTTAGGGTTCGGGCTACGTCACCATAATATATGGGAACGCTGTCCATAACTTATATATATAGATAAGAATAGTAAAGAAAAAATTAGTTTTTATTCTTGTACTCAGTGTGTGTGTATGCATTTATAATATTTGTTATGGCTCACGAAAATCAAGAAAATTTCGACAACTTCTTCAAAGTTTGTGAAGAAATTATAGATGAAATTTTAAAATGTAACCAAGAACAAGATAATTAGAATAGCTTTTTAAAATTTGTGAAAACATAATAGATAAAAGTTTAAATAGTAATAAAGAAAATTTTGTGCAATCTGGTAGTGGCATTACAGAAGATCCTAAACTTTATTTCAACATAAGTTCCGATGTTGAAACATTTGTTAATAGGTTTAAATTAATGAGAAGAAGAATCACTTTTTCCGTTAATGATCCGCCTGAAAATAAAAATTCTGTAAGTTGGTTTTATGACGGTTTTCATAGTGTATTAAAACATGTCATAGAGACTGTTAAACCAAGCGATTATATTGGATTTGCATTTTATACACCAAGATTAGAACGTGGACCTGGATGGCATAGTTTTCGTAGAGCTGACCAACTAGACATTGATGTTGTATGGGATTCGTTCACAGTTATAATCCAAAGTAATCTAGAAATGTTTCCTGACGGTGAGTTTATAATAGATTATAATAGAGATGTACTCCATACATTGTTCCATACCTTGTTCACATATTTAATTACTGTTTTATTCACTCTGTTATGCCTTTATCATGGAAAATATCTATTGTAACTCCTATTGCTAAAAATAAAAAATCCCTCATCTCTGAACGATCCCAGATCTATAAGTATACTGCTAGTATTTTCCAAAAATCTTTGAGAAACTTATGTTTTCATGTTTATTATAACATTGTGAATTATTTTTACCAGCCACCCAATCCGGTTTTAGAAAAGGTTTCAACATTAGTTCTTCTTGATTATAGTAAAGCCTTCGATACAATAAGTCACTCTCTACTCATTGCTAAGTTGCATTACTTTAATTTTAATTATACAGCAGTAAAACTTCTTCAATCCTACGTTAGTTTCCGAACTCAAGCTGTAAAATTTAACAATGAAACCTCATCTTTACTTCCTATTACCTCTGGTGTACCCCAAGGTTCCATTTTAGGTCCTCTTATTTACTCTCTTTATACTTCTGACATCTGTAAGTCTCTAAGTTGTAAGTTTTACTTATATGCTGAAGATACACAATTATATATTTCCTGTGATCCGAAAGATATTGAAGAAACTATCGCTCTCTTAAACCAAGATTTAAGTACACTTATTGAACTGTCAAATCAACATTCCCTAAAAATTAATACTTCGAAATCCTCTGTTATGTTGTTTGGCCCCGAAAATCTACGTTCCGCTGCTGCAGCGTACATACATGTTCATCTAAATGGTGAGTTTTTAATTATGACATGCTGTACAAAAAATCTTGGTCTACTTATAGCAGATGACCTGAGATTCGTGGAAAACACTACTACCCTTGTTCAAACTTCATACTCTAGCCTTAAGTCTCTTTGGCTGTATAAAGACTATCTTTCTAAAGAATTGAGAGCAATGCTTGTAAATTCCTTAATACTTTCACGAATTGATTATTGTGACATAGTCTATGGCTGTTTTTTAGATCAATGTCAAAGTCAAAGAATTCAAAAGGTCCAGAATGCATGTGTTCGCTTTGTTTGTGGATTGCGTAAGTTTGATCATGTTTCTAATAAATTGCATTAACTTGGATGGTTAAATATGTGTAACAGCCGAAAATATCATTTCCTATGTTTTGTGCATAAAATATTACTTACAAGTATTCCTCACTATCTTATTCATCATCTCAGATATCGTGGTTCACTACATTCTCTTAATACTCGTTTCCGATCAAGCCTACATATTCCCAAATTTTCTACTTCTCGCTTTAAATCTGGGTTTTCTTATTTGGCCCCCAAATTATGCAATTATGTTTCGGACGATTTAAAAACGTTAAGTTTACCTGCATTTAAACGTGTCATGAGAAATGATTTATTCAATAATCAACAAAATAATTTATAATCTCAACATTGTGTAATGTGTTCGATATAATTTGACTTTGTACCTATCTTATAATGATTCAAATTGATTATTTACATTAAGTACTTCTGTATTAAATATTCATATTTATAATGGTTAAGTCTAAGAACAGCTTTGCTGAACTTCGCCATTTGAAATAAAAGATTATTATTATTATTATTATTATACAACAATAAAAACTAATTTTTTCTTTACTACTCTTCTTTCTTATATATACAGTGAAAACTGATAGATTCTTGCAGAAATTATTTCAAGGGTATATTGATTTATAAATGTTTATTTGAAAGGTAAAAGTTACATTAAAATATTTTCCATTATATTTTAAATACATACATCTTTTAACATCTTTAAATTGTTATATTATATACTTTTTTTCTCTTCTTTTAAATACATCTACACAATTTACATCTTTTAACATATTATTTTTATAATTTAAATAATACTCATGAAATACAGATTGAATATCTAAAGTCTCATCAGAAAAAATACAATTATATAAACTTGTTTCTAAGTCTAAATGATAACCTAGATTATAAACAACTACGTGCTGTAACAGTTTCTTATAAGTACTACGAACATCTTGGTACTTAATTGTGATATAGTTCTTTTAATTGTATTTTCTAAGATAATTAAATTACGAATAATCTCTTTACTTAATACGAAATATACATCTTGAGATTTACATTTTAATTGTTCTTTTGGAAGCAGACTTATAGTAACAAAGTCCACCTGAGTTATACGTCTCATTTCTACATTGTCACAGGTTTTTTTTTTGAGTTTTTTAAGCTTAAGAAATGAAATAAATTTATCGAAATCTTTGATATCAAAAAAATTATTTCGTTTATTACAAAATAATCTTACTGCCACTCGTAATTCAGGATTCGGGTCTAATCCCACAAGAATAGAAGTTGTGCTATCTTTGTTAAGTGATTTATAAAATGTATCTAATAATTCAAAATTTTTATCGCGAATGTACATGTTTCGCGGAAACGCGAAACTCGTTATTCCTGATATTTTAAGTAATAGGGCGAAATCTTCTTTTTTCTCACCGCTTAAATCTATGGTAAATTTTTCTTCATCATCGTCTTCTTCTTCGCTATTAACTAACTGGACACACGTCTCTTTTTCTCGGGATAGGATGACTCGTCCGCTTCTTTGGAGACCCTCTTCTGTATCGCCGCTATGTTACGGATTATATCCAGCTCCATAGTAGAGTCGGAAAAATTAGACGTACGATCTTCAACAGTCTCAATCTCGTCCACCAGCTCAACCATCGACGGTGTCGTCGGAACATCATAGAAGTACGCAGACCGAATTACAATATCGTTTAAAACCTCTATCTTCGAACCTGGACCATTTGCAACTTTTAAACACTCGCTAGAGAAGTGCATGGTGTTCAAAAGAATTAAATATACAGTACAATATGAAATATGCACTGAAGAAATAATTTCGGAGCTTATTTACTTGAAGAAATTTTCTAATAATTATATTAGACATTTATTTCATCAGAAATATAACTATACAGAAAATATAAATTTATACAAATAAACAATATAAATAATATTTTATAACTTATACTAATTATATCTAGTTTTCTTTATTCCGGTTATAATCATTAACAAACATGCATAATGAAGAAATACGAAAGAGCAAACTTAACTCGTATCTTTTTTAGATTTAGTCTCTTTTTTTGTAATAACAGTATGATCCATATTACATCTTATATTATTATAAATAAAATAATCACCGGGTTTATTTCACTATTATTAAAAACTAATTTTTTCATAGCGTCGAAATTAATTATTTTTATGTTCTTGTAATTTAGTGTAAAACCCTTTACTTCGCATACTTTGTTAAATTTATTTTCTGTCGGAGAGAGTACCTTGTAGGCATAATTCTTTGGACCGCCACATACAAATTCTGTTATATAACTGTCATGGCCAAAACAGGTCAGGTCATCGGTTAAATCACCTAAGAAATTACCTGTGGGTGGTTCATATTGACCTGGCGAATGGACATATATAATAGAATCTGTGTCATAGTATAATACTCTAGGACCTAGGGGTCTCAAAAAATCATACAAACGAAGTCGTGCTTGTGCTGTTGTATAATGCAGCTATCACCACATTAACAGCTTTAAGCTATTCCATAGCTTCATCTTCGTAGATCCAGTGAACGTACATCATTTGATCTCCCGCTGGTATAATCCTATTCACCTGAATTGCAGGATTAGCTAACAACTCGTACAACTCCTCAGCAGATGAAACAGTTGATGTACATGATCTGTTTTCGTTTTGTGCGAATTTTCCTGTTAACAAAAAAAATTGTATGTACTATGATTAACATCCGTTAAGAAATTGTATATAAAGTTTATCTTACCACAAAATGAATTTAGCATGAGTTTTGCCAGTGATCTTTTGCCTGAATTTTTCTCTATTTGAGCTGGATCTAGTTGAACTCCTTCATTCTCCATATAGTTTCGAATGTAGTTTGCTTTTGTTGCATCATCAATGCAGTCTGGAGGATAGTCAGATGCTTCTTGCTTCATTTTTAAAAAGTTATTCACATAATCCACAAATAAACGACCTGTTTTTGTGTCTCTGTCATATACTGTCAGTTGATATTGCCACACCTCATAAATTTTAATTATTTTATAACCAACAGACAGTGCACAACGAATTTCATCAGCTACCGACGACCCGACAAATTGTCTTTCTTCATCAGTATGGGTGCACACATTTTGTTCTAAATTGTCACAGCATAGTCGACATAAAACAAACATTAGTTTCCCATGGGCTTTTCGTGGTAACACGGGATAAAACAAATCTATTGGAGGTAAATGGTGCATTTAATTAATCCTTCCACCTGATCTATGTTATCAATAGAGCACAGCTTGTCACATTCTGCGCCTACAAAAATTTTGGGGTGATCAACAGGGAATTTGGCATATTTACATATATAGGGATAGAGAGAACAAACATCTACATACTTGATTTTTTCATTATCTCGATTTTTTTATATAAACACGTATTCCCCGTCCGACCTCCAAAAAATGCATCACGTGGTTATAAAGGCAAATTATTCAAAATATCATTATTATTAAGCTGTCGATGTAAATTTTTATCATTTTTCATTTCTTTCCTGAATTTACATTCCCAAACATATATAACTCTATAATCTAAATTTCGAATTTTGTCAACGTTCTTTCATGTCTTTGTTCTATTGTTTCTTTAGAATTACTAAAAACCTCTTTATCTCTTTTTGTTCTATAACATACTATACAACCATGCCAAAAACAGCCCAAAAATTCAAAAACTAATTTGTCTGGAGCGTAATAACCATCTACTTTAAAATTCTGAATCATTGCTTCACTTCCACGTCCAGCATGTTGAATATGAATATGTTTTCCTGATACAATAACCACTTTAAAACAATTTTTGATTGATTATCTTTTAAGCGATAACCTTTAAGGCTCAATTTTACCAATTCCCTTTTAAAATGCGGTTAGTAAACATGCGGTTAAATATAACATGAAGTTAAAATGGAGTTACTGTCGCGAACGTTTTTCCACATAAATAGAAGACTCATGTTAACTAACTCCAAGTTTATAGATATTTCTCATTAGGTCGGTATGCTTTTTTCATAATCAGTTGTATTTTATACAGATGACAACATTGAATGTTGACAGGTAATAATTGATTCTAACGTCACTACAATTACA
This sequence comes from Agonum fuliginosum, assembly GCA_947534325.1. Taxonomy (NCBI): domain Eukaryota; kingdom Metazoa; phylum Arthropoda; class Insecta; order Coleoptera; family Carabidae; genus Agonum; species Agonum fuliginosum. The sequence continues at coordinate 14,971,385 of OX384044.1, forward strand.
CTATTCTGATAATTGCCCTCTTCAAAACGTCTCATAATAGCTGAATTACGGAATATATGTGAATCATGTGCAGAGCCTGGCCATCTTGCCACGATGTCACAAATTCTTAAAGATGGATCATCAATGGTCTGGACATGTAACGAGAAATATTGCTTCCTATTTCGAAAAATTTCGGCTCTGTCTCCTCCAGGAGACTGTATTTTGATATGACTACAATCTATTGCCCCAATGCAATTTGGAAAGCGAGCAATATTGCAAAATTCACGTTTCCTTCTACAATTTCTTCAGGGGTGCTTGGCATATGTATACAATATCGTCCTGGTGCTGCTAAAGCCCTGCTTACTCGTGTAATAGTTGTACATGCTGTGGAATTTGAATCTTCGCAAAAAATCGGCCTCAACCGATAAAAATGAACCTGTTGCATAATATCTTAAAGATAGCAATACTTGTTCTGCAGGTGATAATGCTTGGTTTCTGAAATGAAGTAAATTAATATATTCTATGTAACAAAAACTATTGTTGATTCCCTTACTTATCTGTTGCATGTCGAACATCTTCAACCTCTTCAATAATGTTTTCAACGGTTCTTGAAGATAATCGAAATCTTTAAAAAATTCTTTACCACTATATTTTTCAAAATGATTGGGCCTTACTCTTAATATTCTTGCTGCCCGTATAGGCACCTCTTCGTCATCGCTATATGCATTTACGTCATACGGATTCATTTTCGCTGTCAATTTTTTAGGTTAGGTTAGGAAACATGAAGTTAAAATCTTAACCAGTATTTATTCCACAGGTTAAAATAACATGTACTTTAGCTTGATGTTAAGGATAACACCAGTTGGAAAAACGATTTTTGTAGCTAACATGAAGTTAACTCCATGTTATATTTTAAAATGGATTTGGTTAAATTGGGCCTAAGAGGTATAAACCCTATTGTATTGGGTTTTAAAAACATACGGCGGAATACACGATTACAAGTTGATGCGATCGTAACAGCTTCAGTAAATGGACACACATTACAATCTTTAATGAAAGTTTTTACGGAACTTATCACATACACGACGCAATATGTCTACATCTGATACGCAATATTCTATTAATTCCTTCTCCATATGAAATATAACATTATTCTGCGTTAGTTTGTTATACCATTCCAAAAAATGTATCGCAAAGAAATGGACACGCTGTCTATACCATAATATTCAGGGAAAGGTAGGGGTCCAACGTAATTTTCATTTTCTACAGTATTGAAAAAATGTAGGAAATAACCTTTCTTAACTGTAGATGGTAAATCCATTGCATTAGGTAAAGCTGATAATGACAGGTAAATAATTAATCGAGTCTATAAATATTACGTGATTGATTTGTAGCATCATAATTTTTGAACCGTTTTGATATTAATTTTGGTTTAACATTGTGCTCCTCAACTAAATATTTTAAAATAAACTGACAATCAAATGATTTTGAATTACGAAGAGAAAGAAGTACGAGGCAATAGAACATAAGTAATAAAAAATTTAAGTGGTTCATTTTTATATACGTGTTGACGAATACCACATGAAATGTTTTAGATCGTCTATGTTGCAACACGTAGAACATGACTGTTGTATAACACACAAATTCACTTCATGTTCAACATTTTCTTGATGTGTTTCAAATTCATAATAAATGAATAGAGTATTTCCTGAGTATTTTTCAAGCGGAAAATACTCACCTACATATATTCTCAGATGCAAGAAAGCAAAAGACAACATGATAAGCAAAGCTAGAATCACAGCAGGAAACGCCAAAAATCTTATACAAGAAACTAAAATGTCCTCATGGGAAGCCAAACTGCACCTATACAGAACAGTCGTTCTACCCACTTTACTTTACGCAGCTGAACTATAAGCTTACAATAAGTCGATGAAATAGAAAAAGTCCAAGTAGAGTTCTTCAAATACTTATTCAATTGGTCAAAATATACTCCAAATTATATTGTGCGAACAGAAACAAGTCAACTGAAGTTAGAAATCTATGTATTCAACATAGTTTTAAACTACTGTAAGAATCTGCTACTCATGAGTTCCACTAGATACCCAAAGATATGCTACAACAAGTTAGTACAACTAGACAAAAACACACGTAACAACTCTAAACTAAACTGGGTAACAAAAGTCAAGAATATGTTTGAAAAAATTGATAGCCTGGACATCTGGAACCCACAAAGCTTCATCATACTAGATTCTTGTCAACAAGACTTACTAACCAAAACTGCTCACATCCAAGACCAATCCAGAATATATAATTCGTCATATAGCTACATCTACAAAGCTATAACAACCTCTGAAACTGACCTATCTTATCTCTCAGAAGAAGTCAATTTCAATATTATAAAGATTATCAGCCAAATTCGAGTGTCAACAACAAGACACATAGCCCAATTATATTTCAAAGGATCAGTTTTTAAATTTGATCATGATAATATTTGTACAATTTGTAACTGTTTACAGCCTGACAACCTCTAGATTCTTCGTGACGTGTCCATTTTACACAGCGCCCAGATTAATCTTCCTCCATTAACACCTACATGTGCCAGACGAAATGAGCTTCCACAACCAGTTCTTCAAACTTCTAACCAAGGCCAAGATGTACGATATCTACAGGCTCACGATATCAGCACTACAATTACCAGTATTTGCTTTCAACGCTTAATTTATTTATTTGTTTTAATTATTTCCAATTATATATAATTTATTTATCTCTGTTATATTCACAATACATACATATTTATTGTCATCTCTCCAAAAAAATTTAATTTTGTAAATAATAATCGTATACTCACACCACTTTTTTTCTTGTATAGGCCCAGCCTTTTACAATAAACTTCATTATTATTATTTTTATTATTATTGTTATTTATATTCTCAGATGCAAGTCAACAAGCATATGCTGCAGCTGCCTACATACGAGTAGAAGTGAAAGATTAATTATATGTAAAACTTATTATGGCTAAAGCTCGTGTAACCTCGTTAAAAGGACTCAGCATTCCAAGAGCAGAACTTCAGGTGGCAGTATTCGCAAGTCGAAAACAATTCAATTTAATTAAACAACTTTCTGGATCGACGCAGATATCGTATTAAATTGGTTAAAATCTGAATCGAAACGACATCCTACGTTTATATCTCACAGAATTGGAGAAATAATTGAATCTACAAATATTGAACAATGGAAGTGAGTCCCGTCAAAAGAAAATGTTGCTGACGAAGCCACTCGCGATAATCATGAATCTAATCTTACTTCCCGAAGCCGATGGTTCCACGGTACGGAATTTCTGAAATTATCAGATACATTTTGGCCTACGAATCAAGAAAAGAAATTATATAAAGAAGTAAATGAACAATATTTCGAAGAAGTTGATATAATAAATTGTTAAACAAAATCAAATAATAGATTTTTCACGATTTTCGAAGTATGAACGTTTGTGGAGAACTGTGGGATGATTGCTTCGTAGTATTAAGAAATTTAAAAGGATTGAAACAAATAGTGGAACATTAATCATTGAAGAATTACAAGAAGCTGAAAATGTTTTATTTAAAATATCTCAAATGGAAAGTTTTCCTGGAGAATATAACAACCTTTTAGAAAATAAACAAATAAAAACTAATTCAAAATTATATAAATTTTCACCATTTATCCATAATGGTATAATAAAAATGAAAGGAAGAGTTAATCAATCAACCGATTTATTAGCTGAAACAAACAATCCAATTATATTTAGTCCAAATCATCACGTGAGTCACCTTTTAGTTGAATTTTATTATAGAAAAGCTGCACATATTGGACAAGAAACAATATTAAATAACTAAAAGATTTTGGATAATGAAAGCAAGACGCTTGATAAAGAAGATAAAGATAAGTTGTAGAAGTACCGATAATGGGACACTTACCAGAATATAGACTTAAAGTAAAACAATTTAATATCACGGGCATAGATTACTTTGGACCACTCGAAATTACTTTTGGGAGAAAAAGATTTAAAAGATATGGTGTTATATTTACATGCATGAGCATCAGGGCAATCCATCTTGAAATAGCAGAAGACTGAACTACAAATTCAGCTATAAACGCAATTCGTCGTTTCGTAGCTAGAAAGAGAACCCACAAAGAAATTTTTGTGACAATGGTACAAATTTGAGGGGTGTTTGTGAAGAATTACGCCAAGCCATAAGTAAACTGAATCAAAGTCAAATATTATACCAATTAGCAATGCGTGGTATTAAATGGAACGTTATACCTCCATCAGCTCCACATATGGGAGGGAGCTGGGAAAGATTAATTCGCAGTGTGAAAAAAGCTCTACAGCGATTCTTCACTGCAAAGCACAAAAAGAAGAAATACTGCATACTTTGGTATGTGAAGTAGATGATATGGTAAACTGCTTACTCAAATTTAATCAACTATTTAACAGCCTTAACTCCAAATCATCTCTTGAAAAATATTTTTAAACCAGGTCGAAATAATAAGAAGTTGGAGAACAGTCCAACATTTAGCGTATGAATTTTGGAAAAGGTGGATTCGTGAATATTTACCTACCTTAACACAGCGAAACAAATGGCATAAAGAAACAAGTAACATCAAAATAAACGATTTAGTTATAATATAATACTCGACGAAAACACAATTAGAAACGAATGGAAAAAAGGAATTATTACAAATGTTTTTCCAGGAAAAGATAATCGTGTAAGAGTAGTGGAAGTACGCACGAAGTCAGGTACTTACAAGAGACCTGTAACAAAAATATGGTACTTAGGAGAAATGTAAATGGGTTTTGACTACGAAGCCAAAACCGAGGGAGAGAATGTTACAAAATAAATTTAAAAATAATAATTCAGTTAGCCACGGTAACAAAAAAAGTTATTTACTACAAAAAAAGTGAATGTAATGTCAATTTTAGAAATAAATAATTTGAATATAATTTTACAATTATTATTAATTAATAGTATAGTAATTCGTTTTGAGCCGGATCTATACAGTACTATTTTAAAGGTAAATAATTCATAACACAAACTTTATTAAAACCGAATGTATGTCAGCTTTCTTACAACCGACTCCGCTTGAGACTGAATTCCAACTAACTTGTCAATATCATAATCTTCTAGTTGGAGTGAATCATCTTCCAACGACCGTTGAACGGTCATCGTACTATTTGCACCACCCTTGGTTCGACCAGATAATTTGATGAGAAAAGTCAATATTTTAAAACATTCCACAGAGTCAGAAATATTCTATAATCTCTCAACGTAGTCTCGTCGCCCATGAGAACTACAAATAATTAGATGCAAAGTTGGTGATGATTCACTCCATATCTTTACATTGCTTCCTCCTTGTAATAAAGTGTTCACTTGCTGAACACCTTTTCATACTACCTATGCTATATAAAAACGTACCATGTCTGTCCTAGAATACATGCATAATTTATGAATCGAATATATACAAATAATTATTTATTTTATTTCTAACTGAGAAAAGTTGATTAAAAGGAAAGATTTATTGATGAATATATATATATATATATATATATATATATATATATATATATATATATATATATATATATATATATATAATATCGGGATGCCGATCTACGATCTGGTCTCATTAGCCAAACTCTTTTTGTGAATTTATTTTTTGATCAATTGACTACCTGTTTAAAAGGATAATGGAATGGTTACTTAGTTGAAATAAAATTAAAACAATTTTAACACAATAAATATTATTTAATAAATTATACTAAATAATAAATTTTAAAATAACAAATGATTAGGTAATAAATTTTTTGAAAAACCAGCAGTAGAACATAACAAACAGAAGTAAATGATTTTAAGTATTAAAAGCTAATTTGAAGATTTTTTAATGTAAAGGCTTCCAAATTTTCAAGGAAAAAATCTTCATCTTGGTAAACATCTAGTACGGTATTATTCTGCATTAGGTATAGCCATAGGAACCATTCTTGACTACCTCACATCAGGTAAAAATTTATGTGGGAATCAAAAATTTTATTTAATAGGTATAGCCATAGGTACCATTCTTGACCACCTCACATCAGGTAAGAATTTATATGGGAATCAAAAATTTTATTTAATAGGTATGGCCATAGGTACCATTCTAAACCACCTCACATCAGGTAAGAATTTGTGGAAATCTAAAATTTTATTTAATAGGTGTGGCCACAGGTACCGTTCTTGACCACCTCACATCAGGTAAGAATTTATATGGGAATCAAAAATTTTATTTAATAGATATGGCCATAGGTACCATTCTAGACCACCTCACATTAGGTAAGAATTTGTGGAAATCTAAAATTTTATTTAATAGTTGTGGCCACAGGTACCGTTCTTGACCACCTCACATCAGGTTAGAATTTATGTGGCAATCAAAAATTTAACAGGTATGGCCATAGGTAGAGTTTTTGACCACCTCACATCAGGTAAGAATTTATGTTGGAATCAAAAAATTTATTTAATAGGTATGGCCATAGGTACCATTCTAGACCACCTCACATCAGGTAAGAATTTGTGGAAATCTAAAATTTTATTTAATAGGTGTGGCCACAGGTACCGTTCTTGACCACCTCACATCAGGTTAGAATTTATGCGGGAATAAAAAATTTTATTTAATAGGTATGGCCATAGGTAGAGTTTTTGACCACCTCACGTCAGGTAAGAATTTATTTGGGAATCAAAATTTTTATTTAATAGGTATGGCCATAGGTAGAGTCACAGCGCGGCAATTAGATACGCTCAGAAGTATATACAGTAAAATATTCGAGAAGACGTGGTATAGGCGTAACCTAGTGTATTTTTGAACGATGAAAAACTCGCTGAAAACGAGTTTTCTGGAAAATTTGAGATACTCCATTAGATTCCTGAGATTGAAAACCTCTTATATACCAACTTTCGAGAAAATCGTTAGAGCCGTTTTCGAGATAGCATGACCGTAAAAACATACAATTCCTTGCTCATTTAATAGAATAGATATATATATATATATATATATATATATATATATATATACCCAATATCAAAATATTTTTTTTTCTTAACAACATGAAATTCTAAAGTTTATATAATCCCTTGAATAATAATGGGTTGTCCAATAGTTTCGGTCATTTCGATTTCATCCTTTGAAGTCTTTTCTACGATTTTGTTATTTTGGCGAACCCAACACCACACACACTTCAGTTTTTTTTGGCGCACTAACACCAGTATACATACTAACACTCCTATTAAAATGATAAAGCCCGTGAACCCACTTAGCCAGTGCGAATGCACCTGATGTTTTTCATGAATATGAAAGTCACTTATCATGGCATGGACCTCTCGCATAGGCATATCTGCTAAATCGGAAGCTTGGAAGTCTGGGTCGTTCAACAGTTTTTCAATGTCTCGAAGGCGCTTGGAATCGTTTAAAGATGGCACTTGAGAACAGACATCCGTATTCAAAGCTATCTCAAGTTGTGGAATGCGGAATTTGTCCACCGATTGTAGGTAATAATCACATAATCTTTCATTTAAAATAAAAAAATTTGTCTTAAATTAAATATTTATCGAAATAGGAGGTGCACAACTAGATGCTATAACAGTCCTAAATACAAAATTTCAACTTTCTACGTCTAACCGAATTTGAGTTATGCGACATACATACGTACGCCCGTACGTACGTACATACATACAGACGTCAAAACGGATATTTCCATCAAAATCTGAAAACCGAAATTTTTCGCGATTATAATACTTCGTTATTACTCCGTACAAGGAAGTAAAAACATCACCTCTGCTAGTTTAAAATCGGACATGATTAAGTAGCTTGAAAAACGGGGTCTTGAATTTCACCAAAAATGGACCAAAAAATTGTTGAAAATAAGTCTCGATTTCCATTAAAATTTCGACTTGATTCCCTCATGGAACAACATGGTCACAGTGTTTTAAGGCTGCCTCCATATCACCCAGATTTAAATCCCATAGAAAAAATTTGGGCTATAGTAAAAAATTGGGTTGCTGCAAGAAAAATTACCTTTACAAATGTCAGATGTAGAAGAACTGACGAAAACAAAATTTGCAGACGTAGGTTTAAATGAATGGAAAAAAGTCTGCGATCATGTTGTCAAATTTGAAAATGACTTAATTGAAAGAGAAAACCTATTTGATGATGCATTAGATGGCCTCAGATTCATGGTAAATACGGGATCATCCTCAGAGGAAAGTGACTTAGAAAATGCCAGTGACTCAGACATAGGAAGTGATTTGGACGTAAACCCTCTCCCAATGTCTGATAGACAGTAATTTAATAATACTTATACCGTGTGTCCCAGCGAAAGTGTGGCATAGGCGTTGAACATGTGAAAACAGTTTTTTGTAAATAAAAACTGTCCGGCTAAAAACTATGATATCATATTGCACAGGACAATGTGAGTTGCATCATGTGAACGCCCTCTAATTTTTAAACGTCAAACCGAATTTGACATTTGGTGTGGCAGTTCTCAACTACAGACGTGGGCAATTTTAGTGATGAATAGATACACCAAAGAACAACGCGTTTAAGTAGTGGAAACATATTATAAAAATGGATGTTGTAAAAAGAATACATTTCGTGCATTACGTCGTGAAGTCGGTGCGCGTAATCGACCTTCAGTGCACACAATTTTCAATATTGTGCAGAACTTTCGTGCTACCGGATCAGTTGTAGACGTACCACATACAATCTGCGCGCGTTCCGGCCGCTCGGCTGACAACATCGCTGGCGTACGTGGGAGTGTTCAAGAAGACTCGATTAATTCCATCCGCCACTTTTCTCGGCAATTGGGCTTGAGTTACTCCACGACGCAACGAATTTTGACTAAGGATTTGCATTTGCATCCTTACAAAATTCAAATTACTCAACAATTGCAGTCAAGGGACTATGCATATCGTCGAAATTTCGTTGATTGGATGCGCGGACATCAAGTGGCCACTAAGATCTTGTGATGTGACCCCTTGGATTTCTTCCTTTGGGGTTTTTTGAAAAGTAAAGTCTACAGGGATAGGCCACAGACGTTAGAAGACCTAAAAATTGCAATTTGGCGCGAGATTGCCTTGATTGAGCCGGCACTTTGCTAAGATGTCATCCAAAATTACGACAAACGGATTCGTGAGTGCTTTGCGAGCCGTGGTGGTCATATCCTTGGAACATTCTTTCACGTGTAATTGCCATGAACCAAACTAACAAAATAAATGGATCATTCCGAATATTCTGTCGTTTCCTTAGATTTTATTAACACTTCTCATGATGCAACTCTGATTGAATCACCCTATATCTTATATAAAACACATTACTTCAGTTTCATAATGTAATTTCAAGAAATTACTGAAAATAATTTGAAAATTTTCACCTTTAGTTTTTATTGCTACATTCGTACAAAGACAGCTGTCAATTCGTAGTCATGTGGTTATGTCAGCGGCCTATGGAACCAAAGGTTCGATTCCGACCTGGGATGATGTATTTTTTAAAAAAAAAAGGTTCATATATACTCAATTAACAACACATTAGCATTTAAAATTTTTGTTATTGTATCAGTTCTCGACAAAGATATGGTATACCTTCATTACCACTAAGCAGCTAAACACTCTTATAAAATAATTATTTAAAAAATACATATTGAAAAATAAGTACATAAACGAAAAAAAATATTTTCAAAAAAAACAATAAACTATATAATATAATTCAAATAAGTCATATTATAAAAAACATAAACAATAATTAAAGAGAAGATATTTTTTTAGGACTTGTTGTGGTACTTTTTAAAACAATTGCGTTTTTCTGATAAACATAAGGCGACTTTACGTATTGTGCAAGACCATTTGCTTCTTTTTTGTTCAGAAATTGTACTGCAATGCGCACATCTTCGCGAAGTGCCATATTCTGGCATGTGTGCAGCTTGATCATATCTTTTTTCTAATGGCACCTTTGGTTTGTAATTACTCACAGCTCGTTCAGTGCTTGGCCGACTTTTTCTCATTATATCATGTCCAACACCTACTAATCCGGCCACTATTGCCATTCTATATGATTTTAAATCTAAATCATTGCTGTTTGATCTTTGTCTGTAAATTATATGAGAGTTAACAACATACGTCCAAAAAATGCCAAAAACTTTTCCCGTATAAATTTGACATTCATCTATATAACCGTACTTGTCAGCGCGTTCCCAAACCTTGTATCCCCATTTTATGGGTTTGTTAGGCATATATTGCCTGAGGTGTGATCTCCCTTTGAATTTAATCATGGATTCATCTATTGAAATTGTATTATATGGCTGATAAAAATGAGAAAATATGTGAGTGAGCACGTTGAGAAAAGGGCGCAATTTATATAGTTTGTCATAGTTTGGTTCTCCTCGCTTAGGTTGAAGAACGTTGTCGTTCAAATGAAAGTTACCTAGCAACCAGTCGAACCTCTTTCGCTGCATTAGAGAACATATATACTGATCACACAGTTCTTCTTGCGAAGACCAATAATCGCGATAACTTGGAAGTTTCTTCATGCCCATAAGAATGTTTATAGCTATAAATAATATAATTTCTTTGCCAGTAGTAGGTTGAAATTGCTTTCCTTTTTGGGTCGCATAAAGGTTTGTTTGATATGCAATATCTTCAACCAGTGTGCTTGGAAATAAACAATTGAAAACATCAATAGGCATTTCAGCATCATCTGGTACGTTACACGGGCCAACACTTTCCGAAAAAATACCACGTATTGTATTTGTAGCACAATTACTCCATACAAATATATCTTCCTGAGGAAATAACTGCGCAAGTGGAATATTATCATCATCACTAAAATCGCTACTGCTTGTACTGCCTTCATTTTCAACTATTACTTGTGGGCGCTCAGTATTTATTTCCGTTTCATAGCTTGTATCGCTACTATTGGATTCAGCATCAGATGGAATTTCTGCTAATAAAAGATTCAATTCTTCTTGGTCCATGTTTTCCAATTCGGAAAAACGCCAAAATTGTTTCCCCATAACAAAACAGACCTGCTTTGTGGTATATTGGCGATACCATGTATACTTCAAAGTATAAAACATTTCAAAAATATTTCAAGACATCAAAATGACCATATATTTATTGCGTGTACTATTATTCATCAAATTAATGCATACTTACTTGCCATTGCTGCAAAATACTTAAGAATATTTCAACTTTGTGACTGCCCAACAACGACTGGTTGCAACTTGCACTTGACTAACATACAAAATTCGGAATTTCCCCTATAGAGCAAAATATTGTAACAATTTATTTTCCCCGATAGATGGCACCACCATGTACCAACCAGTACATGGTTATCGCGATAAACCCCAAAGCAGCTAAAGGATTTTTTTTAAATATGGTATAGTAGTTTAACCGGCAAGCTTCAAAGGGTACGCCTGTGCCACACTTTCGCTGGGACACACGGTATAAGAATAATATAAATAATTACTTCAAAATCAAATATGAATTTTTCTATTTGCCTCACCATTAAGCTTGTATTACATTGTACTTTTTTGGGTAGATTTTTATTCTAGTTTCGTCAAAGAAGTTCCGTAACATTAGCAGTAAAATGTAAATCAAAAATTTCTTTACAAATTTCATTGAATTTTCATACGTACTCATTTCAAATATAAAATTATACATTCAGCTCTACTTTTCTTTTCAACTTTGAAACTATATTCGGCTACGTATGTGCACTCGTACAATCAGTTTATCAAACCAAAAGTTGTTTCGATATTTCACGTGTATTCGTTAACATCAAATTCTACAGTTCGGATAATTATGCATTTTTTACATGTCGACATTTACGACCAAAAATATACACTTTATTTACGAAGCGTAAAAAGCTCCCAGTTTGAAACAAAACTAACGAGCCTATGGATTTAGACCGTAACCAATCATATACGTCAACGTCACCTTCTTTCCCCTGCCGCTAACCTGACGATTCATGACGTCAGAGGCTTGAAATTACAGTAATATTACTCTACAGACTAAATTTTAAATTTTTTAGGTGAGGGAAAATTAATTGACGTCTTAGAGATTCTCAACCAGTCACTCATGATGAACAAGAACTATAAGTAAATATCAAATTGAAATTAAGAATTATGTAATATAAAAATTAAATAGTAATACTTTTTCATGCTATTATCATTATAAATTACCTAAACATTGAATTCTGATGGCAGTGGGTTTGTTTCATATTTAATAACGAGAACCATTGTTTTAGATTCACTGGTATGTTTTGACATTAGCAATTTTCTATTTGAGGTTATTAGTATTTAGTAGTTTACGGCTGTGTTATGCTTTCTGCTATGATTATAGTTATATTATTATTATTTGTAGTTTCTGTTCCTTATACAACATTGCGAATATTCTTAAATTTCCTACAAAACATAACCTGAAATGATAAGAAGTGTTTGACATTTCTCTTGACGTAAATGTATCGTTCTCTTTTTAAGTATACTAGTGGAAAAAAGATAAACATATTAGACAGACGTAACATCAACCAACGAATGAACAAGCATGCATGTTACAAAGAGATATACATAATGCGTGTTTATTATTAGTTTAGAAACTAATGACGTACCGGTCACCACATCGCGGACAGTCTGTACTTACAATGGTCTGGTTTACACCGATATCTTGGTTAGCTAACCAAACACCAAATTATGACTATATTACTACTATGTAGTTTGATACGCTGCGTGTAAACACTGACGCACCAGAATAGTCAGGTACAGTTTGAAGCCAGTACCTAACCAAACTTAGTTCTGCAAGTTAGGCTAACTATGACAAATTGTTACCGTGTAAACGCATTGAAACCACTGATCAAATCTACGCATGCGTGTTCTTGTTGATATGTTGACAGATGTTCATAAGTGAGTTTGGTTAAGTTTTTGTGTTTGTAAATAAAAGGTAATTTGTAAGAACAGGTTAGTTTTTGGTTAATTCATTTTAATAATTATATTCCAGAACGTTCCAGAATGCCTACAAACTTAAAAAATAAGGGAGCAAATTTATATAATATATAATTTTTTGTATGCCCCTACGTCTGCGCTGTAAAAATTGTTTTATTTTTCTTTCTTATTTTATTATTTATTTACAAATTGTGTACAGTAGGTATACTATTAAATCGCTTTAATAATAAAAATTTAAAAAGATTAAGTTTTGACATATGGTCTTAAAATTAGATTGACCAAATTTTTACCAAATGAAAAATAACCTTGAAAAAATATCGGCGGTGTAAACACCCAACAACCAAACTTTTGGTATGGTAAAGATATGGTTAGGTCACAATAAAGTATCACGGTGTAAACCAGGCCAATATACACCTACGCCGTAGCGCCCGACGCGCTCATGCGGTGAAAGTTGAAAGTTATTGACTGAGATTCACGTTGACTGGAGGCTGATTCTAAATGAAAACAAGACCCAGCTATTGTTTTTTGATGACGTAATTACAAGAGTGATGCGTGCGATTCTAAGGATTCCAACATGAAGTGATTAATAGGAATTTTTTGTTCTTGTATTGGTAGTTGACTATAGGTTATGTTGGTACTAGCTATGAAATGGGGAGGGAGAAAGAAGAGGTGTTGCTTATTTGAAATTGAATTCGTAATTCTTTCTATAGACAAAATAATAAATAAATCTTATTCTATGATTCTTTCTTTGAGTGGCAGTGCAGTGAAATACGTTAATTTGATTTTCCAAAATATTCTGTTTCCTTTTATTACTTTTTCTTCATTTGGTTCATTAGTTTTTCTTCGTTATTTTTAATTCATTTTGTTATATAAAATGAGCGAAATTAAGGTAACCGAACTACAAAAGGATTTTATGGAGGAACATCCCTCGTTTGGAAAGGGCAAACTATTAGGGGTGGAAGGCCGCAAAACATGGGCTGGTATGTGGGAGATTTTAGCTGCCCAATTAAATGGATGTGAAGGACCAAAAAAATCTGTGATAAAATAGCAGCGAGTAAGTATACATTTCGAAGACTTTATTCTCTAAAACTTTCGCAATTATAAAACGTTACAGTTAAAAAAACTATATCCAATAAGAAATAAGCGTTAGCTTATTTTTACTTATCACGTAACATGTTATTATCACGAAAAATTTAAAAATTATAAAATAAGTTTTGTTGTTAATTTTTATATTAATATTTTTAATAATGTGTAGGTCTGGACCGATTTAAAAAACAGATCGAAGAAAAAAGCTTTAGAAATAAAAAATTATCGTCAAAAAACTAGAGGAGGTCTGAAAGGAACTACTAAATTGACGGATTTTGAAGAACGGGTGATAGCTTTTTTGACGGAAGAAGCCGTTTATGGCATAGAAGGGCCAGACGGAATTATTTTAGAGAGCGACAAAGTACTGCCGTCACAGCCAGTTCAAAGTTCATCCTGGCCGGTGGATTATTTGGAAGATGATTTTAGAAGTATTGATGGAGGGAGTAATAACAATTTAATACACAGTAAGCATTGATATTGTTGTGTAAAAACATATTATATATAATCTTATTTTAATTAATTATATAAATTTTATTTGCCTTGCAGCTATCCACTTCTGAGATCTCAGACAAATCACCGGAAACAATACCTGAGATTACCCCGGATACAACGCCCATACCTTCACCAGATATAACGCCCGTATCTACACCAGAACCAACGTCCCATCTAACCCCAAAACGTGTGATTTCTGCTAAATCTGCTGCAGAGCAGATGATAATAATGGGAAGAGAGCAGATGGAAGTTCTGAAGACAGTGAGCGACAGGCTTGGTGACCTGGTAGAAGTAAATAGGCGCATGGTAGAGGAGAAGACTGCCACAAATGAATTATTAAAAGAATTAATAAATGTTTTGAAAAAATAATAAAATGTAATACTTATGTTTAACATCTAATAATAATTTCTTCTTAAAAGATAAATTGTGGCCTTGAAAAAGGCCGATTTTTGTTTTACGTGATATCCTTAAAAATATGTCATGATGTATTCTTGTCGGGATTGTTGGCCAAGTTGCCGATACGCAACATCTGCAAGTCCCAACTCTTCGGGTAAATGAGGTCCATCCAAATCAATATCATCCCAAACTGGATGAGGATTTTGCACTCGATAGTGCAGTGCAATATTGCACAAGACAAAACTATCCGAGCAGCATTTCTGGGTGTATAGTGCAGTGTTCGATCTCTTAAAAGACAACGAAATCGTCCTTTCAACACACCAATGCATCTTTCGACACAACTTCGTGCCCTTTTAAAACAGTTGTTAAACTGAACCTGTTGATCTGTTACTGGATTTGGCAGTGGTACCATCAGCCACGGCAAACATGGATATCCAGAATCTCCTGTAATAAATAATGTCAATAAACATATTCTCTGAATTGTAATGTTCTCTTTTTGCCTATAAGTCTGCTTTCAGTGTCACCATTCTCATAATTTGCTCGTAATGCACGACCCACTCTACTATCCCGCCATACAAAAGCATCATGTGTGCTATCGGGCCATTTTGAAGTAATGCTTATAATGCTCAAATTAGAATCGCACCTCTGAAATTTGAAATAGATAATTTATTTAAGAAAACATTCATAAAATAAACTACTTAGAATTTGAACATTCAAGCTATGGTATCCTTTTCGGTTGACGTACACATTTTCATTTTCCAATGCGGAAACAATAGCTATATGTGTACCATCAATTACTCCAATAATATGCTGCATCCTATGACGCATGTGAAATCTGAAACATAAATAAAAATTGAAAATGTCATTGTAGTATTATCTTAGAATATGTTAAACCTTTCTTTGAAAATATCTTTTTCATCATTGTTCCATGGAAACCGAATCCATCGTTTCATACAATGACGAATCATTATATTTGCCACCTCTCGTATGCTTCGGCTAACCATTGGTTGGCTTATACAGGCCCAAAGATTGTTTCCAACACCTCGTTGGTAACTACCCAGTCCAAAAAAATGCAATGCTGACAGAATCTAAAATTGAAATCATTAGTAAGTTATTCAAACATTTTATTTTAAATATGTAAAATAAATAATAATAAACTGCCTACTCTGAACATGGAGGGAATCTTAGATCTATATTGACAAGCATCCATAAATGGATTGATATTGTCAATAAGATCCATACACGCTACTTTATTTAATCGAAAATTCCTAATAAATAATGCTTCTGTCATTGTGAAGGGATCTCGAATGGTCCTTCGCAATAAACGAGATGCATTTCTACGCTCTTCATCCTCCAACATCTGAAGAGCCAAAAATTGGCCAAATATCATTGCCATATTCTGGAAATAATAATAACATTTTATATACATAGGTACAATTATTATAAGAAATTATGTCAATCAATATTTCAGATAAAAAAATATTCTTCGTACTATATTTTATTATTAGAGTAAAATTCAAATAGCTAGGACCCTGGACTGCGCGAGAAGGCAGAGCTTGTCATGTACTATCCGTTTTACAAAAGCGGAGCTAGCTAGTATATGCTGCGCTGCACTTCACTTAATTTTCAAAGAAAACTAAAATATAACTCAATCACAATCAAATACAAAATTCGCAGGGTTACACGAAGCAAAACACTACGAATGTCAGCATGAGAATAACAGATATTGAAGCTGATGTTCTGTAGAACAGACAGTAGCGTAGTTTCCTCTTGTTTATCATCTATGTTTTTCTCTCTAAGACGAGAATTCGTACTTCGCGCAGGGTTCTAGCTATTTGAATTTTACTCTATTAAACTTATTCTATTAACAAAATTATATTTATTACGTTTCATACTTACTAAATCTCACGTTAAATAAATATTTTCAACACCTCTCAAATTTTACGTTATTTTTTATAAGTAACGTCAAATAACACAGGAAAAACAAGGTGCAATTGTAAAAACAACACCTCGGAAGGTGTTGGAATTAAAAGCAAGATCTTGTAATTTGATGACGTCATGTCGAAGTTCAATAAAAACTCAACAGATGTAACAGGGCAAGAAATTGAAAGCAGACTAAAGTCTATTGTAATATCTACAAAAATGGTCAATAATTAAAACCTGCTAATATGCTTTATTATTTAGTTTCTTTAACATACGTTATACGTTAATGAGATCTGACTTTGCCTTGTAGCACAACGTTCATACTAGTCCAATCAATTTACGGAGGTTGGAGGAGGGGAGGTGTTGTATAACTCCGGGCAACCACCAGATTTGGTCTAGTATAGGTTTTTTGGGTCGCTGAATCCAAATTTCGGAAAATCGCCCGGGGGAAATGCTCGCTTCACCCTTAAATTAGCAAAAAACACCCCTAAAAGGGGGTGTTTTTGCTATATTCTGATTGCGAGCCTTAATTTAGCCATAGTATTATACAACCAAACCCGTAAATTGAGTGGACTATACACGTTCTCGCCACTCGTCATTATGTATACTGAATACTGTACACAACACAAGCAATCCTGTAGCTCTCTCCTGCCCTCCTTTTCCCAGACAACAGCATACGAGTAAGGAAATATAAATACTGCATTTAAAATTTTTATTAACAAACAACAATATGTCATATGATATTCTTATAATTTGTAATTAAACCTTGAAAATTCTAAGGGGGCCTGTGCCACCCTTATAATTTCCCAAGGGGGGCATGAGCCCCGCTGCCCCCCTGTAGTCGGCGCCTATGTACAGTACAGTTGTGGAACGCGTTTTTTGTTTTATTAAACATCAACTAAATGAGCGGTAAATCCTATGAAAAGTGTGCTGCGTGCTTAACTGTCCGAACACGCAGACGAAAAATCCCGGATTGACGTTTTATTCATTCCCGAATCGGGATTACGAGGTAAAGCGCAAGAAGTTATGGGTTGCACGTGTACGACGAGAAGGGTAAGTATTCATTTTAACAGAACATTTAACCTGAATAATAAGTCTCAATCAATTTGAATAAAAATCACTTTTGAATTGAAATATTTTTATTTCAGAGATGAAAATAGACCCTGGGTGCCAACGAAACACAATAATTTGTGCTGACCATTTTATTGGCAGGGTAAAGTCAAATAATCCCGCAGATGAAAATTTTAACCCGACAATCTTTCCATGGAAGCCGTCAAACGAATCTTCTGATGCTCGCAGACAAAGAGTCGCCTTTCGCAATGAGAAGAAAAACGTGAACTTGACCTGTCATCGTGAAGGTACAACTTTAAATGTATTTATTTATCAGCATTATAATACAACCTTGGATTTAGTATTTTTATTTTATTTCTTTCAGCATACATAACACAGGCCTGCAAATTGACACTTTTTGATTTTTTTTTCACCGTAATGGGTGAATCGTATGTATTTTGGTGCGCTGAGTCCAAATATGCCATCAGTTTTTCTCCAGCACGTAGGGATTTTCCGCAAAATGAAAATTATGCAAAACCCGCAGTACATATAGGTAAAAATGCATTTTGAAATAAAAAAAATATATATATTACTAGTGGTTTATTTACATTTTTAACCTTTCAGCGGGCGCGCTGTCGTAAAATTTACGACAAATGCACAAAATCGCTCTTCCTAATTTTATCACTCAGTTTTGTGGGCTGCGCACCCCACCTATTCCTAGACCAGTGTCTCCCTAATCTTCAGACGGGCGGGGGTGCACAGGAGTGTTTCTTATAAATAGATATTTTGCAAAGTTTCTGTTTTAGCATAAATTTTACGACACAATTCTTTATGTGTAAGTATATTTCGTTTATTATTTTCTCTGATTTCTTTCACTTTTATATCAATCCCTACATAAATCAATGTATTTTTGTCTTTTTAATAGCTCGTAGGCCACTTATACAAAAAGAACTGGCAGAAATTATCAAACATAGGTGTGATGAGCCAGAGGAAGAGAACGAGGAATACTTTTTAGTTTTGTTGTTAACAAATATGGAATAAATTATTATTTGCTGTACTGTCTTATCATTGTTTACATCCCTATAGCAATTTTCGAAGATTTAAATAAAAACAAATCGATAAACTTGCATAAATCTGAATGTCGTAAAATTTACGACAAGCGCCCACTCAATTATAAAATAAGGGCGCGCCCGCTGGAAGGTTAAATACAATTTGATAAAAATAAGATTTTTCTTGATCTCCGATCTTCACACCAAAATAGGCAAAGTACACTTTTTTAATAAACTCCGTAATACTTCGAGTTTGTTTTTTTAATACAAGTTCGCCACAAATGTAACAGAAACTATCAGGATTATTAACACAAGCTCTTGAAGACATTTTGAAAGACACTTTAAGAATATTTAAATTGAAATAAACAAATCGAAGGACAACGAGGGGTATATATAGGACAATGGGAAAATCCAGGTTTTACCATCTTAGTCACTAAGCAAGACACCTTTCTACTGGGTTTCCATGATTCATACGCTGACTAATACTGTTAAATATACTAATTTTTATCATATTTCATAGTTTCTTATATGAAACTATAAAGCCGAATAGGAAAAACAACTTTTTTCGGCATATTCATAAATATACGCCTTAAGGTAGGCAATCCCGCAGAAAAATGTATTTTGCGGAATATGCTTAGGTGCTGGAAAAAAACTGAGGGCATTTCTGAACTCAGCGTACCAAAATACATAAGAATCACCCATTATTTTAAAGAAAAAAATTTGGTCGCAGACCTGTGAATTGACATAAATTTACATTTTTATAGAACTATCAGAATCAGCCGATTCACCTGACTTAATTGAGGCTGGCGATCCACTTCCAGCATTTCCAGAAAAAAGGGAGAGGTACGGTGTCCCAGGTACCCGGGAGGCTGAATTTAATGTCAGATTCGGATTCTGCGACCTCGAAAACCCCCGGGGACCCGCACTGGTGCAATTGCAGTCGTTATTCGCCAAGTTATTAATTTTTAAACTACTGCCTGCAAAAATGCACTTTTCAGAATGCATTTTGCAGTGCACAAATGCAATTTGCAAACCCAAGCGGATCACAAGTAGTCACAAAGTTTCTATTTAATTTTAGGAAGCGAATGCAAAAAACCCCATTTCGATCCATCTTACTGCGCAAAAAACGGGAAGTGAGGCCGATTTTAGTAGTATATTGACTCGACTAATACGGTCGAACAGAGAGCTTTGATGTACTCAAGTTATAATCCCACTTCAGTCAAATATTTAGATGCGATTGCTTCGTGTGGTATCATAACTTTTATTTCAAAAGGATATGGAGGTAGAGCCACCGACAGTTTCATTATAAATGATTCAGGATTTATACAGTTAATTGAACCAGGTGATGAAATTATTCCGCAAATACGATCAGAGCTTCTTAAACACAACACTGTAAGTACTGATAATGCCGCCTTTTTCGACGAATCCACAATTTTCTCGTGATGAGGTTTTGGAAGGTTATAAAATAGCATCGATCAGAATGCACGTTGAAAGATGCATACAACGAATTAGAGTATTCAAGGTGTTAGATTATATCCCTGTAACATCATTACCGAATGTCGACGAAATAATGTATATTGCATGTGTACTCGCGAATAATAAGGAGCCTCTTATTCAGGAACAGGAACCATCGGTATCACAGTCGGTATTTATTTTACAATTACAATACAAGTTTCATGCATAAAAGTATACGTTGTTTATACCCGATTAACAAAACAACGACATGTAGTACCAGTCAAATATTAAAATTTACGGGAGACTATTTATCTTGAAGCACCGGAATAAAATATTTAAAATACACTCGAGGAAAAAATTACGGGAAACTCGATTTTTGACGAAAAATGTTAAATTTTCAAACCGTGATAACTCGGTTACATCAATAATCCTTTGGGTTTTAAAAAAAATATAGAATTACGTTTCGCAAGTTCGCCACGAATCACAGGTAAACCTTTATCGGATAAAACGGAATCTCCTGGTTCTAGTAAGTTTAAGAATCCTGAATCATTGGTTATAAATCCATCAGTTGAACGTGCTCCAAGAAAATCCACTGATTTCTAATATGTCTCGTTCTACGATCTTCAAAGTTTTGAAGAAATTAGGATTTGTCTGGAAAAACGCGGTAGAAATAGCTTATGGCTTATGTTGCTGCAAACAATAAAACGTTTAAAATTCCGGAAGTTAAACGTCTTTTCAATGAAGGTTTAGCGCAAGTAACTGCGGAAAAGTGATCAAGCTGGGTTGACCATGTAATACAAAAAGAAAAAGAGCTACATAAATTAGATTTTACTGTCGAAGAGATGTAGTTACAATTTAACGTGAATACTGGCTCGTCTAGTGATGAAAGTGATTGTTTATTTTCGGAATAATTGAAATTATATAAATTTATTTATATTAAAATAATAATGTACAAATTTTTATTATAATAAGATGTTTCTTGTAATTACAATATTTTTCACTTTAAATTATTATTTAAGAAATTAAATATTAATTTTATTTAAAAAATGTCTTTCTTGTATAACCCCGTACTGCATGATACATTTAATATAAATGTATTATTATTTATCAATTCTGAGACCTGGCAAAAAAGTAAAATAATTTTGCAATCTTTTAATATTCCTCTTTTTTAAGGACCAATAATTCAGTAAATAAGCTGTCATTTTTATCGCTGAATTCAAGAAATATTCCTGCTCCTCAATCTGATTTTAACTTTATTCATTTACATACAGTACTATAATTATTTGAATTTGGCGCCAAATTTTGTAACTAGATTGAAAGATTTTTACAGTCTGAATCAGTCTTTTAGTTACTGAATTCTTTAAAAATAAAAGAACTATAGTTGAAATTTGAACTTTATACCTAGTTCCATTGACCAAATATATACTATAGACCGGTATCAGCAATGTTATTATAGTGGACGCTATTGTAGCGCCGATCTGGTGATTGGAATTTCAATTCATTTTTAATTCAAATATTGCTAAAACACAAAACTTTAAGATGTTTGACATATATCAATGCGGCTGATCGTTTTCACAACTATGACAATGTTAAAAAGATATTTTATTTATTTTTATTGGAAACTTCCAATGATATTTAGTAACATTAGATACACGGTTTACAGAGAGCTCTGTGCTCGCATTTACAGATACACGGTTTACAGAGAGCTCTGTGGTCGAATTTACAGATACACGGTTTACAGAGAGCTCTGTGCTCGCATTTACAGATACAGAGAGCTGTATGCTCGCATTTACAGATACAGAGAGCTGTATGCTCGCTTGGCGGTTATCATGTGAGTTGTGTGTGATGTGACACAGCACGACACAGCTATTCTCAGTTGCGTGAAATAAGTGATGGAACGCTGAGTTATTGCTGTATGTAGACACAGAAACGTTCTATCATTTTTAGTAAGCAGCTTGTCTTAAAGTGAGTAAAATATTTACGCATCTCACAGTTCATCTCAGTTCTCCACAGATGGCACTAGTAGTTTCTTGGTGTTTCTCCGGGCGCAATACCAACGCGTAGGCGGATAACCTACCCTGAGGTCGAGCGTTCTGACACCAGAAACTGAGCTGAGTCACACTGACGAGACCTAAATGGTCGAATCAGATGTCTGTGTTCTGTGACAGTGCTCTGTCTGGTGGGTTCTGAGATGAACTGTGAAATGCGTTACCAATTACTAATTATTACATTTGACTAATTATTATAACATGGATACACATACCACAAGTTCAGAACACAAATCTATTAAAATCAAGCATCACGTTCTCAGCGCGCACCACTCGACTGCTCAAGACACGAAACACTACTGCCAGTCTGTTCAGTGACGCGCACAAATAATTATGGTACAATAATAGTCCAAGCAATAGGTAGTTCTACCTGGAAAAAATTAGAGAAGTTTTGCAAATTTGCAGGAAAGTGTAGTTTCATATCCCGAATAATATACTAAATTTGCGACCTTGAGGAGTCGCCGCTCCCTCCGCCATATTGAAAAAATGGCCGCCATTTTTTGTTTTTAGCGTTTATCTCGTAAATAGTGAATATTTCGAGAAATTTTTTTATTGAAATAGACAGAATGGACAATTCTCTATAAAAATGTTGTATGCAGTTTTTACGTAAGTAGCACAGTTTTCGAGAAAATCGAGAAAATTAATTTGAGCATTTTCTATCAATTTAAATAAAGTAGTATCCTTGTCTTACCACACAAAAATGGCTGTAGTTTCTTAGCGAACAAAGGTATCGACTTCCGGTTTTCAGCAATCGATTTCTTAGGTATTTTTCTATAAGAAATATAATTTTCAACTTTCTAGTTGTTCTTGTTAAGGAATAATTTTTGTTTATTCTTAAAAACATAATAAGGAAAAAAACGTTCATTTTTGCGTTTTTCAACTGTTATTTTTTAACGGATAAAGATATCGAATTTCTGTTTCAAGCATTGGATTCTCCACACATTTTTATATAAGATACATAATTTGAAAAATATATAAGAGGCACGATAAATTCAGAATTTTTAGATATTCTTTGAAAAAAAACTGAAAAATGAAAACCATATTTTTATTTAAACTATTAAATCAGCTGTTATTATTAAATGGAGTATAATATCGACTTCCGGTTTCCAGAATTAAACTCTTTGAACATTTTTATATAACACTGAAAATTTTCAAATTTAAAAAACATCTTTGCTGTGTCAAAATTTGAGGATTTTCATGGAGAGAAAACAGCAAAATTTTGTATTAATTAGTTTTCATAAAGTTTAAACAACTGTCGTTTTTAAACAAATAAAAATATCAAAATTTGGTTCGCAGCATTAGATTTGTTGAATATTTTTCTTTAAATTACATTATTTTTAAATTTTATTAAGGCTGTAGTTAAGTCGATATTAAAATATTTTCGCCGAGAGGAACCACGTAATCTTAGTATTAACTTCGATTGTTTTGTGGCGCGGGCTTTGTAGGGCTAATTAACCCTCTTCCTGCTACCCAGTCAAGCTAAAACTTTCTCGAAATTTTTGCTATTTATTACAGTATTTTGAAAACATGAGAAAAATATCATATTATTTTTATTTGCTTATTTAAACAGAAAGTTGTCCATATGTTAAATGTATAATATCAACTAGGTATGTCTAAACCTAAACTGTCTAAACAATGTCTGCACAACTGTTATGTATGGTTAGCGCTTATATCTGACGTCAGACAATAAATATCAGAGGCATCAATTTTTTGAATATTTAGATCATAGTAGCTCTCTTATACATAAAATAATTGACATATTCATTTATTACCTGGACGAAGACAACGTAAAGTTTCCCGAAACATTGTATTAATATATAGAAACATAAAACTATACCCAAATAAATAATTTATTTATCATTATGATTTGTAAAAACTTCTATCAAAGTATAAGACAAATAATTAACTAATAACTAGTCGTCAACAAATAAAATTCCGGCTGAAAAGAGAACATTTATGCAATGTCAAGAAATACGCTCTCATTTACATAGAGATAACTCTCAAACTATTAACTCTACAAAAAAAGTTTTAATACAAAAGTTGTAGAGAATTTAATTCTCTACAATTAACACATTACTATTTTTATCTAGGAGTGACTAGAATGGAGATATTGTCAAAAAACCAATTTTATGCGCCATTTTTCCAATTTGGTGGAGGGAGCGGCGGTCCCTCGAGGTCGCAAATTTAGTATATTATTCGCGATATGATACTACATTAAACTGCCAATTTTTAAAACTTCTTTAATTATTTCCAGGTAAGCCTGTTATAAACTCCCTGTTGCTTGGACTGTAATAGTTATTTATGTATCTAGAACGAAAAGTGAAACTTTAAGGTACTAGCAAGTTGTTTACGGCCGAGGCGCTAGCCGAGGTCGTAATTACTTGCGAGGATCTTAAAGTCACTTTTCGTTCAAGGTACATACAAAATTGTATTTCATACTGGTTACTAAAGTTGTTGAATTATAGTATTTATTAATAGAAATTTGCAAAAATTCGTAGAAATATGATACAAGTAGGCTAAATAACAATATCTATAGGGACAACAATTTGTTTATAAATAATGAAAAAATAATAAACTGACGTTTCGTATTCTTGTAGTACTGCGGTTATATTTATTCGTAATAATGGACGAAAAGTACATACCATAAGATATTTTAAATGAAGCTGCTCAGGTAAAAAGTAATTTATTACCAAATAAGTCAAAGACACAGTATGAAAAAGAATATGAAATATTCAATGAGTGGAAGAAGCTCAATAATGTAACTATTGTGAATGAGGATGTCCTTTTAGTTTACTTTTCTGAAAAGTCAAAAATATATCATCATCTTTATGGTCCAAGTTTTCGATGTTAAAGTCAACACTACGTGCCAAAGACGATGTTGACATTTCGAAATTCCATAAATTGATTGCGTTTTTAAAACGAGAGTCGGTTGGATATGAGCATGGCCGTCTCTATTTATCAGGCCGGAGTGTGCACATTATGGCAACAAGACTGCGGTCCTATTTTCACAAAACGAACGAAAATGAATACATTACTTTTTCAACTTATTTTTAAATTACTCAGAAACTACTGCAGATATCGTAATGAAATTTTTACCAGTTATTTTCATAACAATGTTATTAACAAATATAAGTTTTTAATTGGAAATTGTTTATAATAAAATTGTAATAATTATTTAAAAGATGCTATGTTCATAAATAATGTAAAAAAGTAGTATGCTGCTAACTTTTGTATTTGTTAAAATAGACATATAGTATAAGCGTACGAAGTGTTGAGAAATGTTCAAATTTTATTCTTTTAAAAGAATTATAACGATATCTTAATTGTATCGTGAGATATTTAACTTAGAAACTAATGCGTTCACGCTCCATTATTATAAGCGCGCAAGACCGCTGTTACTGTTTCTGAGTTCCCGGTAGCCGTGTTTAGGTTCAGCTACATTCAGCGTTCGTCGTCACTTCTTGTTTATAATTTAGTAAAATACTAAATCATATTTAAAATTGAAGGTAATAAATATTAATAAAAACTTATTATTAGTCCTATTATCAGGGGTAATACCATAAGAGATGATAATTTTTTGAGAATTGTTTTGTCGTTTCCATGGCAACTTATTTCTAACAATTTCACGACACAAAATATCATCTATCAATTTCCCGAAACGAAGTTGAGGGGAATTGTCAGATGATGTTTTGTGGAGTGAAATTGCAATAAGTTGCCGTGGAATAGACAAAAATTCTCTCAAATAATTATTATCTCGAATGGTATTTAGGAAGAATAATTTTCTTGTTAAAAATACTACCAAAACGACTCATTTTGCTAAACATTTTTGACGTTTCATGTGACAAATTAATAAATTTTTTGTTACTAACGTAACAAAATAAAACCTAATCTACAAAAGTATGTTGTCAGATACATCATTTTACATTTTCAATTCTATTGGTTGCAATACGTCATCATTGCGCAATATGATTGGTTAAACCATCTGTCAAAAAATATTCGGAATTATTTTTCATTTTTGTGAACACAAAGAAAACAAAACTAAAATTTAAAGTAATTTGATTATTGTCATCATACCGTTTAAAATAAAAATGTTTCTATCAAAATTAAAATAATGTTATGACTTATGAGTAATAGAAGAAGAAAAAACTGTTAATGAATATTGTACTATTTAATTTGTAATTTTTGTATTTATCAGATGCCACGTCGTTGCTCTGCGCCAGGGTGCAAAAGTAATTACGATTCCAAAATTAAGGATGGTTACATAACAACTTTCAAATGTCCAAAAGATGAAAAGTTATTATGTTGTGCAAACTTATTTATTTTATACATTGTTTAATTATACACTTGAAAATTCTATAATTAAACATGTTTTTACTGCATATTTTTGAAATTTCCCATACAACGTATAGCGCGCGTAGGACCACTACCGGTACTCGTTGCGCTGTTGACAGTGTGAAGACTCCGGCCTGATAAATAGAGACGGCCGTGATATGAGGCAAAGAAATTCCCGATATTGTCAAGGGAAGATATAAATAAATTCGTGACGGAGGCTCCAGATGATTCTTTTCTTCTCATGAAGATTGTTGTTTTATTTGGGATATGTGGAGCGTGCAGGCGAGAGGAATTATATAATTTATCTGTTAACGACATTCTGGACAAAGATGATGTTCTTATTGTGACATTACCCGACACAAAAGCAAATCGTAATAGAGTTTTTACAATAACAAATGAAATGGATGGTATAAATCCTCTTCAATTGTACAGGAAGTACAGAGCATTACGCCCCGGTCACGTCAATCACGACAAATTATTCATATATTATAAAGCTAATAAATACAGTATTCAACGTGTCGGGTTTGTAGCAAGTACAAATGTCCTTGCTATTTGTTAAGCTCGTAAAATGGAAGTCTTTTATTGGCAGAGATACAATGGTATGTAACGAGTCAAAAACGTGTCAGATAAACCTTAGAAATTGTAAAATGCTTAAAATATGTCAAAAGAGTTTTTATTGAAGGCGCTGTAGGTATTGCGACCCTTCTAGTACATTTAGAAAGTGAAGTATTTGGAATTTATTATAGTTAGTTTACAACAGCTTGTATAATTTTAGGAATTTAGAAGTCTTGTAATTCTTCTAAGATTCGTTACAGACCTATTGTATTGACTGCAGCTGCCTCGTCTAAAAAGTAAACTTTTGTATTTTTGGAGACAAAACAACCTATATTGGAGTCGACAATAAATTGCCGTGAGTTAGGACTGACGTAAATGTAAGCGCGATTCCAAGAATCTACCCCTAGAAAAAGAGAAAATGTTGCTAAGTTTTAAGCCAATAGGATGTCTAGTTAAACTCGCGTGTTACCGAGTGGGAGGTTCAAATCAGCAGCTAAAGTTATAAATTCGGAAATTTTCAATTATTCAGAGAGTCAACTTAGAGATTTCTAAAAGTCAATTTAAAGACGTCAAAGTTCACCTTCAGAGTCTTTACTTAGACGCGAGAACAACAGTTTGGTTTTTTAGCGAGTTTTATATCAAGCTTCAACGACTAACACAAAAATATATTATTTTTGTATTAAAGTTGAATTTAATAAAAACCGGGAGCAACAGTGTACAGTAGTGTTTACCGCTTGAAAAGCAGAGATAGCCAGCCAAGACGTAAGTGTTTTATTTGTATTTTTGAGAACTAATTGTTTGTTGTTATTTGTTGAGGAAACGCAGAAAAGCGTATTATATAATATTTTGTACGAAGGGTTTAAGTGTGTTTATTGGCTGAGTTAGAATCGAGATAGAAACGTTTATTATCGTGAATAGTACTTATTGCAATTTTAAATTATTCAATATTTTGTCTTTGCAATTGTTGTTAAAACCAGTAACTCTTGTTCGTGTGTCGACTCCAGTAGATTTAAATACTTCCAGTTTATAATTCCCATTTTAATTAATTATTCATTATTGTATTGTTTATTTTAACTGTTCATTTATTAGTGTTATTCGTAAATGTGTCTTAGTTTTAGAATTAATAATTATATTTTTATATTTTGTTTTTCCAAAGTTCACTACCACCTTTGTTCGGGTTTTTGCCAGTAGTTAATTATACAATTATTGGTTTTTCCTATGAACGCTTAAGGCGAATGTCGAAGGTGTCGTTTTCTTAAATTCATTTATTTTCAATAAATTCATTTTATAGTTAAATCTGTAATTTCTATATTTCTCTAAAACCTGTCTCTGATCCATTCACCCTTGTGTAAGTATAAATTGTTAGTGACCCGCCATATATGTGTTGTGGAAACCGTTCGACGGCGTTATAGTGGAAGTCGTTCGCTAATGAAGTAATACTAATTTAGCATTACAATTTAGTTGAACACGAGTCTAATTCACACTTAGATTCAACTACAACAGGTTGCGAAAATAGCCTCTGTGATTGCCAAATATTTGAAGCTACAAAATGCGGAGCAGTACACAGGGCACTGCTTTCGTCGTAGTTCAGCTAGTCTGTTAGCGAATTCCGGAGCGGACTTAAGATACGAGTATACTTAGTCTCAGAGGGTCGTTCGTAGTTTACTAATAACTCATTTTAGGTACGTTTTAGAAAAAAATGTTAAATAGAATAGTTATTCAGAATTAAATTCTTAAGGAGTTTCGATACCGATTATCTATCTAGGGGATCTAAACAAAAATCTATTGTATTTCTGCAGAGTGACAACTTCTACCCACTAAATTTTGTTGTAAAAAACACCGAAAATATAAAAAATCTTATAGCGAAATATATTTGTTTATAAATATTTTATTACTATCTTTCAATTAAATTGTATTTTTAAGTCCTAAAGATTTTATATCTTAAAATTCATAATTTTAAAAATCAATCGAAAACACGGCAACAGCGCTAGTATTTTAGCTGCTTTACGTTGACTGTTGGCTGCAGTGATTCTAACCTAACTGTCAAGTGTTGTCAGGTAGTAAATGCAATAGCTCATAATAATTGTTCTTTTAACGCTCCAAGATTAATGCAAGCTATAAGAAATGAGAACTTAATTGATAGTTTTCGTCCAGTCATTCATTATTTCCAAGACACTTTAAAATTATTTAAAAACATTTCCTGACAATTGGTAGAAATTCATCTTTCTGTTTCAGAAATAATTAGTAATGGGGAAAGCTTTGATCAAGTATATGACAAACGTACACAAAAGATACAGATATTATTATTTCTACTGTACAGCCTTTAATAAAAAGAGTCAGATCTTCTGGAATGATTAAAAGATTAGCGACATTTGGAATTAGTTACGAAATAATTGCAAACAAATTTAGTGATCATGGACCCGTCATGTTCCTTGTAGAGTTTTTAGTAGATGAACACGAATAATTCTTACACAAATAGTTCTTCCTACTTATTTTTGATAGTTTCGTAACGGTGTTTGTATGCGCATTGCGAAAGTGTGTCCAATTTCTTAAAAATGACTTGTGTATGTGTATTTTATTTGTTGTGAAAATATAAATATAATATCATTTGTTACAAACTTTATAAAATAATATGCTTCAACATAAACGCACTCTTACTTTCCAACAGTAGTTTAAATTTCGCGCCAATCTATGATTTGCGACGTTGTCGTAGTTATCGCTCTTTTAGTTATGTGTCACGTTTTAAATTTTATTTATTTGAATAACTCAATAACGGTGTGGAAGAATCCACTGAATTTTAGTTTCATGATTTATTAATGTCTGATTTATAATTACTGTAAATCTCTTTCTGGTGGTAATATTTTTATAGATTATACAGCCCTTTAAAAATGTATTCTCATTTACTCCCATGTAAAACAGAAATTTTTAAAAATTTATTTTTAAAAAACGGTGTGGACGTTTGATCTGAAATTTTAACAGTGAACGATAAATACATCCATCTTCAACTTGTAAAATTTTCAGATGAATGGTAATATTTTCAAAAACGGTATCGAACCTCCTTAACATCGAACTGTTTTTTAAATTTTAAAATTCCCAAAAATAAATATAACGAAAATTTTTATTATTTTTTCATTTGCAAACAAACAGTTTTTTTGAAAAAATATTGACAGTTCGATGTTTATACGCTATCATAGATTATCTGTAATTTTTTTGAGAACGAAATTTAAAGCCGAAAAACAGTTATCGGTAAACTACGATTTTACGTGAATTTCAACTCATGCCATCACACGGGCCAAGTGAGGCACGGCGGCAGGGACGCACACAGAGCCGGATTCCGCAATATACAAACGCAAGACGCAACAAACTGATATTATTAATTACATTGCTGTTCTGTAATAATATAATAAATAAGCTATTTACGATTCCATAGTTCAAACTAGAACATTCAAAGATTTGACACTGTTGTTATGAAAACCTTATTACCTAATTACTTCGGAGATTCACAAACTTTTCATTTGCTTTTCATATTACCAATGTCAAATTTGATAGTTAAACATTTGATTTTACGAAAAATTTAAATGATAACAGTGACAGCATATTATAGTTTACATCTTGTTTTTTTATTAAAAAAATCTGACGTGGATACTATATGACTTCCTTGTACGCCTATTAAACTGTTCATAATTTTCTTAATAACTAAAATGTAGAATAATATAAAAAATTATGACATAGACACCACAAGACTTCACGCCATACCTACTTTATTCTTTTAACTTATTATACAAATATATTAATATATAAGTACTACTACTACTGCTACTATACTCACAAATATATTTTAGTCATTTTATTTAAACTGCAGAAGAAGATATAAAGCATATTTTACTATTGTCACTGTCATGTCATAATCATTTAAATTTTACGTAGTAACAAATGTTAATCGATCATGGGCTACAAGATACCGAAATACTAAATTATTAATATATACTTTAATTATTCTTAAATGATTCCAGATACAAAAATATTTATAAAATACCGATTGTAGGTAATAATCACATAATCTTTCATTTAAAATAAAAAAATTTGTCTTAAATTAAATATTTATCGAAATATTTGAAAAAAGTACTACTTCCGGTTTGTAGATTGAAACCAAAAATAGGAGGTGCACAACTAGATTCTATAACAGTCCTAAATACAAAATTTCAACTTTCTACGTGTAACCGTATTTGAGTTATGAGACATACATAAGTCCGTCCGTCCGTACGTTACGTACGTACAGACGCCACGACGAAACTAGTCATAATGGATTCAGAAAAGGTTAATACGGATATTTCCGTCAAAATCTGAGAACCGAAATTTTTCGCGATTACAATACCCACTTCCTTTTTACTCCGTACAAGGAAGTAAAAAACTATTTTTATAAGTAGGTACGTATATTATATTTATATTAAGTACATAATAAATAAAATGGAGGTCATGTGCTGGCCACATCAGATTTTCTAAATTTCATCATGTAGGTATATAATGTACAAGAGATTATTATATTAAATATTATATATTTATTATTGATAGAAATCTTAGCAATACATTATATTAAACTATTAAGCACTACAAATAATTAATAAATTTAAACCAATCCTCTCAAAGGTTTATTCCGCGGGTAGCGAGGATCAACAAGTTCCGGAAGCATAAAATTATAATAAAATTGAATTAATTTTTCCTCCATTTTGTTTTGCCAGAAATTATTGTTTCTATCAATTTTTTCTATTGAAATGCCGCTAGGAGTCCAAATTACAAATAAACAATAATCTCTATCACTTATGTGCAGTTGACCTTGTATCTGAAAGTAGTAGTTATGGTTTCTTTTTAATTCCAATTTTTGTGTCTCTTTATTAAAAGAACAATAATTAATAATTTTATTTTTTACTGCTTCTATCGGATTTGTTTTTCGATTTAATTTCTAGTAAACCCCTTTCTCCTACAAGACCGTCTGGTGTTGATGCTAAAAAGGGATAGTGTTTATCTAAAATAAGTCCTGAATCTTCAATCTGTAAACCACTACTTCTTACAAAGGCTTGTTTTTTATGCCGTATCTTGTTGCCGCATTGCCTCGGAATGGCTTATATAATTGATTTATTACTATATTTGCGCTGGTTCTTTTTGTTCGAGCCTTACATATCAAACCAAAATTTTATGATGAAATTCGAATTCTTCTTTCGGCTATCCATAATTTTGATTGGCTCTGTAATTTTGTATCTACAAATAAATTATTTCGTTCTTGCTCAGATTTTTTAAGTTTTAATAAAAATGCTTCTCTATTTTGTTAAATTCTTCATTACTTAAAGCGGCTTCTTCTTCTAATCCAGTGGAATAGTCAGCGTCAGGTCCTGCTACTGTTTTGAATAATCTTTTTCTAATATAGTTATTTCTTTTTTTATTTTTGTTATGTGATCTTCTTCTGACTTCAATAAACTTTTTGGTATATTTACCAGGGCTCTTTTGCTTAAAATTGTTTATTAATTTTTCTGTGAAGTCCTATATTATCACTGTTTTTTGAAACAACAGCATATTTGCATCGCATTTCGTATCCCCCTCTTAAACAAAAATTAATACGTTTTCCTCCCACGAATTTTCCAATAATACTATTAAAATTTTCAGCATAATTATTGTTTACATTATGTATAAGGCTATTAGATTGACGGATGACAATATTTAGTGCTGAAATAATATCTTCCATTAAACCGCTTGTTTGTAATGCCGGAACAAAGTTATTTTGATCAGTTTTTTTTTGACAAAAATAATCTAGGCATAAACTATGGTCCCCAAACACATGGAAAGGACTGTTTTTAAAATCATTCATTAGAAATTTAACTTTTTCATTATGATTTATATTTTCTTGTTTTTGTCTGTAATATATTGCACCTACTAAAGCTTTTGTCAGACGTAAAATATTCTTATCTTCTCGATGTTTTTTTGTCAAATCTTTTAGTGTATTTCTAAAATTTCGCAGGATATAATTCATGCATTGAATTTTTTCTATGATGTAGTTATTTCCATATGGTATATGGGCCATAAGTTTTTCCATTACACTGCTATCTCCGTCTCCAATGATCATTTTATATCTCAATCCGTGCATTTCTATACTGCATTTGAAGCCCTCTAAAATTATATCTGACTCCATAGCAGTGGAAGAGGCATTCCAGTTCATCTTACATTTGTGTTCCTTCCTTTCCGTTGCAGGAGTATCCATTCT
Source organism: Agonum fuliginosum (assembly GCA_947534325.1). Lineage (NCBI taxonomy): Eukaryota > Metazoa > Arthropoda > Insecta > Coleoptera > Carabidae > Agonum > Agonum fuliginosum. The sequence goes on from OX384044.1 coordinate 15,004,994, forward strand.
TACATAGCGAGCACAGACACAACAGTATTTATTTCGAACTGACGCGAAAAGTACTTTTTTTGTACGGTAACCAATGATGCAGGCAACTCCAGAAAGAGAATTGTAATTAGTTTTATATGACCTCTTCGCCCAAGCACCATCCGTGACTACAGTAATAAATGGTACATTATCTTCGTCTATATCACCATTATCTAATGCAAGTTGATATTCTTCTTTTCCTGCCAAAAGCATGCTTTCCAAAGCAATGTCATTTATTGCGTCTTGCATTGTGCTTTGGTAATAATAAGTTCTTAATACGGCAAATTTATTGCAGCACATTGCTCTTCATACTGTGCATATCCAATACCAGTAGATACTGTTGCAGATACAACTGCTGTATTTAAATCTACGATGTTTGTTTGTGTTTTGTCTGTTGGCTCTGAATGTAATTGTTGTGTGATTCCACACAGGGCCGCCACGTGGGTAAGAGGCGCCTTTGTGCCAGATTATTTTCAGCGCCCTTCCCTGAACTGAACCCCCATGTCAAAAACTATGACTTGTTATGAATTTAATCATTAGAATATTTCCAATGAATACTTTTATTTTATAAAATAATTACAGGTTATATAATACGATAATATACAGGCATGGGTTACATACATACAATATATAATACTAAATCTAAGCAATCAATAAAATTTGCTTGTCTCAAACATTTATTAAGAATTAGATTACTTTAATTTATCTAAAGAACCTGATAGCTTTTGTCGAGCGTCTTCTCGCTGAAGTCTATTTTTCTTATTTTGCGCGCCTGATAATTTTTATTTTTTTCCGATTCCAGACATCTAAGGATTTTAAGTTAAAATTTATTATAAATTGTAATTATTTAATATTGTTATTTAATATATAATTAGTTATTTAATATTGTAAATTATACTTACGTTGAAATTTTATAATGAATGCCTGATGAAAATAAATAAATATTTGATTTACACAGAAGACAAATGCAGTGGTGGTCTTGACTAGACGTAAATTTGCGTAAACTTGACTAAACGTAAACTTGACTAGACGTAAATGTGAAATGCCGCGCGTCGCGGTGACGCCTTTATCGAACGAAGTTGAGCGATCTACACCGATCGCATCGCACGAAGTCACGAGCGCGCTTTCATAGCGTGGTAGAATAAGGTATACGTTGCGCCCGCGTTTCCAGTATCTCTCTAATAAATCCATATTTGTCACTTTTTCTTTTTTATCATTTAATTTTTTTATATTTAATTTTAATTTTTTTTATTTAGTGAGGTGGCGCCGAGTGAAAGAGGCGCCTGCCGGCGCCTTTTTCACTCGGCGCCCTTGTGCGGAGCACAATATGAACAATCGTACGCGGCGGCCCTGATTCCACACATGTTACATGTAAAATAAAATGTATAGTCCGTCCCAAACTTCTTTGCCGTGACGTCATACCTGTAGTTCGTATGAATCAATTTGAAATTATGGCGGCAAAGTTATATTTTAATATGAAATATTTTTAAACTATATTATGTGAATATTTGGAATAACTATATAAATTTAATAATAAATAAATACCTCTAGAACAACTGACACGGGAATAAGTAATTCTCCTTTTTCTTTTTCAGCAGTAAAATATTGGTACAAATTCAAGACAATCTGAATTGTTTGTTTATTATTGCGTTTGCCGGGCATATTTATAAATAATATTATAAATATCTATATGTAAACAGCTAATGTATGCGTAAAACAACGATATACCTATGTTAAATTATTTAATAACAGTGAAAATAGTTTTTATTTGTTTGACAGTTTCAAAATTTACAATACAATGTATTTCGTAAAACAACATGAAAAACAGCCTACTGAAATAACAAGTTATAATTGCTGGTATCAACAATATAATTATACGTTTTCTATTTCTTTCTGTTTCTACTTCATAATAAAAACAAAGAACAAAACTTCACGTAACAGTATCAATACTTCGCAAATTTCGAATGACATACGTGTCTCAACTAAACAAATGACTGTAATAAGATAGAAAGAGTAAGATAATGTATTCTTTAGTTATTCTTGAAAATAAAATAATGACGTCACGGCAAAGAAGTTTGGGACGGACTATACTAATCATGCCTCTTCTAAATTCCTTTGCAAACACCATATTAGAGAAATTGCATCCAAATGGCTCGTGAATACCAAACGTAGCCAGTTGTTCGAAAAGATATCCTACATCAAAATATCTCCTTCCTGTTGGCATTTCTGTAATAATAGTTTCTTCCAGGTTTTTTTTCTTTTTTGATTATGGTTAGTTGTATCAGAAGTAGTACTGCTGGCGTTTAAATTTTGATTACTTTGACTACAAATGTGTAAATATTTGTATCATAAAAATAAAATTACTGGTAGATACTACTTACTCGTTAATTTGCGAATCTTCATAATCAGTTAATAAAATATCTGAAGTAGTAGTGTTCGTGCTTTCGTTTAAATTTTGGATATTTTGACTACAAATTTTTAAATCATTGTATCTCAGAAAAATAAAAATTACAGGTATATAGGTACTACTTACTCATTAAATTGAGAATCTTCCGTACCAGTACCAAAAATGTCAGAAGAACTAGTTCTTGTAGTTGCGTTCAAATTTCGACAACATTGACTACAAATGTGTAAATCATTATATAACAACAAAATAAAATTACTAGAAGGTACTACTTACTCTTTCCTTTGCGAATCTTCATGTACAAAAATATCAGAAGTAGTACTGCTTGTACTTGCGTTTAAATTTTTATTAATTTGACTATAAAAAATATAAATTTTTTTATTACAAAAAAAAAATTCAGAAAGGTACTACCTACTTACTCAATAAATTGAGAATCTTCCATATCAGTACCAGAAATGTCTAAAGTTCTAGTGTTTGTGCTTGCATTTAAATTTTGATTATTTTGACTAGAAGTAATATATAAATAAAATTATTATATACCTAGACACAAAAGTGGATGATTGATATTTCAAAGAAAATAACTCACAACGAATGTAGTTTATTATTTAGATTAGAACTACTATATCGGGTTAATAATGATTATTATCAGTTGGGGTTCATTGTTTCAAATTTTTTAATGTACTATTGGTACAATAGTACTATTGGTACAATAAATAACGAAGTTTATATCTGGAACAAAGCTGTAAATGGAGTAACGCTAAAAGAAAGTGTAGATGTGGAAAAATTTCCAATAAAGGCATAAAAAATAAAGAATCGAAGGCAAACATACTGGAAACGAAAAGGCAAACAAAAAGGACAATGCTATTAGGAACATGGAACATAAGAAGTTTAAATGGAAAAGAAACAGAATTAATAGAAGAATTTGAAAAAGCTAAACTAGACATTCTAGGGATAACAGAAACAAAAAAGAAAGGAAAAGGAATAATTAAGCTAAAAAACGAACATATACTGATTTACAGCGGAGTCGATGATAAAGAGAGAGCAAGAGCAGGAGTAGGTTGCATTCATGGTACAAGAAGACAAGGTATGTTCGTCAGGCGGACGCGTTTTCGTTCAGTTCGCGCATGTGGGCCAGCCGACGCCATCTTAGTTTTATCCCGCCTCCTATTCAAATGTTGTAAAACATGTTAATGAATTTTTTCAGCGATTCTTGTGTCCATTAACAAAAAAACGTTTTCTAACTACAATTTCTTCTTGATTATGACCACAGTTATTATGGCATATTACGTGTCGAAGATTATAAAACTCATGTTCTTTGAATGTGACAGTGACAGATGTAAACAAAAAACTAATATGGCGGCGGCTGGCCCACGGTGCGAGAGAGATTACCCAAGCATGAGAGAGTAAGAGAATGCGTAAGAACATACCTTGTCTTCTTGTACCATAGTTGCATTATAAACAAAAAAATCTGACGTGGACACCACATGACTTCCTTGTACGCCTTGTGTGTTCATACTTTTCTTAATAACTAAAATGTAAAATAATATTAAAAATTCTTTTAACTTATTATACTAGTATACTCACAAATATATTTTAGTCATTTTATTTAAACTGCAGAAGAAGATATAAAGCATATTTTACTATTGTCACTGTCATGTCATAATCATTTAAATTTTACGTAGTAACAAATGTTAATCGATCATGGACTACAAGATACCGAAATACTATAAATTATAAATACAGAGAGTTTTTTACTTCCTTGTACGGAGTAATAAGGAAGTATTGTAATCGCGAAAAATTTCGGTTTTCAGATTTTGATGGAAATATCCGTTTTGACCTTTTCTGAATCCATTATGACTAGTTTCGTCGTGACGTCTGTACGTACGTGCGTGCGTACGTACGTGCGTACGTACGTGCGTACGTACGTGCGTACGTACGGACGTATGTGTGTCGCATAACTCAAATACGGTTAGACGTAGAAAGTTGAAATTTTGTATTTAGGACTGTTATAGCATCTAGTTGTGCACCTCCTATTTTTGGTTTCAATCTATAAACCGGAAGTAGTACTTTTTAAAAATATTTCGATAAATATTTAATTTTAGACAATTTTTTTTATTTTAAATGAAAGATTATGTGATTATTACCTAAAATCGGTATTTTATAAATATTTTTGTATCTGGTATCATTTAGGAATAATTAAAGTATATATTTTTAATTTAGTATTTCTTTATCTTGTAGTCCATGATCGATTAACATTTGTTACTACGTAAAATTTAAATGATTATGACATGACAGTGACAATAGTAAAATATGCTTTATATCTTCTTCTGCAGTTTAAATAAAATGATTAAAATATATTTGTGAGTATACTAGTATAATAAGTTAAAAGAATTTTTTATATTATTCTACATTTTAGTTATTAAGAAAAGTATGAACACACAAGGCGTACAAGGAAGTCATGTGGTGTCCACGTCAGATTTTTTTATAAGTAAACATAGGGCATGTCATTACCATAGTTACAGTGTTACAGAATGACAGCAATGCATTAGAGCGTTTTTTTTATCATTAACCATAGGGATAATAATTAACATACGAAAATAAATATGAAATATAAGTTAAAGAAATGATAAATTATTTATTTATGTTTTCCACACTTAAGAACTAGGGAGATACATTAAACTAATGAGAATTTAAGAACTAGGTAGACACTTAAAAAATAATGTGTACAATGGTGACAGAATGAATGTTGAACAATTAAAAAATCGAATTAGTGCTGCTTCCAAAATATTACTCCCCAGCAAATGCTATAAATTATTTTTATAATCGTTTAGGATATTGTTTAGAAGATAATGGTTCCAATTTTGAGCATTTAATTCGTTTAAAAATTTTTTTATTAGCTTAATGTAAGTATCTACCTAGTTCTTAAGTGTAGAAAATATAAATAAATAATTTATCATTTCTTTAATTTATATTTATTTTAGTATGTAATTATCCCTATGTTTACTGATAAAAAATACGCTCCAATACATTGCTGTCATTCTGTAACACTGTAACTATGGTAATGACCTGCCCTATGTTTACTAATAAAAAAAACTCCCGGTATATACTTTAATTATTTTTAAATGATAGCAGATACAAAAATATTTATAAAATACCGTTTGTAGGTAATAATCACATAATCTTTCATTTAAAATAAAACAAATTGTCTAAAATTAAATATTTATCGAAATATTTTTAAAAAGTATTACTTCCGGTTTGTAGACTGAAACCAAAAATAGGAGGTGCACAACTAGATGCTATAACAGTCCTAAATACAAAATTTCAACTTTCTACGTCTAACCGTATTTGAGTTATGCGACACACATACGTCCGTCCGTACGTACAGACGTCACGTCGAAACTAGTCATAATGGATTCAGAAAAGGTCAAAACGGATATTTCCGTCAAAATCTGAGAACCGAAATTTTTCGCGATTACAATACTTCCTTACTTCGTACAAGGAAGTAAAAATGGAACAAGCAATAAAAGATTGGACATGCATAAATGAAAGGATGTTAATAATTAAACTAGATGACATGACCGATCTACCAACAAACATAATGATAGTATACGGAGTGAATGAAACCAAAGCAAGCAAAGACGAGTTTTGGGAAAACGTACAGCTGGAATACGAAAAACTAGAAGAACCGATCTATATAATGGGAGATTTTAACGCAAGAGTAGGAAACAAAAACCGAGGACTAGAAAATGTATTAGGAAAACATGGTGAACCAACCAGAAACAATAATGGAAACAGACACATTGATTTTTGCATAATAAATGATCTTAAAATACTAAATACCTTTTTTGAACACAAGGAAATACACAAATTCACAAGAGAAGAAAGGAGTAGAAACGAAAAATCCTTGATAGACTACTTTCTTACAAGCAATGCTCAATTAAAGGTAATAAAAGACGTAAGAGTTAAAAGGGGCAGCGAAATCGGAAGCGACCACTATTTGGTAGTAGCAAAAATAAAAACAATGCTAAAAGAGGAAGGACAAACACATCAAGTAACCCAGATAACGGCAGAAAGTAAAAAATTTAGAATTGACAAATTAAAAGATACAAAGGTGCAAGAGATATATAGAAATAAAATAAAAGATTTAATTAATAACACTCCAAAACCAGATACAAACAACATAGAAGACATGTGGAATACTTTCAAATGTATAATAACAGAAGCTACTAAACATGCCTGCGGAACAATTACTGAAGGAAGAAACAAAAACAAACACATTGGTGGAATACAGAAGTAAAAGAAGAAATCAAAAAGAAGAAACAAAAATGGAAGAGATACCTAAACACAAAAAATGAAGTGGACTATGCAGATTATAAACAACAAAGAAAAATAGCAAAAGAAGTGATAAAAAAGGCAAAAGAGAGAACATGGGAAGAATTCGGGAATGTAATGGAAGAGAACTTCAAAGAAAACAAAAAACTATTTTATCGAACGCTCAAATGCACTATGACAGGAAAGCAAACAACACTGAAGCAGCTGCAAGATAAACAAGGAAGAATACTAAAAAAGGACGACGAAATAATGAAGAGATGGAAAGAACACTTCGAAGAATTACTAGAAGAAGACCAGTCTACAAACAAAACCAAAGAAAACGAATATCAACAAAAATGGGAAACAGTAACTAACATGGAGAATGATGATGGAAATATTTCAGAAGAAGAAATAAAAGCCGTACTAAAGAAACTACGAAACGGGAAATCACCAGGACATAACAACATTAGACCAGAACAATTGAAATATATGAGCGCAGAAGGTGAGCAAATACTGCTAGAAATGCTAAACAGGATATGGCAGCTTGGAAAAATACCAGTTGACTGGGAAAAAGCAGTGATATTCCCTATACATAAAAAGGAGATAATAGAAATTGTAATAACTTTTGTAGGTGTATCACTGTTATGTACAACTGCCAAAGTGTACGAGGCAATTCTCGAAAACAAACTAAGGGAATTATCAGCACCATCAATGGAGAAAGCCCAGAGTGGTTTTATGAAAGGACTCTCAACACAGGATCATATATTCACCTTAAGAAAGTTGACAGAAAATACGCTAAAACAAGACGGAAAACTATTTATTGCTTTCATAGACTTGGAAAAAGCATTCGATAGAGTACCACGAAGGATGATGTGGAAAATATTAAAAGAAAGAAAAATCAATGCGAAATTACTTACAGCAATAAAAAGCGTGTACAAAAGAACATCCAACTACATAAGAACTGGTAATTTAAAATCGGAAGAATTCTGTACAACACAAGGACTTAGACAAGGCGGTGCCTTAAGCCCACTACTGTTTATAATATTTCTAGACGAAATTATGAAAGAAACAAAGAACAAGATACGAAAAGTAGAAGTAGGACACCAAAATCTAAAGAGAACTACAATATCTGAGTGTGCATTTGCAGATGATGTAGCGCTGATAGCAAAGAGCGAATCAGATTTACAATATAATTTAAATATATGGAAAGAGGAGCTAGACAAACATAACATGATCATAAAAAAAAAAAAATAATGGTGATTTCAACAGAAGACATAGACACAAAACTAACAATAGACGGAAAAGAACTAGAACAGGTAGAATCGTTCACATACTTAGGATCAATACTAAACAATAAAGGAAGACTAGAAAATGAAATCAACAACAGAATATACGCTGCAAATAAGACATACCACGCAATGAATACAAAGATATTGAACAATAAACAAGTGTCCAAGAAAACAAAAATGACATTGTACAAAACAATCTTTAGGCCTACACTAATATACGGTAGCGAGACATGGACAATGAGTCAAGGGATGAAGTGCAAAGTGCAGGCAGCTGAAATGAGGTATCTAAGAAAAGTGGAAGGAGTTACCAGGATGGACAGAATCAGAAATGAACACATAAGAACACGACTACAAACAGAAAATATTCAAAGCACAATTGATAGAAAACAACTAGCTTGGTACGGACATCTTATTAGAATGCCAGAAGAAAGACAGACAAAAAACATTTGGAAGGCAAGGATAATTGAGAAGAAGAAAAGAGGTAGACCGCAAAAATCATGGGAAAACAACATGGAGGAAATATTAAAAAGAAACAACATTGACACACAAGAAGCGAAAAAAATCGCAAAGATTAGGAACGACTGGAAAAAACTGATTTCCGAAATTAAATAGAGGAAAAAACGAAACAATCTCGACACCCGAAAGGGTAAAAGAGATTTAAAATGATTATATATATATATATATATATATATATATATATATATATATATATATATATATATATATATATATATATATATATATATATACTATCGGTGTAGAAATAACATCAATTTATAGTAAAAATAAACTATGATTTTGACATAATATATTTAGAAACTGTTTAATTTTAATCACGTCTAATATCAATATACTTTACTACATCATCCAAAAAAATCAAATTTTGTTAATGACATAATTTTTTTTAAATGTCTATATTTTGTAATAACTGAACATGTAATCTCTTAGTGACTGGTAATTTTATAAGATTCATATTCAGAGTACCTAACGATGACTTATATAGTTACTTATAATCGATCATGGACTACAAGATACCGAAATATTAAATTATAAATATATACTTTAATTATTCTTAAATGATACCAGATACAAACATATTTATAAAATACCGATTGAAGGTAAATCACATACTCTTTCATTTAAAATAAAAAAATTGTATTAAATTAAATATTTATCGAAATATTTGAAAAAAGTACTACTTCCGGTTTGTAGATTGAAACCAAAAATAGGAGGTGCACAACTAAATGCTATAACAGTCCTAAATACAAAATTTAAACTTTCTACGTCTAACCGTATTTGAGTTATGCGACACACATACGTCCGTCCGTACGTACAGACGTCACGACGAAACGAGTCATAATGGATTCAGATAAGGTCAAAACGGATATTTCCGTCAAAATCTGAGAACCGAAATTTTTCGCGATTACAATACTTCCTTTTTACTCCGTACAAGGAAGTAAATGAATTGTTAATAATTTTGATTTAAAAATTATTATTTAAATTGTAATAACTTTTTTCTGATATTCATGGATCTTAGCATTTTTACTTTTTCAGAACAAAATTATTTTAATTCAAATTATAATTTTTCGAATAATAAAAAGCTGGGATCCCGAGTTTAAAAGTCGGGATCTCGAGTATAAAAGTCGGGATCCTGAGATTAAAAGTCGGGATTCCGAGTTTAAAAGTCGGGATGCCGAGTTTTAAAGGTCAGGAATTCAATATAAAAATATTTACTCTGACCCTGCTACGCCGTCGTAGATATTATACGTCATTGAAGTGAACAGTTTATAAATATTATGTCAAAAAAATAAATAAAAATTATTATCAATTATTTTTCATAATTATTATGTAAGTCATAATTACTCTGAATCTTATAAGATTACCAACCAGTAATCAAGAGCTTATACATGATCGGTTTTTGATTAAACAAAATATGAACGATTACATAAATACATTTTTAAATTAGAAACATTATATTAGGTATAACGTAGAATTATACATATTTTAGTATTAAGTTTAGTTTAATTTTTTAACAAGTTATTCATCTTCGAATCCAACTGAATGTAATTATTATGAATTTGATAGTGATTTTGATTGTTGATGTAATTAATTAATATAATAATTTTCGTGTTGCTTTTCGTTCACCGGTAAAATTGTCAAATTAATACCTTTCAATGTTGTGAGTATATTCTGTGCACAACATTTTCTTTCTCCCTCTGTATCCACCTAACTTTTTTCTTTTTGTGGACAGATTACATCTGCCGCTTTTTGAGTATCGCTTATTATTTTTATTCATTTCTGTTCTCAAGTCAAGTTGTAAGATACTTTAACTTCTAAAATCTCAACGCTCAACTTCACTGCACGAGTGCAATAATACAAGTTAGCGCATGCGCGAAGAAGACAGCGCTAGCGCTGAGACCATAGTATTATGCGGAGTATCAACACTCTTCACCGCTGGGTTGGGAACTCCACACCGCTACACTTCAGTTTTAGTCAATTTGAAATTGTATTTCAGCGCTCAGTATACTGGAACCTTAATAAGCATTAAAAGACATGGAGGGTGGAGAAGTTCTACTGTGGCTGAAGGATATTTAGAGGACTCACTTGAAAACAAGAAAAAATGTGCGAAAATGATATTACAGTCCGAAAAAAATGTCATTGAAACCTTCGAGAAATCAATTTCAACACGTGCTGTGTGCTCGTTGTCCGTGCCCAATGAATTGTCTACCGAAAACAAGCTATAACAACCCTCTCTTTCAGATGCAGGAATATTTGTTAAAAATTTAAATAATTGTACATTAAACTTCTATGTTAATAAATAAATGTAAAAATTAAAAGAAAAATTTTACTTTAAAGTTTCACTTTTAGTACGATAAATCGTCCGAAAAATGTTACTTTATGTCACAGTATAAAATAAAAGTATGTAATAAAAATTTTAACATCGAAATACATTAAATCAACAAACACTTCGAAATATTTTTGTTGTTAAACGGGCTGCATTCTTTACTCTTTCGTTCCGTATTACAACCGCTAGGAGTAGCGTTCAATCTAGTATCATAGAAGATTTCTGTCTATTAAATATATCTCTTGTCTATCATGGTAGCCCAAATGAGTAGTTACTAAACGACATCACATAACATAATTTGAACGATTATTATTTGAAATCATGTGAATTGTCAAAGTACATTCGTACTTATAACATTGCCGGAATTATAGTAATACATTTTTTAGAAGAATATATATATATATATATATATATATATATATATATATATATATATATATATATATATATATATATATATATATATATATATATATATATATATATATATATATATATATATATGTTACCTCACGTGAACCACCCCGGTCAGCGGAATACCAGCGAACATGACGTTCCCACGACGGGCATCGCATTTCGCCAACACATGAAATGTACTTAGTTTATAAAAATGTAATAATGTAGAATTTAGTCAGTCTGTTATGTTATTTCAAAGAGCTAATATCTTGTAAAGAGGAAATAAAAAGTTTAAAAAAACTTAAGTTGGAGAAGTGACAAATTAAGTGGCGCAGTCTAGTGTAGGATTCTGAAAGAAGTTTCACAGTGAAAAATTCTTCAGTTTCAACTGTTAATCAGAAGAACGAACCCGACGACAATTCACCGAGAATTCCTCATCGGCATCGAAAAATTCATCAACAAGAAGTCAACACGGACATCAAATGAAGATCACCGTATTGATACTGTAAGTTGCTTATCCTTCCACATTCCCCTGATTACATGACAGATTCCTCGCGTTCATCCATTTCCATAGAGGAAAATAGTGAAAACGAGTTAGATTTAGATTACAGCTTTAGTTTAGAAGACACTCATTTAAGCTTAATTTTTTCAACATTAGAAATTAACGAAAGAGAAACTAACGAAAGAATAGAAAACAACAATTGTTTAATCATGCCAGTTTTTGAAACAAAATTGTTAGACATAGTGCCTAAATTCGACGGAAATCCAGTAGAACTTTCCGCATTTTTAGACGTAGCAAATACTTTAATTAATAATTATTGGGACGACACCCCTCAAAATTTAAATTGTGTTCAAAATCTTACAATAATTTATGGAATTTATGCTAAACTTGTTGGACCTGCACGCGAAGTGTACTCCACGTGTACAGCCAAGGACTGGAGATCTGTTAAAGCGGCGTTAATCGCACATTTTGGCGATCAACGTGACGAGAACGGATTATTGTTCGATTTAGATCAATTGAGACAAAAAGACAGTGAAAATTCACTAATATTTTATTCAAGAGTGCTATCAAATCTTAGTGCATTGCATAATTATCTTGATATTCACGAAAATACAGCTGCAATTAAAACAGTCAAAAAGAATTTTTATAATACACACGCTTTGAAAATGTTTTTAGCTGGTTTAAAAGAACCTCTTGGTTCAACGATCCGAGCAATGAAACCCAACACGCTAGCAGAAGCTAGACAGTTTATCATTTCAGAAAATAATATCCGACACTTACAAAGACCAAATTTTGAAAAAAATAATAAAACACAAAATTTAAGACCGATTACTAATTTTCCGAATCAAAAACCGCAATTCTTTTCTCCACAACCACCACCACGATTTAACAACCAACACCAACCGTTTCCAAGTAACCCCATTAATTTACAACCACGTTTCACACTAAGACCACAAAGATTTTTCACAAATCAGCAAGTTTTCGGAAATAAACAAAGAAATAACCCAGTAAATGTTTGGAAACCTCAAAATCAAAATAATCGTGCTATTCAACCTAGACCAACCCCTATGAGTGGAATTTCACACGGAACTTTTCCTAAACAAACCCCAATGAGCGGCATATCACACGGAACTTTCCCTAAACCCGGTACTTCTTTTAATAGACCCCAATTTCAACAAACGAGACAACCAAATTTCATTTCCGAAGAACTGTTTCATGTAGAGCAGGAACACCCAAATCAAAATCAGTATTACGAACAAGACGAATGTAGTAACTTTGAAAATTATGACACTGACTATACAGACTATAACCACCAAAGCGAAAATTATTACGTAACCGAAATTTGTGATGAAAATACTTATGAACAAACACCACCAGGTGATGACGAACAAAATTTTCACGAACTCAGCCAAACAACAAACCAAACATAGAACTACATTCAATTTACGATAAAAAAGATTTGCCTTACATCAAAATTTCGAATCCACCTCTAAAATTATTAATTGATACTGGTGCGACAAAATCATTTTTAAATCCTGACATTGCAGAAAAACATTTTAAAGATAACATTCAGAAAGAAGAATTTACTATCTCATCAATTTTTCAAACAACTAAAAGAGATACTTGTGTAGAGATACCAGCATTTCCAGAATTTAATGATAATAAAAATATAAAATTTTATCTTTTTAAATTTCATCATTTCTTTGACGGCTTAATTGGTTATGATACTTTAAAAGATTTAAATGTTCAGTTAGATATAAAACATTCAATTCTGCATACACCAAATACTTCATTAAAATTATCACATTACGATGCAAAGAAAAAATTATTATTTTTCGCACGAATAGACCCTCACACTTTGGAAACACTCAATATTCCAGTAAATGTTGACGACGGAGATATTTTAATACCACAAACTCAGGTTTCAAATTGTTTGATAAGAGAATGCGTAACAACATGTCATAATGGCTATGCAGCAGTTGACATTTATAACACAACAGATAAAGCTCAAGAAATTAATTTGTACAAACCTATTAATGCGAATTCATTTAATAACACGGAATTTGATTTACTGACCGCAGAAATTTATGATGAAGTTAACGAAGAATTAGATAAATCTGACATAACTAAATTAATTCGGACCGAACACACAAATTTAGAAGAGAAAAAACAAATCGAAAAATTAGTTAAATCTTATTCTGACATTTTTTATCGCGAAGGCACACCATTGACATTTACAAATCAAATTAAACACAGAATCACAACCACCGACGAAATTCCAGTTTACACAAAATCTTATAGGTACCCTTTCATACACAAACCAGAAGTAGAAAGACAAATTAACAAAATGTTACAGCAAGGTATAATTCGACCAAGCGATTCACCCTGGTCATCGCCTATTTGGATAGTTCCAAAAAAGGTTGATGCCTCCGGCAAACAAAAATGGCGCATTGTAGTCGATTATCGCAAGATAAACGAGAAAACTACAGATGACCGCTACCCAATTCCAAATAATTACTATAAACATTTGGAATACGAACTTAAAACTGTTAACAACAAAATTAGTTCATTTTACCCTGAAAAACGTCAAAAACGTGGCTTAATCAATCCCTTAGGATCGATTCTAAAAATTATAACTGGTAACATGGATAACAATGACGCTAACGAAATTCATAACAACATTGTGGAATTACAAACAAATCAAAATAAAATTGTTGCTAAATTAAACAAACAAATTTCACTTTCAAAGATAATTATGTCAAATATTAACGATACAATGACTTTAATTATTAGACATCAAAACTCTATTGAAAATAAAACAAATGAACTAGTTCGAGCAATAAATTCAACAAATTTCAGTTTCTTTATGTACACTGAGACACACGAAATTCTAGAGCAAATTAAACTAAATCTTGATTCTTTATTAAACTTTCTTGTTGAAATGGAAAACGCAATAACATTTGCAAATTTAAAAATCGCACACCCTAGCATTATTTCTCACCGAGATCTGAAAGATATTGTTAATGAGTTATACTCTATTTACAATCACAAACAATTGCTGTTTTCTAATGTCAACGACCTTTCAAAATATTATAACGTTATAGAAACCAAAGTTCATATTTTCGATGAAAAAGTAATGTTTTCACTAGAATTTCCTCTAGTTCACCCAGACACCTTCGAACACTATCACCTATTTTCAATCCCCAATGAAAATCAATCAATTATCATTCCACCTTCCACTTACCTATCATTAAGCAACAATGCATATCAGTACAGTAACGAAGAATGCATCGATCTACAACCATCGGAATATTTGTGTAAAAGCACAAATCTGCTACCACTACAGAAGAACCAAGAATGCCTGATTTCGATTTTATCAACCGAAACTACAGCGAATAATTGCCAACAAGTACCAGTTAAGATAAATCAACAAATTATCTTAAAAATCAACGAGGCCCACTACATCGGAATATTTCCAAAACAACAGAGAATTCAAACCACCTGCAAACAAATTACCATCGCTTCAATTCAAGGAACCTATTTACTTATCGTTCCTCCTAATTGTGAATTTAAAACAAATTCCTACGTATACTCAAACAAAGAGAAGACGATACCCGGACACCCACTAAACTTAGAAAAAATCAACATGCGAAACTCATCTCGAGCAGAGGTCGAAGAATTGAAATTGGACAAATTATCACTGGACAAATTACATCAAATTCAACTCCAAGAAATGGAAGAAACGCCTATCGATCCAATCAATCTCCACATCAATTACTCAATTGGACTTACAACATACATCGCCATCTTCACTGCAATAATAATATTTTACTTTATTGCAAAATTAATCAAAGCAAAAATTTTACAGAATCCAAAATCAAGGGCACCCACAACCCCGAAGGCGGTCGACGAAACTCAAGTCGTTCCACCCTAGAGTTTCTTCTTAAGGAGGGAGGTGTTACCTCACGTGAACCACCCCGGTCAGCGGAATACCAGCGAACATGACGTTCCCACGACGGGCATCGCATTTCGCCAACACATGAAATGTACTTAGTTTATAAAAATGTAATAATGTAGAATTTAGTCAGTCTGTTATGTTATTTCAAAGAGCTAATATCTTGTAAAGAGGAAATAAAAAGTTTAAAAAAACTTAAGTTGGAGAAGTGACAAATTAATTTATATGAACGACAGTAAGTTAAAGTACAATTTTATTTGTTTGTTTTTATAAGTTCAATTACGTAAATTTATTTAATAGGCAGCGAAATAGCGATTTAAATCGTAAGTTACGTGACGCCAGTGATCCGTTTGATTTACCAGAGGAAACTTTTAGAAAATTATGTAGGCTTAATAAAGCAGCATGTGGCGATTTGTTTTCGGAAACTGATCCTCACATGATAGCCACACAGAGAAAAAATGCAGTTCCTAAATTATTAAAGTCATATCAATTATTATTTATTTAGTTTAATAATATAAATATTATCTTTATTTTTTCCATTCTGCCACTGTTCAGGTAGAGCCACCAATGTGGCCAGTTAAGTTTGTCCACGTATCTTGAAGCGCATTTGGAGATTCTGATATATTTTTGTTCGTCCTAAACGCTATATTGTGTTGTAATTCTTGAATAAACAATTCATATTGTTGGTGAGATATTTTCACAGCCCTTTTCTTCTTATCTGCTATTTTTATTAGAGAAATCCGGAATGATGTCATAGCCCGAGGGCAACCTACTATTTTAACCTCACTTTTGCATATTTTTGATTAAATTTGGTTAAAGTTTCTGTCAAAATGTAATTTAAATAATTTTTTCATGATACAAGATACCTATAAAACTGCATATAAAATAGTATTATGTTGACAGTTACATTTAAAGTTAATTTAAGACCATTTTGACAGGTGCCCCCTTACAAATTCATTTGTTATGAATTCGTCTATTGTTAACCCACGTGGTTTCAAAACTGACACAAAATGAGGTTAGATTCACCAACGTGAATATCGTTCATTAAAATTGTATTTTCAAAGACGAAGTATAACGATACCTCTTACAGACTAACGTTTTTTAACATGACGCTACGAAAGTAGTTGCGACGCAAGTATTAACAATATCGTTATTAAACATGTCGTTCAAATTATTATTTTTACAGAATAGGCCTGATTGTAAGCATTAGATACGCAACAAAAATTTATTTCTTGATAAGGTGGCCATGTTTTCCTGGAATCTTAATATTGGAACTTTAAATTCCCCTCCCCTTATTATAATAATATGTCACAACACAAACTCTTTTCAGCGCAAACGCAACAACATATAGGCACGGAACTTATTTATAAATTTTATTATACTTATTACTCTCTGCAGGTAAATATTATTATTGTTTCTATTCTTGTTATACATTCTTACATCAGTGCAAATGTATTGGTGTAATCGACAATAACAGGTCAACTAAATACAAATTTGAAATGGATAAATTTGTCATAAAGTTAAATAAAAACCAAACTACAACTACTTTTGATTCAAATATTGATAAGGACAACAATAGAAACGTAAGTTCTGAAGAAGTACCACTGTCCTCTTCTATATCAGCTACACAATAATCATCAGAATCACCTGTTGTAAATAAACGTAGACGTAACTACAATGAAAAATGGTACAACAAATTTCCATGGTTAAATTATGTTGCTGACTTAGACAAAGTGTTTGTTGCGACGCAGTTAAAAGAAAAATAGAAATTCCTAACTTTACGCAGAAAACGTCGTTATTGGATGACTAGAGTTTTTAAAAATATGAATTTGTATAGTGGTAGTAATTTTCTAAATGATTTGTCTGTACAAGATACAGGACAATTCAAAAATTTCTGTCGGATGTCTTCTGAAAATTTTGAAATATTAATAAATTTAATTGGTCCTGTAATAAGCAAAAAAGATACCAACTTTCGACAATGTATACTTGTTAAAGAGAGACTTGCTATAACCCTTCGATTTCTAGCAACCGGAGATTCATACACAAGTCTGAAGTATTTATCCAAACAAAGCATATCTACTATAGTGATGAAAGTCTGTAGGTAAGGCATTGAACGAAGCACTGAAAGACTACGTAAAGGTAAATCAAATGATTTATTATTTCTGAAATTAACATATACAGCAAATATCACAGAAAACAAAACATAACTTGTTATATAATGTTAAATTATAATTATTATGGGTCCTTGATTGTATGCAAAAACTCCTGTAATCACTTTGAGAGCTGTCTTGATTGGAACTTAAATTTGAATACATGGGCGAGGGTGATTGTTGTTGTTCTTGTAAATGCATATTATATTTTCCCATTTCCGCATCAAATATAACATTGTTTATAAGCATAACAATTGCGCGAATTTCGCAATTAAATTTGCGCAATTTATATTTTATAATATAATATAATTTATATATTATAATTTTCTGGTAGCATTTTTCTCTTCGGTGTCTTTTTAGGGGATCTAAAAACTTTTTTCGTGGCTGGCGGGCTCCTCTGCTAGGCTATATCCACTTTTTCCAAATTCGACTAAATTGATATTTTTAATTTTACGCTAAATTAGACAATAAATAGAACTGTTGTCGCTTTAGATGTAAATTATGTATCGGAGATATTTAATTAGGTTTTTAAAAACTTTATTTCTCGTTGATACAGTTTTATTATATTGATAGATAATATTACAATTTGATATACAAGCGTAAGCAAGCAGAATGACTGACCCCGTCTCTGTAGATGCGAGCGTATTTATCTCTTTACTTATCGCATGGAAAATTACCAAGGATGCTGATAAAACATATAAAGGGTGTGATGAAATATGGTGAAATACAGTATGTGGAGATATATAATTCCTCCCCTTTTAGTTTTCGCCATATTTTACTCTAAAGTTCTTTCTCTATTCAAAGTACATTGTTTTTCTCTACATTTCCTTATTTTAGGTATTATAAACCTTTTTATAATATAATAATTTATTATTACAATTAAGTATAATATATAAGAGTGATGATTGATTTTGTGTTATTTAATTTTAAAATAATTGAATATTTTTTTCCGAAATTTTTAAATTCTATTTCTTTATATTTCTGTGTAAATATGAAATTATTTACTTGGCAATCTTTATTAATTCAACAGTATTTTCTTTTCTATATTATGGTACTTACAATCATCATTCCTTTGATTTATTACAATATTATTTAGACATTTACTTATTTTCTAAAAATGTGTGATACATAAATATTTATTATTAATATAAGTACATTGATTAATATAATAATATTTTTCTGTAAATAGTATAATTGCAGAAGTTCATTTACAATCAGGAATTTTTGATTTTGAATCATTGGTAACGGTATGAATTGGTATAATTTACAATTTTCTTGGGAAAATGTGGGAATAGTAAGGATAAAGTGTATTTGTCCTTCATGATACAGTGTGATCGGTTAGTTCATTTAGATTCCAAATATTTGTGTCTTGTGTTATTTGCTTCAGATTCTCATAATTAATTATACTAGTGTTTAATTTGTGTAATTAACAAAATGTGAGACTATTTTCAATTTGTTTTATTGTTTAATTTTTGATTGATTGATCCTAATGTTTTTGTCTCTATTTTTCTTATCTAATATTTGAATTTTTCCTAATAAAGGATTATAGTTCTTTACTGAATATTTCCTAAATAAGGGTTTTTTAATTTTGTGAATAATTCGCGGGTTTCGTTTTACGTAAACTTCATTTTTAATTTCTAATGGGTTGTCATTTTCGATATATCTTTTAATTTTTTCTTTCTCAATTTTGTCCGATATTTGTTGTCTAATTTCGGTTTGTTTTGTCATGTGGTTATCTATTATGTTATCTGTTTCTTCTTTATTGAAAATGTTTTCATTTGAGATGCCGAAAAGTATTTCGTTTGGGCTTAATTGTGTTGTGCTATGTTTTGTGTTATTATAGGCTAGTATAGTCATTTGAACTTTTTCTGATATATAGACTTGTCTTTAATATGTTGTTTTGAATGTAATATTCTAATTTGTTCAATTATTGTAGAATGAAATCTTTCTACAGCATTGCTTTTAGGATTATTTACGTATATGATATGAATTTTTATTTTGTTTCTAATTAATAAATCTTTAATTAAATTATTACTGAATTCCGTTCCGTTGTCCATTATTATTTCTTTTGGAATTTTATAAGTTTCAAAATAAGTTTGTAATTTCTTTACTACAGTCTTTGCGCTTTTATCTTCTACTTTTAATATTTGTCCGTGTTTAGAGAATTGGTCGAAAATAGTTAAGTACGGTTCTTTATCTAATGATAGTAAGTCTATGTTTATTATCTCGAACGGAGTCTTTGGTGTGGGTGTAAGATTGTCGGTGGTCTTTATCGGTTTTCTTTCATACTTGTTACATCTGCATATTTCGCAGTTGTTTATGTAATCTTGAATGTCCTTGTTCATTCGAGGCCAATAATATTTTTCTTTTAACTCTCTGATAGTGGCTAGAATTCCTCTATGATTTGTTATACCCGTATGAAAATCATGAATTATTTCTAATTGTTCTTCTTCGTTTTCTATGTTTTCTACTAATTTTGTACAGGCTATAATATTTATAGAATTTGCTTGAAATTTATTTTGTAAGATCTTTGAAACTTCTTTATCTAGAGATTTTTGAAAGAGTGCTAAATATCTGATTTTTGGTATCAAATAGGTTTTTATAAATTCAGTAACGTCTTGTTCAAAAGTGTTTTCGTTAAATTTGCAAATAAATCTTTGTTTTTTGTTATTAAAGTATTTTTCAATTTTAATGTTTGTGTCATCGGGTACTTTATAAAATATGATTTGATTATCTGCAATGTTTATTCTGTCGTCTGAGTATTTTATGCCTGCGACTGGGTTTTCATCAGAGCTATGAATTGTTTGTTGATCTTCGTCTTCATCAACATTATTCTGTTCGCTATCATTAGTGATTTCGTTTTTGTTTACACACGGCAATGAATAAACGTTTATATTTATATTAGTGTCTTCAAATATTTTATTTAATTTTGCTTTTACTTTTTCCCATTCTAAGTTGTCTAATCCACAACCTAATTTTGGAATATTAATAATTTCTAAATCATTTTTTATCATGTAATCTCTTAATTCTTTTAAAGGTTTGTCTAAATTTTTGTATGAAGGAGTATCATAATGGTTTATTTTTGTGATTAAATGGAATATGAGTTTTTCATCTGTATTTTGAATAATTAAACTTTTGTTATTTTGTGTTTTACAGTAATTTTTACTTTGATATTTTTCATTGACTATTTTAGCTAATCCTTTAGACATTTTACAGTCTTGTGATATACAATGACCAAAAGGGTTTTGTTCTAATACATCTCCAATCTTTTCAATTAAATTATACTTAGGTTTTTGTCTTGATAAAAGGTCTGCGATTACGTTATCTTTTCCTTTCAGATAATTTATATCGAAATTATATTCGCTAAGTTCAATTTTCCATCTTATGAGTTTCTGATTGGGATTTTTCATATTAAATAGCCAAATAAGTGGTTTGTGATCAGTTTTTATAATAAATTTTCTACCGTAAATGTAGGGTTTGAAATTTCTTACTGCCCAGACTATAGCTTTTAATTCTTTCTCAATTGTACTGTAATTTTGTTCTGCTTTGTTTAATGTTTTTGAAGCATAGCAGATAGGTAATTCTTTATTATCATGTTCTTGCGTCATAAAAGCTCCAATCGCAAAATCGCTTGCGTCAGTAGTGATAATAAAATCTTTGTCAAAATTGGGATTTTGTAGTATTGGTGATTCAGTTAGTATGTTTCTACATTTGGTAAATGCTCTTTTATATTCGTCATTGTCTATGTCGATTTTAGTATTTTTCCTTAAACAGTTTGTGAAAGGTTTTGTTAGTTCTGCGTAATTGGGTATGAATCGTCTGTACCATCCTAATGTTCCTAAAAATTGTTTAATTTCCTTTTTTGTTTTTGGTAAATTTAAATTTTGTATAGTTTCTACTTTCTTTTTGTCTGTTGTTAACCCGTGTTCATTTATTACGTAACCTAAATATTTTACTTCTTTTTGAAAAAATTCCGATTTGTCTAATTGAATTTTTAGTCCTGCTTGTCTTAATTTTTCGAATACTAATTTTAGATTTTGAGTATGTTCATCAAATGTTTTGCCGAAAATAATTATGTCATCCATATAGACTAGACATATTTTATTAATTAGGTCACCTAAGACATTATTAATCATTCTTTGAAATGTTGCAGGTGCATTTTTTAAGCCAAAGGGCATTCGAGTAAATTCGAAATGTCCTAAGTTTGTAGAGAATGCAGTTTTTTCTCTATCTTCTTTACGCATTTTAATTTGGTGGAAACCAGAGTGCAAATCTAGGGTTGTAAAATATTGAGATGGTCCTATGTGATCAAAAAGTGTATCTATATTCGGGATGGGAAATTTATCATCTTTTGTTACAGCGTTCAATTTTCTAAAATCTATAACCATTCTAGTTTTTTGTTTCCCGGATGAATCGATTTTCTTTGGAACAATCCATATTGGGGAAGACCAGGGTGAAAAGGATTTTTGAATAATTTTATTTTTTAAAAGTGATTTTACATGTTCTTCTACCTCCTTTTCATATATTTGAGGTAATCTGTAGTTTTTAGTATAGACGAGTGTTTCGTCACTAAGAATTATTTTATGTTCTATTGTACTAGTACACGTTAGATTTTCATTATCTTTGGAAAACAGATCTTCATATTGTTTTATTAATATATTTAATTTTCCTTTTTCAAATTCGTTCAAATGAGTATCTCTAATTTGAATGTTATTTACTTCAATTTTTATTTTTCCTAATTCTTGTAATTTATAAATATTTTTTCCTACTTGTACTTCATTATTTTGGAAGTTTAATTGAATATTTAATATTTTGAAAGCTTCTATACCTAGAAGTATATTATAATTTTTATGAAAATTGTAGACATAGCATTTTAATGGTTGGCTTTGAATTTTTATTATCGCGTAAGTATCACATGTTGATTTACTATTGACAGTTTTAAATGTTAAATTTTCTTTCTATGTTTTTATTTTATATTGTTTAATTAAATTTGGATGAATAAAGTTAATTGAGGAACCGGTGTCAAAAAGTATTACATATGGTCCAATTTTTAAAGTAGGTAAATTTTTTGTGATAGAAGACATTACGTAGTTTCCTCGTCTGTCGTCGGTTCTAATTCTAAAAAATCATTCTCGGTATTTTGATTTTCTAATAATTGTTCGTCGTTTTCGTCAATGTATTTTTCAGTCTCTGTGTTTGATTCATTACAAAGATAATTTTGTCTTATTGATTGTGTTGACATTGGTTGTGTTAATCTAGTTGTTTGTGACATAGGTGTGTTGTATTGTCTTTTATTTTCTGTGGCATTTCTAACATTTTGTTTTGGAGCGAATTGTTTGTAAGTGGCTCCTTGTTGAGGATTAAATGGTTTTTGAGGGAACATTTGTCCAGGGAATTTTTTAGGTGGAATATTTATTCTTTGGTTAAAATTCTCTTGTGGTTCAGATAAATTTGGAAGATGTGGATTATTAATAAAACTAAATTCATTTTTGAGTAGTTTTTCACACTGTTCCAAAGTTGTAGGATCTTTGACAATAAATGAGCCTTTAATTGAAGTTGGTAGTAGTGAAATAAATCGTTTTACAATGAATTTCTGATTTTCGGTTGTAATTGCATTTTTTTGTAATTGAGTATAATTCATTAATAATATTTTTGATTTATAAAGTGAAAATTTTTCCATAATTTTCTTCAATGTGATTTCAGCATTTTTCTGAAATTTAATTTCCATAATCTCTATTATTAACGTTTCTGGAGTACAAGTCCATGAAATTTTCTTGTAAAAATGTTTTTAATTCTTCCCAATCGGCAAATTCATTGTTACTTATTATTTCCATTGCTTGATCATTTAATTTTAGTTTTATCATACTAAAAATGAATAATCCTTGGTTGTTTGTTAATGCAAACGTATTTAGTAAATTTAAAATTATGTCTGTTTGTTTTATAAAAATTGGTAAAACTTTAATGTTACCATCATAATTTGGAATTATTTTGAGAAATTGGTCAATTTCTCCAATTGTTGTAAGAGCCATTTTTCTGACTGTTAAGTTACTTGGTTTAAGTTTAAAATTGAAATTTGACACTGGGTCTAATTCTGTATCAGAATTTTCACATATAGTACTTAGTGTACTGTCACTATCGTACATAAATTTTAAAATATTGTGTGTGTTCGGTACTGTGCCGGTACCACGATAGCTTTATTACTAGATCGACTCTAGAGCTACCCCTTTGTGTAATAATTATTATAAGTACAATTTTTATATTTTAAAAATGTGACTTACAAAGTAAATATGAATACTAGGAAAGTTGTCCACAGTTTTAGGAGCATTCCTAGGGTAGTACTGCTTGGCTTGATATCGTCGTTATGAAGAACAGCAAGTCTGCTTTAAAGGTGATTTCTCGGGTACAGCAAGTCTTCTTTAAAGATGATTTCTCGGGTACAGCAAGTCTTCGTTTTCCGGAGACGTGAACCAAGTGAGAAAGCTACAGGAGACGTGAACCAAGTGAGAAAGCTACAGGAGACGTGAACCAGGTGAAACAGCAACAGGAGACGTGATCTTCTTTTAAAGATGGGTCGTGGTTAGACCCTGATGGGCTACAGGTAGAAGCCGTTTATCTTCTTTTGTAGGTGTGTAGGTGTGCGGTAAAGAATTTAAAAATTCACCACAATATTGTATTTATTGTGTCGGCACTGTTATCTATCAATCCTACCAAGACTGCGCCAATTATGTATCGGAGATATTTAATTAGGTTTTTAAAAATTTTATTTCTCGTTGATACAGTTTTATTATATTGATAGATAATATTACAATTTGATATACAAGCGTAAGCAAGCAGAATGACTGACCCCGTCTCTGTAGATGCGAGCGTATTTATCTCTTTACTTATCGCATGGAAAATTACCAAGGATGCTGATGAAACATATAAAGGGTGTGATGAAATATGGTGAAATACAGTATGTGGAGATATATAATTTGTATTTAACAGATAAATTTGATCAAGGATAACTTTATTTTACACCTAAAATGTTCGTATTAATAATGGATATAGCCGGATTTGAAACTAACTTATGCAAACTGCCGGTTTTGAAATCCATTGGTTTGGATATAGCCACTTTTGAAACTAATTTAACAAATATTTACCTTATGAATATTTTGATTCTTATAATTATTGCAGTGAAGGAAAAACAAGTATTCCTAATTTAAAAAATTTAACTTTCATGCATTTATAAAAATAATAAAACATTTTCTTTCACAGTCCCTCATCTGTGGTATGCTTTAGTATTATGTGAGCATGTGGGGTACGTTGTTGGTAGATTTTTAGGAGCATTTCTACAAAAATTATATAAGATTACTTTCATTTAAATTATAATTATTAAGTAAGTAATAGTTATTTATGGTACAAGTGTGTTATATTACAAATAAGTCATGCGAGGAAACTGTTAGTTCACGAGGCCGTTAGGCCGAGGGGAATAATTTTCTCAAGTGACTTATTTGTAATAACACATGAGTGGCATACGAAATTTTATCCAACAACTACAATTAAAACATTAAAATATAAATTTTGACACAATTGTCAAATTGTCCACATTTCAAATAATATTCTAGTTAGCCATACTTACTTGTTTTGTTGTCTAGGTTACTCAAATTTTTTATATAAACAAAGTTGAAAAAAGGTTGCAGCTGTAGTATTCGAAATGGAAGAAGAGAAAGTATTGAATGATTAAAACAACTCTTCAACTTTATAAGAAAATAGACATATCAAAATATGGGAAGCTTATCGCATTTTTGAAAAGTAAATCGAAGGATTATAAGCCTAAAAAATCAAAAACGCTTAGCCGAAATGATATTAACAAGTTTTTGCAAGACGCGCCTGATCAAGATTTTTTAATGATGAAAATCGCATTGATAATGGGTATTTCAGGAGCTTGCATGTGTGACGAGCTGACACAATTGAGCACTGAAAATGTCGAAGACAAAAATTCTTATCTTTATGTGGTAATACCAGACACCAAGACCAATGTTTCACGCAGTTTCGTAATAATATAGGAGAGATTTCCGGTAAATGTGGTTGAATTATGTAGAAAATACATGACTTTGAGGCCTGCAAACACACCACACAAAAGATTTTTTGTATTTTTTAAGAATGGGAAATGCAGTACACAATGCGTTGGAATCAATACATTGTCTAAGGTTCCATTTAAAATTGCTGTCTATTTGGGACTAACAAGTGCAGAATTGTATACTGGCCATTGCTTAAGATTGTCTTCAGCAACACTTCTAGCAGATGCTGGGGCCAATATGACCACCCTGAAACGTCATGGGGGTGGAAATCTGCAAGCGTGGCCGAAGGCTATCTTGAACAGTCGATTAATAACAAATTAGACATAGCCGAAAAGATCCATTGTGTATCAGGTACAGAAAAATCGAACCAAACCAATTCGGATAAAATGGTTGAGTTGACTTCTTTAAAATGCTAGGTCGAGAATTTCACTGTATCAACATCATCAAATTCTACTTCTTTTTCATTTAATGTAAATATTAATGTAAACAAAATACAACTTTCATACATTTTGAATACAATGTTTAAAATTTTTATATTTTATTTAAACTCAACAATGAGTTACAAGTCATAATTTATGCGTGACTTATGACTTATAACTCACGTGCAGGGACGTAGGAACCGGGGGGCAGTTGCCCCGCCTCATTTTATACTGGGGGGGCAAAGACGGTATTTTGCCCCGGGAACTTTCAGTTGAAATTTTTCATATTTATATGATATTTATATGTAAAATTAAAATTATAATTCTGTTTTAATTATTGTCTTAATAATTCTCGAGCAAGAGCAAGTATTAATTACAAATCCGCCTTCTCATGCCAAAACTAATGTGTTTTGTACGTACTGTTACTGTTACGAACTTTAATGTTTGCATCGTACATCAATCCGGCTGAAGGTAGGTATTTATATCTCAAATTTATTATTTAGACCATTTCGCATAATACTAAACCCATACATTTTACATAGTCTTTTGTAATCTATTCACTACTACGAACAAATGGGCAGCTCTGTTCTTGGAATTCTAATTCCCCAGATATCCTTAATTGTTTTGAATTCAGAATACATGTTTTCATTTGTGCGCTAGTATGTTTACTATTGTTGTTACATTGAGATTATATGAAAATAAAATCAAAGCGTATTTTATACATATTTTAATACTAGATAAATACTTTTGACTGCCTACAAGCAGAGACTTTAATCATTCTCACTCGGGCTTTTATATTGTTGACATCATTAATTTACTTTTTCGGGATCTGATTGAGAAAATGGCACAGAAAAACATTAAAGACTTTTTTTCTGCTCGAAGTAAGGCATCATCGTCAACTGAACCCCCAGCGACAGTTAATATTGCAACAACTGCACTTGGAGATACCGAGAATAACGAGGATTGTACGTTGCGCCGAGAAAAAGGTAACCTTTTTTTGTAATTATATGTACAATTAATATAACGTCATAATATTGAACAGATTCATAATAATGAATTTACAAACTAATATTAATTATTAATTACTAAAATAAGTTCCAGTAACAGGAACCGGAGTATTCTCAACTTCATGTAATTTTATTTATTCATTTCAGATGTTCCTGCTAGCGAAAAACAGTGCTCAGACGTGCCTAAAATTCAGGTGCAGAATCGGCCGAGTAAGTCATTTGCGTTCCCTCAGACCAATGGCAGAATGGTGAATCATGATTGGTTTAACAAGTACGACTGGCTACACTATGATTCTGAAAGAGACTCTCTACTCTGTTACACGTGTGTTCGAGCCTGCAACATGACTGACAACAAATCATGGATGATGAATGATGCAGAGAGGTCTTTTTAACCGCGGGATTTAGAAGTTGGAAAAAAGCGACAAGCACGTTCGCGACCCATCAGAACAGCAAATTCCACAAGAAGTGAGTGGAGTTTATTTTTAATAGAGAGCAAGTGGTTCCCGTGAATGCCCAGTTGGTAGAAGCACAGCGTAAAGAACAAGAAGTTGCCCGAAGCGCTATGCTTACTATTATTGGTTCGTTTCGATACTTGGTGCGCTCTGGAAATTATGTACGCGGGCAAGCACAGGACGAAGGAAATTTAATGATGCTACTGGAAGAAAGAACGCAAGACAATACTGATCTCAGAGACTGGTTGGCCCGTCGTAATGCCTATTTAAGTCCACAGATTCAGAACGAGATCATTGAAATCATGGCTCATGCGGTTCTCCGAGATAGGATAGCAGACATTCAGTCGTCGCCATGGTTTTCAATCATTGCTGACGGGACAACTGACGTAGCAGCCATGGAACAGTTTTCGTTGTGCGTCCGAGTCGTCGATCCGGAGTCTATTGAGGCAAAGGAAATCTTATTGGGAATGTATAACGCTCCTGATTCGAAGGGACAGACACTTACAGCGGTGACCAAAGACATCTTATTAAGATTGAATTTGCCGATTGACAAGCTTCGCGGACACTGTTTTGATGCCGCAGCTAATATGTCTGGGTGCAAGAAGGGAGTGAAAACACTGCTGATAGAGGAGCAACCGAAGTCATTATTCGTACACTGCGCTAATCATTCCGCAGATTTGGCGCTTCAAGAGGTGTCCCGAAATTCGGATGAACTATGTGATTTGCTTTGTTTGGTGAAAGATTTTTCCAACTGCATTTTAGAATCTTCAAAGCGGAAGACAGTTTACCAAAATATTGTTCTGCCACCCGGGACTGATAACTCTGGTTCAGGTCCTCCAGGGCAACTTATAGCTCTGTGTCCCACAAGATGGTGTGTTAGAGAGAAGTCTCTTGCACGATTCCAGCTCGAGTACCAGCGAGTTCGTAAAACCCTTCAAGAGTTAGTTGACGATAAGGGTGCCACTTCAAACGAAAGACGAGTCGCTATTCGAGGGTGGCTTAAGCAGTTAGAGAAGTTCAAAACTGCGCTGTTCCTGCAAATATGCATTGAAGTGTTCAGCCCATGCGAACAGTTGGCTCGCTCATTGCAGACTCCTGGTCTAACCGCCACCGGTGCTAAACAAGCAGCAGACTTCGTCATCAAAAGACTGGAGAGTATGCGCATTGAAGATCATTTCGACGAAATTTTTGACTGCGTAGAACGAACGACAACGGAGTTGGACCTCAAACCACCAGAACAGTCCAGACCCAGGAAGATACCACGACGTTTGGAGCAGACCACCGCTCCTTCGAATTCAGTGCACCTTCAGCCTAGAGATAAATTCCGCAAGGAATATTACGAGATAATAGATATCCTGACGACAGCCTTGAAGGATCGATTTGACTAACAGGGTCTTCACGTGTTATCTACGCTAGAAGATAACGCGCTCCACGGAAGTGTTCCCCGCGTTGACGTTCTCGAGAAAAGATTAGGCATATTTGCCGAAGACTTTAATGTTCCTGATCTGCATACCCAACTCCAGCTGCTGCAGAATTTACCGGGAGAAGCTTGAACCTCGTGCGATGCCTTTGCGAAGAAGCTTGGCAAGGAATCTGCGACCACGAAAGCTCTTCTTCAGCAAGTTATATTACTCTTGATCCTCGTCATGACTGTTCCTGCTTCTGCTGCATCATCAGAGCGTTCTTTCAGCGCACTTCGTCGCCTGAAAACTTATTTAAGATCCACCATGACCCAAAAACGTTTGACTCATATTTTGATTTTCCATATCCACCAAAGACACACAGCTTCTTTAAATCTGCATGATGTGTTAAAAGATTTTGTCATCAGAAATGAAGAAAGGCGTCGTATTTTCGGGAAAGTGTAAAACGATTGTTATTTTATAGATAAGATATGCACTAGTTTCATCAAAATGATTTATAAACGTTGTGTTGATTTGTTTAAATTATATAATTGTCCGTATTATATGTATTTGCAATATAACTTGTAATTTATTAGTTTTAAATGTTTGTCCCCCCAAAAAATTGTTGGTTCCTACGCCCTACTCACGTGTGACTTATAAACCACTTTACTAATCTAAAATGACAATAATGACTTTATAAGTAGTACGTGTTGGATAAAAGTAATTTAAATTAAATGAAAATAAATACCTTAATCGCTTTGCAACATTTCTTTGTCATTCATAAACTTGACGTGGTTTCTTTCTAGTTCTTTTAGGGCTATTGACAGGTGTAACCTTAGTGCCCATATCTACTAATTAAGTTAATTGTTAATAAATCTTTTATGACATTTTAGCTCTATTCTTACCTACAGAAACAATACAAACCTTCTTGTTGACAGTAGAAATTCACATTTGACAAGAGACGTCATGTGTCACGTGTCGCAGATAACTAGATTCCTATTGGCTGAAATGGATATAGCTATTTTTGAACCTAAGCCCCTACTGGATTTAGTCGGTTTTGAAACTAAGCTCATTTATATTAAATTATTACTGGATATAACCGCTTTTGAAACATACTGTATGGATAAGAAGAAGAATTCATTCTTACGAATCCAATAGTGAGCATAACTCCATTTAAAAAAAAAGTGAATATAGCCGGTTTTGAAACTAGACCCTTCGTTTGGGTAATCTCTGTTTGTTCTGTCTTTCTTTGTACATCCTCTCCCTCTGCTAATACAATCTCTTCACTTGTTTCATTAACTGTATTATGTATTTCGTCACTTCCTTCGTCTTCAGAAAACTTAATAATCATTAAAAAAAAAATAACTTCGATACGATTATGACCGATTGCACCACTGTTGGTTAAAATTACCAATCAGCATAATCAAACATCGCAAATCTAATCAAAGAGTCAAATGATGTTACAAATATTCTTGTCACAAATTAAATACGTGATTTAAAAAAATTTAAATAGATGTTATACAGTGGTGAAACTGATAATAAGGTACTCATATTATACGTTTTACTATGATACAAGTTAATTATTAGTACAAATATTTTACCGGAGATTCATGCAACCATCCAGAATGCTTGGATTATGCATAAAAAAGCTGGAAATAAACTTACCCAGCTACAATTCTAACTCGAATGGTTGAACCAATGCAAAAATTTTTAACAATAATGGAACTTTCCGCACTGTCTATCAACAATTGATGGCAAGCATATTGTATTGCAAGCCCCCATAAAGAGTGGAAGCGGTTACTACAATTATAAATCATTCTTTAGTATTGTTTTGTTTGCGACTACAATTTTATATATGCAAATGTTGGCGCCTAAGCACAAATTTCTGATGGAGGTATATTAAAAACCATATTTTTACATAATTTCTTGAGAAACACATATACTCCTCTCATGGTCTCATGATATGTTTGATCAAGAAATAGACGGCAAACTAGTACCGGGAATTTGGCGAAGAGAAGAGAAACCAACATCTACATTTTTCTCAGTCAAGAAAATTCCACGAAAACATTCATTGAATGCAACAGAAGTGAGAGAGGAACTCACAGAATATTTTATGAATAGTGGACGTGTATCATTGGCATTTACATGTATTGCATGTAGGTGGAGTTGTTCTGTCAAATAAAAATTTATGGGTTAACTTGGTGTGAATTGAATTTATTGTTCGCTTTTAATACATGTTTTACAAATTATAGTATAGCTGTCATAACAAGAGTATATATATAATATGCTAAGGGAATTAGCTTCCCTCTTTAGCACCGGTTACTTTGTGTTTTATTTATTTAAAAAAAAGTATATAATAATTTAATAATAGTAATAGCAGTACATTTGTTTAAAAAAAAAAATAGTTAAATATGTTTAAAAGATCATCAAATACATTAAAAGAAAATTCACTTTGGACAGAACAATAATAATTATGATGTAATACATACAGAAAAAAGTATATAATAATATAGTAATAGTAATAGCAATACATTTGTTTTAAAAAAAATAAATAGATAAATATGTTTAAAAGATCATCAAATACATTAAAAGAAAATGCATTTTAGACAGAACAATAATAATTATGATATAATACATACAGAATACAGAACAAAAATATGATGTAATAAAAAAATGTAAAATATAGGTAATTAATAAAGTAGGAGTAAAAAAAAATAAGATAAAAATGACTAGCACTTTCACTGCACCATAATGACTTTACACTACCGCACTGCTTATGCACATTTGGGTGGGCGCTCTACACAGGGTGATCACAACATGAACTTTGGCAGCGGTACCCAGTTTCATATTAAGTTATTTAAATTTAGCATGAACAAAGAATGTCCACATCTAAAAAGCAGGCTTAGTGATGTGGACTTGTTGCCTTCGGTGGAGTTGTGTTGTGGTCACGCTCTGAGGCAGAGCGCCGTTGTCGGATCTGGCATCTGTCGCAGCAGTGCGACAGGTGGGTGGAGCAACTTTCGCTTTGGTCTCCGTGGTGGGGGAAGTGGGCGTGTCAGCAGCAACTGTTTGCTGCACCAGTTGATGCCCAGCGTTCTTTGAGTGAATTTCCCCTGCAGCAGTTGAAAACGCTCAAGTACTGAGGGTGTGCTAGCCCTTTCACAGACCTCTGTGCTAGGATGGCTGGGGTGTAGGCCTAGGATGCCGTTGCTCGGTTTATAGTAGGTTTTCATGCAACTGATTGTAATTGGATTGGATGTCTGCTTTTCGTTTCAGTAATGGCGAGAACGTGCACTGCTTTGTTGGAAATTAAGTTCTCGACCAGCGTCTTCTTGCTGCTGACGGCATTTTTTCTGTTTTATGGATTTTTACTGCTAATTTCAATTTCTGTACAATACGCTGCGCGTCGTCCGGCAACCATCTTACTCGTCCCAAAATCATGCATTTTTACTTCCTTGTACGGAGTAATAAGGAAGTATTGTAATCGCGAAAAATTTCGGTTTTCAGATTTTGATGGAAATATCCGTTTTGACCTTTTCTGAATCCATTATGACTAGTTTCGTCGTGACGTCTGTACGTACGGACGTATGTGTGTCGCATAACTCAAATACGGTTAGACGTAGAAAGTTGAAATTTTGTATTTAGGACTGTTATATCATCTAGTTGTGCACCTCCTATTTTTGGTTTCAATCTACAAACCGGGAGTAGTACTTTTTTCAAATATTTCGATAAATATAATTAAAGACAATTTTTTTTATTTTAAATGAAAGATTATGTGATTATTACCTACAATCGGTATTTTATAAATATTTTTGTATCTGCTATCATTTAAGAATAATTAAAGTATATATTTATAATTTAGTATTTCGTTATCTTGTAGTCCATGATCGATTAACATTTGTTACTACGTAAAATTAAAATGATTATGACGTGACAGTGACAATAGTAAAATATCATTTATATCTTCTTCTGCAGTTTAAATAAAATGACTAAAATATATTTGTGAGTATAGTAGCAGTAGTAGTAGTACTTATATATTAATATATTTGTATAATATAATTCTACATTTTAGTTATTAAGAAAAGTATGAACAGTTTAATAGGCGTACAAGGAAGTCATGTGGTGTCCACATCAGATTTTTTGTATTAATGAAACAAATAACTATATTTGAGCTTTGGGAACTAGGATCATTTAAAAACTTTAAAAATTAATATCTCGCATCTATAAGTAATTTTTGTGTCGCATTTATAATTATTATGCTCATGGCGTTTTACAAACTATTAAATAAAATTAAAACATAAATAAATAGTTGATGAAATAATAGTCGAGAGTCTTGCCAAGACTCAAGAAAGTCGTCTTGTCTCGACTTTTCGAGACAAGACGAGACGAGACCAAGACTGGTCTTGAGTCTTGTGGCAATACTAATTGTTTGTAAAATGTTCTGAACAAATTTGGCTTGTGCTTGGATTTCATTTACCTAGTCTTTTATATTGTTGAATCCATTCCTTGCGTAAAGTTGTAGATACTAAATCATTTTCTTTCGGAAAATTATGGAAAATAATATTTTTTCCCTCTGCTTTAGATGCAATTTTACTATTATTGCAACCAAATACGGCACATTTGCGATCCGGCATAATAACGAAAGTGTCGTTATAAAGTATAAACGAATAATAATTAAAATAACTATGAAAAAGTCGCTCAGATGCAAAGTAACACACTGTAATTCACCAATGTGTGCATGCAACAATCAACAGTGAGGTCCGCAGCTGACGTCACAGAAGCGTGAGTCGGTGGTGGGGATACGCTAACATTGTAGTATAGGGAATGAGCAATCCTATACAGTTTACCATCCTTGGGTGCCACCTTCTTGTCTTTTACTGCATCCTCTGGGGTTCCACAAGGATCTAATCTTGGTCCCCTACTTTTTATTGTTTGTAAATGATATAGTAAATTTCATTACATGCGATAAACTTCTGTTCGCTGATGATCTTAAATTTTTTACAATTATTCATACTTCACTCGACTACCATATCTTACAACGTAATCTTGATAACCTGTCATCTTGGTGTACTTTAAATAACTTACACTTGAATATTAGTAAATGCAAGGTAATGTCATTTTCTAAATCTGCTTCACCTTTGCGCTTCAATTACACTATTAATAACACCACTTTGAGTCGCACTGAAGAGATCAAGGATCTAGGCGTTGTGTTTGACC
Source organism: Agonum fuliginosum (assembly GCA_947534325.1). NCBI lineage: Eukaryota > Metazoa > Arthropoda > Insecta > Coleoptera > Carabidae > Agonum > Agonum fuliginosum. The sequence goes on from OX384044.1 coordinate 15,039,419, forward strand.
CTAAACTATCATTTAAAGTGCATCTCAATACAATTTACAATTCCTCACTGAAAATGATTGGGTTCATAATAAGAAATAGTAGACCTTTTCGGGACTTAAACTCCATTTATACGCTTTACTACACCTTCATTAGATCAAAATTGGAATACTGCTCTCCTATTTGGAACCCCATCTACGAAGTACACAAAAACCATATTTAAGTAGTTCAAAAACGTTTCTTAAAGTATATCTATTTTCGAGCCTTCGGAATATATCCTGCCTGGTCTATAAGTTATAACCAACTCCTTGAAATGTTTAATTTCCAGAGTCTGTCAGAAAGGCGCGAAATAATATCTGTGACTTATCTCCATAAACTAATCCATGGTTCAGTTGACGATCCAACTTCCCTCTCCCTTCTTAGTTTCCATACTCCTTTTGTGACTACCAGAACGTGCTGTACTTTTTACCTGCCCGCTCAAATACGTTCTTAACTTCTCCAATTTATCGAATGTGCTTAATTTATCAAAATTTGTATTCAGCTGTTGATGTTTTCCGTTATTCGTACGTCAATTTTACTTTTCTGATAAACAAAGCAAACCGTTTATTATTATAATCTTTAAGATTGTGAATATATATTTATTTTTTTTAACAATGGTTACTTTCTTATTGTTTATGCTTTTAATTGTGATTTTCTTCTTATTGTATATTATCCAATGTAGAGTACATTTTGTTCAGTTTTGTATGTCCTGTTATTGGGCCTTTGTGCCTGTTGGACATTTACATTTAAATAAATAAATAACAAGTATACAATTAATGTTAAATATATTAGGTTGGTTAAATATAACACAATTTATAGAATATAATGTGCTTATTTTCATACATAAAATGTTATTAGGTAAATTACCTGAATATTTATTAATAAAGTTAAGATTTACTTCCGACATTCATAAATATCAAACTAGAAATAATCAAAATTTCTATGTTACAAAAACCAACAAAAGCTCTACAAGTAAGTCACTATTTCATAAAGGTTTAATTTTATATAATAATTTAAGTAGTGAAATAAAGAACTCTGCAACTCTTAAAGAGTTTAAAACTAAATTAAAGCAAAATTATTGTTAGTTATTTACCACGTATTTGTAATTGTCAATTAATGTACTGCATTATACCAGTCTATGTAATTTTATTAGTGAATCTAAATAAAGGATATTATTATTATAATAATTATTATATCACCAATGAAATTTTAACCATATTATCGGAAGCGGTATTAAGACAATTAATTGAATATTTAAAAACTGTTGCACATTATAATATAATTCTAGATGAAACTAGCGATATTTTAGGAGAAGAACAAATATCTTCAAGTTTTCGTTTTATAGATGAACATCTATACGAAATTTTTATGGGTTTCTACAAAACTAGAGATACCGATTCTGCTACTTTATATAAAATTGTAAGGGACTGTTTAGCACGATATAATTTAGATATAAAAAAATGTCGAGGACAGTGTTTATGACGGGGCAGCAAACGTTAGTGGAAATATTCCGGGATTGCAAACTTAGAGTCCGAGAAGTAGAAACAAGAGCATTGTACTACGTGCACAGTTCCACGCCTAATTTAAATTTAGTAGTTCAGGATGGATTAACTAAAATAACGACCATCAACAATTTTTTTTTTTTTTTGTAAATGATTTAATTACATTTATCAAAAACTCTCCTAAACGGTTATCGATGTTTTGAGATATTCAGGCAAACCTGAATGAGGATGATAATTATAATTCTATTGCCGGCGTTGATACTACTAGTACTGCAATGTGTTTTTCATTAAACAAAATTTTTATTTTATTGTCCTACAAGATGGTACCTTGGAATTTCTTCTTTAAAAAAGTGTTCTGGTTAATTATAAAACTATAATGAAATTTAGTTTATGTCAGACAAATATTAGCAATTTAGAAATAAAAACTAAATTATCTGGATTTTATACCCGACTTACTAAATTTGAAACCTTATTTATTATTAAAATGTTAAATAATAGAATAAATAGAAACATTAAATTCTGCGCTCCAAAAAGTAGCTCTTAATTTTGCAAACAGCTCAATATGTTTAATAAAAGAACTATTATGCGTTTTGAGAGAAAAGAGAACTAATGGTTTTTGAATTATTATGGGAAGAATGTTTAGAAGAAACAAAAAATATGGAAATAGAGGAACCTAAATTACAAAAAAAATCCTCAAAAGCTAGATGATGGTGCTGTCGGTTATACGCCGAATTCACCAAGCGATTATTACAGACAACTATATTTCGAAGTACTTGATGAAGTAGTAGGCAATATATAGATAAAAGATTTGAATATGGAAATTTAGCTAAAATGGTTGATTTTGATAAAAATTTTGTTGGTTACAAAAATATTTCTTCTCAAGATATTAAAGATTTTTATCTACACCGAGACATGCTATTAGATTCAGAAAAATTAAAATAAAATTGAGATGTTTTAATGAAGTACTAGAATACATGAAAAGTAAACCAGAATTAAAAATTTTATTGCCGGAAATATTAATTCATATAAAATTATTATGAACTATTCCCGTATCATCCTGTACGACTGAAAGATCATTTTCGTCACTACGTAGACTAAAATCATATTTGCGGTCAACCATGTCCCAGCCACGTTTAAATCACGTCGCAATTTTAAATATTCATCGCAAAATTATCGAAAATTTTAATTTAGATGAAATAGCAAATGAATTTATAGCGCGCAATAATATTAATAATAAGATTGCAACCTAAATTACATCGGCCAAACGGGACGTAAATTTAAAGATCGGTATAAAGAACACATTAATTCCTTTAAACATCTTAAAAGTGATTCAAATTACGCGACACATTTACTAAATCATAAACATACAGCAGGTAAAATTGAAGACATCATGTCAATTTGTAAACAACAAAGTAAAAGTAATAGATTAAACATAGCCGAAAATTTAGAAATATTTAAAGAAAAAGTCTGTCAACCGGTAATAAACATTCAAATTAATAGCCAATCGGACGTAATCTTTCAACCGTTAAAATTACTAATATAAAACCCTACCTCCCATCCTCCAACTCCAGTCACCTGATGATGATCGAAAGATCGAAACGCGTCGTGATCAACCTAGTGTCGAGTCTTGTATCCCAGTTAGTGTTGTGTTTTGTTTTTTGCATTGAATCATACATTTTATCGATCTTTGTATCAAACCTTACACCATACACTAATCTGGATACATTACTTATTGACGAGTTCATAAACGGAACGATTTTGTTTTATATTATTGTGACAATTAACTTTTCTGAAATTCAGATATCATTAATTTTAAAATCGTGAAAGTTTACTTGAGCTTTTTCTATCAATTTAAATAAAGTAATAATTTTGTCTTACCACACAAAAATGGCTCTAGTTTCTTGGGTAACAAATGTATTAACTTTCGGTTTTCAGCAATCGATTTCTTAGGTATTTGAAATATAAGTTTCAACATTATAGTTGCTTTTGTTAAGGAATAATAAAGGATACCACCAGCGCCGAGCTACAAACTCCGCAGGCTGGAGGTCGTACCACCTAGTGGATCGTAGCCGCATCCACCCACTAGCTAGCGGTAGTACGGGCGGCGAATTCCGCCCACGCTAGATTACGACACATGCATCATATGGAGTTTAATCTTGAAATGTAATTATGATAATAAATAATTTTTCTATTTTAGTACTGTGTAATTTTACCTACCACTGATCACAAATATAAATTAAAGTCGCATCCAACCGACAATACACTTACCAACACTATAGGTATATTCTTTGATGCATTGTTCACCGTAGAATAACACTAAAATATGACATTCAAGGCTACAACTTTGCAGGATCAAACTAATAGATAAAACTACTAAAATTATGCATCGTACGCAAGGGTATTACCGAAGTATTTCCAAGTATTTTCGAGTATTTTCAAGTATATCCGAGTATTTCCAAGTATTCCTTAGTATTTCCAAGTACCTATTCTATATACTTTTTACAAAATGTACAGTGATTTCCAGTAGTAGTTAACACCTTTGTATGCGACCACGAACTATAGTACCTGGTCGGTCGCAGCGCATTAGAAGAACAACGCATATACAGATGAAGTCCCTGCCCTCGCTTCCGAAGGTCACACTTCCTAAGTTTTCCGGGTCATATTCGGAGTGGTAGCCTTTAACATCGTCTTCGCCGGCATGGTCGTGCAACGCGCCGATGTTTATTTATTTATTTATTTACCACTCGACAGGACAAAGTCCCAATTAAGGAGTGTATATAATTAAATACAGAAAAAAAAGAAGATGCCAAGAATATACAAAAAAGTACAATATAGTTGAGCGATGAGAAACAGTATTCATTGATTATAATTAATTATAATAAACTTATTCTAATTACAAAATTCATTCATTAGCATTATTTTAAATTTGTTACAACTGTCCATAAAAATATCAAAATCTAAATTTAATTCATTAATGAATTTACACATACGATTGCATGGAGTATTACATTCATAATTGGTATGATAGAATTTAATGTAAAATATATAATTTTGCCTGCTAGTTAAACGAGGAACGTAGAAATTTAAACGTGATAGAATATCACTGTCGTGAATTAAATTATTAACAATTTTGTGTATAAATAGAGAGCACAGAATAATTCTACGATTTTCAAGAGATACTAAATTAAAAGTACGTAGTGCTACATTATAATTTAGTTTATAATCATATGTTCCAGTTCGTTTATACCAGCAGTACTTAGTGAACTTTTTCTGTACACCTTCAATTATATCCTTATATTTTAAATAAAATGGACACCATACTTGACAGCAATACTCAAGCTTAGATCTAACATAACAATTGTATAAGGATATAATTGACTGTACATTGGTAAAATGTTGTGAGCAACGTATGATGAAGTGTAAATTTCGGTATGAGCATTTAACGTTTTTGTATATATGATTATAAAATAACAACATACCAGCTTCTTCTGAAGAGAGCCTTGAAGGGTGACGCTGCCCTCTTCTCTTAGTCCAGAATGTGTCGTCGATTACGCAAAACTTCTAGAGCAAATGGAAGACCGTCTGCTAGCGCTACACAAACGAACGTTTGCTGGTGAACGCTTACCTCACTGCACTGTTTAACTTGAAGGCGATACCGCGTGAGTCTACTGGCCCGAGTACGCGAGGAACTTCAAGCTCTCAAGCAACTAGAACGACCAGTGGGACAACATTCTAGTCTTTATGTTCCGCCAACGCTTAGACTCCGCTTCCCGCCGGGGGTGGAAGCTTCACCTGAGCGCTCTCGACACTCAGAAGCGTCTCGAAATGCCTGCTACATCTACACCGAGCACTTCAGACGCACACCTGAAGTCATGCTCTTTGTGGAGGAACCCATTCGTACTTCGCCCGCGAGAAAATAAAACTAGTACGTCCTAGCGATTGAACCACGCTAAATCACTACCAGTACACGGTTCCATATTAAACATAATTACATAAATCAAATCTCAATATAAAAAAATATATAAATTAATTACTTAAATTAAATAGTCCAGTAATTTGGCACCTAAAATGTGGCTTACCTTGCATCAAATGTGGTAGTTATGATTTTTGGTATGTTGTACTTATATGCCGGTGGCTTTTTAAAAAATCTAAATTAAAAAAAAATTCCACCGTTTTTCAGTTTTTTACAATTTTGACCTCAAAGAACTAGCTTTTCGTCAAAAGTAGTTGTATACAGTTGTAGAGAATAAAATTTCGTACAACTTCTGTGTTTTATAAATTTTTCGGAAGTCAATTGTTTACAAGTTATGACAGAGAAAAGCGGTACGTTTTTTTACAAACAAAATAAAGTTTTATTCTTGATACACAAAAAACGGCTGTAAGTTTCCAACGGATAAAAGTATCGTCATCCGGTTTCAAGCATTGTCTATCTACAATATAATTTTTAAGGCCATTTTTTATCTGCAATCTTAACATAGATTTTTTTAGTCGTTTTTTAAAATTTTGTGTTCAATCAACTATAATTTTTGAACGAACAATGATATTGACTTCCGGTTTTTTTTCTATAAGATACATTGTGTCAAAAACTTTCAAAAGTCTTGGTCTCTTGGTTGAACTGATATTTAAAATTTTTCTCCCGAGAGAATATAGTAAAATATTTGTTTATTCTTTTGTTTATTGTGCTTTAAAAAATTATATTCTTGAAACATTTTTCTATAAAATAGTGTAAATCGCGAGTGTAACATTAGTAAATAAATCCAGGAGACCATAATCAGAAGCTTTAACATTATGACAGAAAATAACGAGAAATTATAATATTAAATGGCTTATCTGACACTACGAAGCTTTACGTGACGCTATCAGCCATTTCCGGCATGTCGAACTGTGGGCAGTAATGTCAATAACAAAATGGAGTCGTGTCCCCCCGACAAGACTGTTGATGAGCACATGGACACGAAAAATGGATCTGGACTTCCTCCATGGCTTTCATCCTATAAAATCAGCATCAGACCATAGACAGAGCCGAGCACACTGACATCAGATGGTAGACTACTTAGGACAAGAAGAGAGCGATGATGAACTTTGTGAAAATAGATCATGCAACAATAATTGCGTACAGGGGAAAAGAAAAGCTTACAAATTAAATATGGCTTACCTCACTGGTTATTTAACTTTATCAAGCAGTTAATGTGAATGCTAGCATACCTGAGAGTTTTCTAGTTACTCTGGTGGTGTGTAGCAACAATTCCGGGATACTTCCGTGGAAGCTCAATTTCCATAATTGTAGTGCCAACAAATCCCAGAATTGACGAATCTGAATCCTCAAAATATGCACAAAGGCCGGTACAGAATTCGATTCCTAAAATGACCACTACAAACACTTCACATCTCCGCACACCTTCACAGCAAAACTAGCAATGTCGATAATTGCCGGCAAAGACAATAACAGTCAAGCGAAATCATAATCAAGAGAAGAGTGACCTTCACAACTACTATAAATTTGACCTGTAATTCTGGTGGAAGCTCAGCTCAGCTCATGAAAATTAGACCCGTAGCAAAAATAAGGCGAAAGGTAAATATAAAACAGTTGTTCAAATATTTATAGATTCAATAGGTTCACTGTAGTACAGCGGTTCTTAACCATTTTAAACTTCCGTATCCCTTGGCAGTTCATTATCCTAAATTTAAATGTATCCTATATATTAGAAAAACGGTTATAATTTAAATACTCGTAGTTGTTATTATTTTAAACTTGTTCTAGCACTAAATAAATAGCCATCACATTTGTATTTTAAACGAAAAAAAAACATAGCTTCGAACAATATTTTATTTATAGTGAGCGCTAAAACAATTTTTGTCCACTGTTTGTCACCGCTCTGAAACTGAATCGAGACTAGAGGAGAATAGTTATATTTTTAACATTCACCATTACTATTTTTGCGTACTCCTAAGCCATCAAACGCGTACCCCTAGGGGTACACGTACCACGGATTTAGAATCGTTGCTGTAGTACACTGAAAATGAAATTCACATTTTACTACAAGTGAAAATTTATTGCAAAAACTGGCAACTACAAAATTATTTATTTATAACATAGCAGATTTTTTTTCACAATTATTTTATAAATATAGAAAAAAATTAATCCAGCAAAATACCAACTCATGACAATCCAATGATTATCTATCATCACTGAAATTGAATAATAAAAAGTTTTTTTAATACCAGTTGTATAATAATTTATAGATATCAGATACGGAAAAATAATCATATCAGGAATGTGAAGAAACTGGCCAAAAGTAGCAAAGTTCGTTTTATAAAAATTTGTGTGTTCTGTATATAAATATGGCGTGAATATAAATAATAAGCCAAAAACAAATGAAGTCATTAATTCCTTTCTTAGTGTAGTTTTCTTATCAGTGATATTGTTATTTGTATTATTGTATATAAAAATTCCAATGAAAAAATAAGGTAATGTAGAAAAATATACTAAGTTATATTCATCGGCATAAATTAAAGCAGTGATAGTATTTATTTTACCACCTGAAAAATAGATATATCGGTTATATATTTATACTTTTGTTTTGTTTTTGCTACTCACACATAAAACAAAGAAACCACAGATACTGAAATATTTTAAAACACAGAGATAAATTTTCTGTATTTCTCGAAATGTTATTTATAAATCCTATAATAGTAGTAATAAAAGCAATGTATGAAGTGATGTACGCAAACAATTGAACACCTATAACAAATGAAATTAATTAAATCTCATACCTTTATTTCTATTGTGAAAATCGGATATGGCCATTATATAAGTTACTGCCTAGTAAATACTGAACAGGGATGGACAATTACGCGTAAAAGAGTGTTTTTTACGTTTATACCATAAAAAATGCATAAAATATGTAAAGTGTGTAAATATTGTAATGAACGTAAATAATGTGAACTTTAGCAAGGTTGCTTCGTTGCAAATGGTAATTATAATTTTTTACAGTGGGTAGATTTCCTCGTTCAAATATCAAATTGATGCTTAAAATACACTGAAACGAAATGAAAACCGTCCACCCTGAAAACTTGAAAAAACGTTATTTCAAACCGCTGTAACTGTGGGACATTTAATCCAAATCACTTGAAATTTTGAGTACATTGAAGCTCAAAGTCTTTAAAATGTATAACTTCAAGTCGACTGCATTTCAGCCCCCTTGTGTTTTTGTGAGAAAAACGTCACATTCGAGAATTTCAATAGGGATAAGTAGCCATAAATCGACAAATATTTTTAAAGTCTAAAAAATTTGGACAATTCCCTTATCAGAACGCCTGTGCATACGAAAATCCGATAATTTGCAACAAAGTTATGACCTTTTTAAATAAAAACGACATTGGCATGATTTCTTGTGAATGAAGAGACAATATGCAACTACACATCTCCAGGTGCTTACTCGTGCTCTGTTTCGGTCACTCTCACTCATTCTCGCGCTCTCTTGCTCTCTCGCTTCCTTTTTTATTTAATTCTTATTATTATTTTTTTACAAAGAAAAAGCACACCTCCGAGTACTCTCTAGTGCCCTGTTTTAGTCACTCTCACTCATTCTCGCGCTCTCTTGCTTCCTTTTTAAAATTTATGCTTGTTTATTTTTTTTTCTCAAAAAAAAAAAAACTGGAAGCGAGAGAGAAAGAGAGCGCGTGAATGGGTGCGAGTGACCGAAACAGAGCATCCGAGGATGTGGAATTGCATATTGTCTCTTCATTCACAAGATATCATGCAAATAACGTTTTTTTAAGTACATAACTATGTTGCAAATTATCAGATTTTTGTGTGCTTAAGCGTTCTAATAACGGAATTGTCCAAATTTTTTGGGCTGTAAACCTATTTGTCGATTTATGGCTACTCCAAAGAAAGCCTCGAATGTGACTTTTTTCTCACTAAAAACATTTCGCGCGGTTTGCGAGATGAGGGGAAAGGGAGCGGATGTGCAGTCGACGTGAAGTTATGCATTTTAAAGACAACACTTTAAGCTTCAATGGACTCAAAATTTCAAGTAATTTGGATGAAATGTCCCAAAGTTACAGCGGTTTTAAATTTCACGTTTTTTCAAGTTTTCAGGTTGACGGTTTTCATTGCGTTTCAGTGTGTAATAATTTTAAATATTCTTAAAGCTTTTATCTTGACTTAACCTAAGCATAAACAGCACAAAAAATCAATTGTATTTGTATTTCATACATAATTTACATATTATACATTAGTTACGAAGTTAGACGAAGTAAAAGAAGATTAAGAAGAGCAGGCATCAAGAACTGGCAAGAAAAAACAAAACACAGGAAAATATGGAGAGAAGCAATAGAAACATATAAAACAAGAAACAGGGACTGATATATATATATATATATATATATATATCAGTCCCTGTTTCTTGTTTTATATGTTTTCTATATAGTTACGTCAAAAAGTCGTAAATTTGATCAATGTCAAAAAAAGTTTTTTACGCGTAAATAATAACGAATAATAAGTGTCGTATTATCCGTGGCCATCCCTAATACCAAACAGAATTGTTTTCTAAAGGATATGTGAGTTAACTGAAAACAAATATAGTCAAAATGAAGAAAAACCAAATTTAATATTACTATACATTGTCCAATTTTGTGCTTTTTCAATGATACATTTTATTACTGCAATTTATAATAAAATATTTACAACAAAATAAAAATAGGTCATGGTTTTCGAGAAACTTTATAAAAAGTAATGATACAGATCAAAGGAACATTCTAAAACTCTTAAAAATGTGTTATTTCGTAATTCTTTTATTTATTATTTAGTTTTAACATATTGACTATTGAATAGCATTATAACAATTTGTGTATGCTTACCCTGACATTTTGTCAAAAATAATAGGCCTACCCAACTCAGGATTTGAGAGAATAAATCTTTATCAGTATCATCATCAAATATATCTGCAGCAAAACCCATGGTGCTTTGATTATTAAGTACTAATATTGGTATATTTTCTACACATGCTTCTATCACTTTTAATATCGCCAAGTTGGTAAGTTTAGCAGTCAGTAAATCATTATCTGCTTTTCTTATAGGCAGTATTTGAAAAGTGTATTTGATCTTTTTCCATTTAATTATTAATATGTCTTTAAATAGTAAAACTCCACTTGAATTTGAAATAAAAATTATAGCAGCAATAAAATAATACTTTACTCCTCTTTCCGAACGTGAACGGGTCCGTCTAAAATATTGTTAGTATTTATTGCGCAGTTAATATTATGTTACAGACATGTTTTACCTTTCAAAAAGAGCAGTCAGTAAAGACGAACCATAAAGAAAAAACAATGTTAAAACTGCATACGAATATACTTCTGATAGATATATTTCTTCAAAATAAAAGTAAATTGCTAAACTGAAATCTGAGTAAACATCTGCTAAATACAAAAAGCAAAATACAACTGAAATCACAAAATCAAATATCACAATAATCATTCGTTCTTTCTTCATTTTGACATTTGTACATTCTTCATTGATTTCTGTATTTTCTATTTCACAGGTAGTTTGCTCTTCAATGGTTATTTTGTTTGCACCAGTATTAGAAGAATTTAATTTTCTTTTAGTAAATCTAAAAATAATTATTTATTTAGCAGTTTATTACAAGACAAGCTCCAAAAAACAGATAGAACGTAAATTTTATAAATGTTGCTATAAATTATGAAAATTAATAAAAACATACCTGATAATATTTATGCCTATTTTCAATACGAATATTAAAATTATTGCCAATAGAATAATGAACTCCATAATAAATTCATTGAAAACTAACGAAAAAGAATCTAAAAATGAGAAAGCATTTTTTGTATTTTGCACTATACTACATGGTTTTCAGTCATTTTCGTAAAATTAACTAGTGAGCGATTTTCAGAAAAGCAGTCCAACATTTCACTTTCTTTAACATTGGTCCAAAGAAGTTAGTTTAAATAAATATTTACCATCAACTTCATTTGATAATACCCTGTCATCCTTCAAATCTGTCTTCAAATATTTAACAAAATCTTCTTTACACTGTTCACATTGTTTTACAACACATGAATATTTATATCCATAAAAACTTTCAAGATAAGAATCAATCTTGTCGGAAAAATTTTCAACATTTCTGTCATTGGAATTATCTTCATAATCATTGGAATATGTATGAAATATTTCAGAACAAGTTAAAATAGTTGACATAACTCCAGTATAGTCGGAGGCAATAGAAGAATCAAAATAGAATTTATTAATCGATACTCTCCAATGAATCTGCGACGCAAAGCAATATTTGCACTCTACTGTTTCATTACAATCTTTATAACTTCGACTTGTTATAATAACTGGCGTGAATTCTTGCAAGAGATCAGTCCACAGCTTCTGTGCGGCGTTGCGTGGCGTGGCACACACCGGTACTTGGTTCATGTCGATGAGCTCACGGCGGAAGAGAACAGTGTCCATAAATTCGCAAAGGTTTTCATCGCAGCCAAGGATTGTTCTTGAGGAACAACCGTCGCACACTACTAATGTTCTCAAATATATTTACTTGCAGATTGTTTAGCTTATTGTTATCTAGAGTAATTGTATTTAAATTAGGAACGTTTTCAAAACAGTTTTCTGCTATTGAACTTATGTGATTATTGTGCAAATATATTTCTCTCAATTTTATTAAAGATGAAAACATATTTCTTGGAAGATTGGTTATTTTATTATTTGAAAGCCAAAGTTTTTTTATATTTCGTATTTTTGCAAATAAATTGGTAGGTAATGTCGTTATTTTATTGCCATCTAAATGTATTTTTTCTATTCTTGTCATGTTTTCAAAAGCAAATTCACTTATGTTGGTAATGAAATTATTACGCAAACTAAGCTCCAGCAAATTATTGAAATGAACGAAATTATTTTCTTCAATGGATTGAAGTTGTTGATCTACAATAATTAAAATATTTTATTAATATTAAAACAAATAAAAGTAATTCATTTTTATTTTAATGAAACTTTTCTTCTACGATCGGTATTAAAACTGGCTTTCTAGACTTATTTGGAAATGAACAGGCAACACAAGGTTCTTTGTAAACCGTTGCTAATGCTAATATTGACGGTTTGAAAATATTTTCAGCCCGCTGTTTATAAAAATCTGTCCCAGTAATCGTATTCATAAATAATTTTCTCTAATTTTTTATACTTAAAACACTTTATTTGTAGTAACCTCTGTAATATGTATTCAAATGGACGATTTTCAATGATTTGAGACATAAATAAACACTAGAAATTATGTAGCTACTGGAAAGTTAAAGCTGTCAGAATATTTTTTACTTCGAAAATAAAAGTTCAGATTCACAATTGTCGTAAAATGTCCGATGGGGTACAAATAAACTCACTTTCACTATTACTAGGTACTTCTGTCTGCATGAAATTTCATTGTTTCTAATAAATTACACCGTAAATGCGAAATTACAAAAATTAACTGTCAGTTTTTAGATATTGTTTTCACCTATGACGGCAAGTCTTCCTGATTTATTTTCTCAAATTTTTTAACGTCATATTTTCATTTTTTTTTAAATATTTCCCACTGTAGCAGAAAAAATAGTGTGTACACACTTGCGGAAAGAGTCATTGAGAAACTCGTATGATAGGAGTCTCTGGCTCTGGCTCCAACTGTTATACTAGTTTTTAAATGAAACCCTTTCCACACTACTTGTATTACTAACGGGTGCGCCATCTCGATCTACTCAATGGAAATATTGAATCATTTAGACAATTCTGAACTGATCGGTGTTATCGAGCACGTTTTACAAATGTAAACACAGTACAATTTCAGCCATGCATCGATACACACTGAAAGAACGCGCCGAAATAGTGTCGCTTTACATTGAAAATAATCGGTCGGTCGTTTTAACTCAGCGTGCATATCGTCGAAAATATCGTGGCCGTCCGAAAATGCGTGAAAAAGGCCTAAAAGATTTTTGGTAGAGTCAAGTATATACCAACAACGATAGCACAGCTCAAGAACAACATTCGAGCGAGAAAGGCAGCAATATTACCCGAGGTGCTGGCCAATGTAATGGAAAATGCCAGAAAAAGAGCACACTTTTGCATCATCAATGAGGGCGGCCACTTAATGGATATTGTTTTCGGAAACTAGCTACAATATATTGTAAAAAGGTAAGCTTAATAAATAATCAAAACTTTTCTAAATCTGTTGGGAATTGTCAAAGTTATTTGATCGTTCCATTGAGTAGTATATCTTAGTATAATTTGATTAAGTTTATATTAATATTACAATATAAATTCAAAACCTTTATAAATGTCAAGTTTGTTCATATTTATGTTTGTTGTATTGTTTTCTGCATTCATCATTTAAACTTTCGTAGATAATTATGGTCTGATATAAATGAAAGTTTACAAAATTAATGTTGATTGTTTATAAAAATCAATTAATTGTAAAATAATGTGATTACATTTCGGTGAAAGTATTTTTGCAGAATTAGAATAGTTGCAGCCCTCGTACTACAATTTCTAGTCTCAATCTGTAAAATAGTACGGGCGGTTCGAGGAAAGTTACTGCAAAATGTGATAAGAAGGTGCCACTTTGCATACATATTAATGACATCCTAATTAGTGATTTAAGATCGGAAAAATAATAACTGAAAGCTCTTAATGGGTACTTAATTTTGTTTGTAATCATTTTTGTCATAAGTCTCTTCGTTTTGCTGAAAATAATAATAAAATAATTTTATAGCGAAAATTTTTAAAAATCACTAGAAGTACCGAAAGTGGCACTGTTTTATGATTAAAATAATTAAAAGGTTAAATAGTAATTAATATATTAATATAAGTAGCTAATCAGAACCCAGGTTAATTAATTATGAGAAATAACAAAAAAAGAATTGCTGTAAACAACTGTTTTGCTCTTAATTATAGCAAATAAAATCAAAATGACACATTAATTATTTAAAAGGGCTCGACCTTAGGAGGGACAACTTTTATTAATGATTTGATGCGGTATTATTATTAAATTTAAATATAATTAAATCGTGTATTTTCTAAAGAAGCTATGTCTTCATCATCAAGATTTACGCATCGAATTTAGTTATTTGACAATTTGTACAAAGAAGAGTACAGGGTAATTTTTTTGACACAGCATTTTTACAAGAACACCTTGAGGTACATGTAGTTTTCCAGGTGCTTCTTACAAGTTCTCTACATGCTTCCCAGATAAGTGGCAAAGAAGACCATGTAGGATTTCATTGCGAATTTTCTTTATGCCAACCCCAGAATTCTGCTGAAGGAATTTCTGCATTTTGTATGCATGATTGTCCCAAAATATGGCCAGCTTGATACCATGCACGCAGAATGTGCACATATATAGTCGCTGATGTTGGCGGTAAATTATATAAACTACGGTCTTTACAAGTAAACAAAAGTTTCCTTGTTTGGGTCAGCGAAATATGTGCACATCTTCTACCTCCATACAAAATTGCAACAAACGTTTCTAGCAGATTTGCTAATACTTAATGCAATTTGATGTGCAGGAATATGCCGCAAATTTTGCCCAACTCCAAACAAAACCAATAATTTTTGTAAACCTAACTACTGAAAAAAAAAATGGAAGAATGAAATGGAAAATAAGAACATCACTGTCAGTGCTAAAATTATTCGACTATCTGCTTCTTCGAATGAATTACATGATACCATGTAGACTGTAGAGATTTTTTATCGCTTGTAGAGGATGCTATATTTTCGCCAATATTTGTTACAGTTTGACTGTACTGATTATTATAAACAGCTTGTGAAGCTAGGAAATCAAAAAGCTTCTCCTTATTACTATCTTTAGGCAAAAAATATTTCCAATTTCTTGGAATGGGAGAGTCAGGTAATACTTGACATTTAATGCCAGTACCTCTACTTTCTCTCATAGCAGCTTTTAAACTATCGACAGCATACATGTCCCACACCAGATCTATTCTGGAAGCTTTAAAAGATTCTATATCTTTCTTAATGCGGACAAAAAAATCGTTATTAAAATAATCACTAAATATTTTTGAAATACGCGGTGGATTACTATGAACCATTACAACTCCATCATACACAATAGTATCGCAATTACCGTTAAAATGATGAGGAGGAATTTGTTCAATAATTTGAACAATTTCATATTTTTGACATGGTTTTAAAGATCCATTTGATGATAAAGCTGGAGGATACACTGAATTTTCATATTTAAAAAATTCATCCAAATCACTTTTTAAAATTTTACTGTGTTTTGAATTTTTGTACTGGATTTTGGACAAGAATGGAAAATATTGATATTTTGAATAATTGTATGAATTTGATAATTTTTGTGCGCTTATTAATTATTTTAATAATCCCTTTGAGTACATAGCTTTTTTTCAGAAGTTTAATTAATATAATATTTATTTAAAATGTTAAAATTTTATTCAAAGAGACATTTAACTGAGTTTTTAGTACTATAAAAATAATTAACGCTGATTTTCAGCGAAACGAAGAGACTTTAGTTTTAAAAAATTTTTTGAAAATCTATCAACCAGAAGTCGAGATATAAGCGTTTTTTTGTTTTTATCCGCCATCTTGAATAATGGCGTCCTGCCAGGTCTGTCAGTGTGTCTCCCGATCTTAAATCACTAATTAGGGTGTCCTTAACATGTATGCAAAGTGGCACCTTCTTATCACATTTTGCAGTGAGTACATACTTTTTGCCTCGAACCGCCCGTACTAAAAGGCTACTTTCAGCCCTTGGCTGAATTATTTGTATAACTATTGTAGCAGAATGTTTATTTATAATTTTTTTTCAGCAGTTTAGATTCTAGTTGCTCTTCGACAAGAATAAAGAATATAAAAAATCCTTCTTACCATCGAATATCAGTACGTCAATGTCTGAGTTCAGAGTTTCTGGTATATAGGTTAGATTAATCGAAGGTTCACAATATGCTTTTGTAACATTTTCCACCGCCCGTTTTGCAACTATAGTACACTATGTTCCAAATGTTCTGCCCCAGGGGTTGGAAAACCCCCGTTGATCCGCAACCATTGTAGCACCATTCGTCAAAGTATTAGAAATACGGCCTTCTTTGATCGTAGAAAAAGACAACAAGTGAAAGATAGAAACAGCAGCGGACTAACCCAGGTATAGGGTAAATAGTGTAGAACAATTATTGCTTTGGGCTAGGATTCAGTTCACTGTTAGAGAAGAACACATTCTCCATAATTTTATTTCTTAATATTTGGTCACCTGAGTATCAACAATATGAACATTTTAATACATGTTGCAAGAATATAAATGTGTTCTATCATGTATTTTTTAACAATAACTTTATTGAGATTCATGGTCTGTTATAATTATTTCTTTCCAGTTTCTAAATTTTATTACTTATTTTAGTGTTGTTTGTTTATATTGTTATTTATTCATTATTTTTAAATGTGTTGTATCAGTATCATGTAAGTTGGCAATCAAGTTATGATAATAACTTCTTAAGTTGCATGTTGCGTTATTATTATGTTCAACTTTTGTCCATTCTCTATCTCTAGACAACAAAATAAAAAAGTAATTGTTCAATTAAAATAAAATTATTTATTTTATTTTCCACTAACTTTGCTACACATGTCGATATTACGAAGTTTTTGATGTAAATACGCCGGCGTACACCGGCACGGTGCCTAAAGAAAAGCCACTTAAAATTAAGCGTTCATGCCGGCGCGTCGCCGCCGCCGGTTTATTTTTAACAATTCGCCGCCGCCACTATCAACCTCAACGCTGCACAAGTCAAATTGTGTGTTAATTAATGTAGGTACTGATTAAACATTCAAAGATTTACTGTGTATCGAGTCATGAAATAAAAAATCGTGTGGTGATCATTTTTTATAATCTTGTAATTTTGCCCGGAAATTATTGCTAAAACTGATACTTCGATTTTGTTCTATGTAACTTTTGTATCATACTTATTGTTATTATGTATTTAATATAAACTAAATTAAAATATTGAAAATGAAATTACTAATCATAAAAATAATTAACTTAAGATTTTTTACTTTCAATTTATTCGGTCAGTCTAGGATCTCCTTCATTTTTAAATTTTACCTTTAGTCAGTGCCAATAATTATCTTATGTATGTATTTAATATTAAATTTGTCAATAAGTTAATTTTATCATTTTAAGGCATTGTGGCATTTTTAGGATACAAAGTTTTATAAAATTGTGTATTTAAAATAATTTTTTCATTTCATAATAATGCAATTTTTGTTTAGAAATGTAATGAAGTGAACAAAATAAAACTATAGAAATTGTATTTCTAAACTGAAACAGAGCTCAAAGCAATTATTGTTCTACACTTTTGCTCTACCTGGCGTAATCCGCAATGATTCACCGAGAACTGCTTCTATCTTTCGCAAGCTGTCTTTTTCTACAACCTAAGAAGGCCGTATTTCTAATACTTTGACGAATGGTGCTACAATGGTTGCGGATCAACGGGGGTTTTCCAATCTCTGGGGCAGAACATTTGGAACATAGTGTACAATTGCATGGGCTGCAACTTGTTGCATAGCCCACTTCACATAACACATAACACAACACTATGTATTGCATTGTAGAAGGTAAATGATATTTATTAAACACACATTGTATTTACATATTTTTATTTACCGCATGTTCTTATTTTTTAAGATAATAATTATATCTATCTAAGGAAATAACGTCATTTGTGGTTAAAACTTTAGCCTTGTCGTTTTAATATTTTCATTATTTTGAAATCATATTGTTTTACTATGATTTTCCTAAAATTATTATTTAATTACTATTTAACAGCATCCTAGTTTAATGAGTTATATTACGTGTAGGAAGGGCATTACGAAGATAGCGGGCCTTTAACCGGATGATTTTAAATTGCCCGAAGAGGACGAAGTTGGTTACGTTAATATTAGGCGAGTGGATAATAATCAGTTACAGATATTAGGTCGAAGAAGAAGTAATGATTGTAACAGAACAAAAAATAACGTAGATACGAGATAAAAGTATCAGAAGAAGATATTTTTTTCTTGACAATGGGATCAGACTCATCGTGTATTCAAATAAATACTTACAAACACATTTTATTATGTCAAGCCGTTTTAACATTTAATGTTACACTGATTTCATACTAATTTTAATAATGTAAAAATGTAACAAAAAATAAATGTGTTAAAAATATCCGCATCTTATAAAAATTGATCTATTTACAATTTGCATGAATGAAAATTTCCACGTATAAAATTCTGAACGATTTAAAACTTGAATGAATTAAATATTATACGTATAAAATTCTGTACGATTTAAAATTTGTAAGTATTTAAAATGTGAATGAATTATAATTTACCCGAATTAACTTTTGTACGATTTAAAATAAGAACGTATTTAAAATTTACATGTATAAGAAAATTGGAATGCGTATCTCATAAGAAATAGAACGAGATAGACAATACGTTAGTAGATGGCAAAATATTATTCATCTCTTTTTAGTTTCTATGAGATACGCATTGCAATTTGCTTGTATATGTAAATTTTAAATCGTACAAAATGTAATACTTATAAATTATAATTCATTCACATATAAAATACTTCCAAATTTTAAATCGTACAAAATTTTACACGTGTAAAATTAAATAGACCATTTCATAAATTTAAGCGACCCCTACATTCAGTTTTTGAACTTCAAACTGGGCGACGTTAAATGGCGGCATTTGAGAGCTGTCAGAATGTATTTGAAAATGCAATGAAAGTTTAAAATATGTTGATTGTCATTTCGCTTTATTAAATGATAATTTAATAAATAAAATGCAATTTAAAAAATGAACATTATTTATTTATTTATTTATTTAAAAAATCAGATCATCGTCAACAATTCTGTCTTTGGATAATTCTCTTTCACTAATATCAAAATGAATACCGCAAATTTTATCAAATTTTTTAGATTCCCATGTGTTTCTATTTATACATTTTTACCTTCCGCTTACCTGTAAAGGAAGGTATTGGAATCATGCAAAAAATCGGGTAGTGAGTTTTTAGTAGATGAGCACGAATTAGGGTCCTTACAACGCATTTTTGATAGTTTCACGATGATGTCTGTATGTGTGTATGTATGTGTGTATTTGTGGAAGTCGCAAATTGTTACTCATATCATCGCAGTTGTCACTAATTGTACGTATACTTGCGTGTTCACTTAAAATCGGCATGGTACATTCCGCGGTCGCGGTGCTTCTCATTATATAGAGTTTTTCAATTGGGACGGGTCGATGTTGGCAGCCTGTGGTGGCCATGTTGTTTTGGCGGCGTCTGTCTAACCTGTTGTTTATTAATCAATCACTGATGCCAAATCACCACGACAAGTTACACGAATGAGCAACACGTCCAAATGATACAAACTTTATTATCAAAATGAGTGTTCGTTAGTGCAAACGTTGCACGCGTTGCGCCCATTTTACGGCAGACGCGGTGGCCCTTCAAAGTCGACTCTCCAACGCTTGGTGGCCAAATTCGAGACTACAGGTTCGGTAAATAATCAGCCAACACCCGTACCTCAAAGGAACTTCAGATCGTCCGAGAACATCGCCGCTGTGCAGGAGAACTCGAGGCAGTCAATTCCTCGACGTTCACAAGAACTCGGCCTTTCGCAGACTTTAACTTGGCGAATTTTGCATCGGGACTTGGGCCTGCACCAGTACAAGATTCAACTGGCCCAGAGGCTCAAAGTTCATGACCAAAGACAACGCCATTTATTCAACATTCTGCATGAACGATTTGAGGGTATGAATATCTCTCGCAGAGGTGACGTGAATTGGTCACCAAGATCGTGCGATTTGACCTCGCTATATTTTTTCTTGTGGGGTTTTCTGAAGTCGCAGATCTATGCCAATAAGCCGCAATCGACCGATGCTTTTAAAGTCAACATAACCCAGGCTATCGCTCAAATTCAGCCGGTTCTATACGGCAGAGTCATTGAAAATTGGACTCGTATCCGTGCCACCGTGAGAAGCCACGGCGGATATTTGAACGATTTTATATTGCACACGTAATGGCATACATGGGCCTTTAAAATAAAAGAAGAATTTTGTTAATACCTCAGACACTGCTTGTTTTATTCCATTTCAACATCGACCCGCCCTTATTGAAAAACCCTATATTTTATTGTTTTTTCATTGACAACTAATGTTTTCAAAGCAGTTTTATTTTTCATCACACTTTCTAAGCAATACAAATAGCTGTCCCAACGAGTTTTTACTGGTAAACAAAGAGATCCTGTTATTTCTTTTTCTTACGAAATTTTGGTAAATATTTCACGTTATACGTGCGACTGTTTAATTGTTTTTATATCTACTATTCTTTTCATACATTTAGCACCTGAATCACATTTTAAAATATCATTAATTAAAAGATGTAATGTGTGTGCCAAACAACCAACGGATAGAATATGTGGAAGTTGTTCTGTTATTATTTGTTTATTAAGTTCATTTTTCTGCCCAGTATTCTGCTGCACGAGTGTTATAAAAATAGAACCACCCACCCTCTTTAGTAACTTATCTCTAGACTGTAAACCAATAGCGATTAAATCACGACGTTATTCAACTGAAGATACTATTTTTATTAATAATGAAATTAAGAAACTTCTAGCGGTTTATAATTATTACAATTTTAAAAACAAAATAAAGCAATGGAAAAACTCTTGAAACCTGATAGATTTACTGTAGATCCGAATTCTCCACACGCTGGTGAAGAATGGACTCACTGGCTAGTAACATTTGAAATTTTTTTTTCATATATCAAAGACCAAGATTTTAATGATAGGTACAGATAAATTAAACGTTCTCATTAATCACGTAAATCACTCTCTATATCAATCGATTATTGGATGCAGAAGATATGAAGATGCTATTGAAATTTTAACGAAAATTTATGTCAAATCTAAAAATGAAATTTTTTGACGATACTATTTAGCTAATCGGAAACAAGAATCTGGCGAGACTATTTATCAATATAATATTAGTTTTAAAACAACTTGGTAAAGATTGTAATTTCAAAAATGTAACAGCTGAAGAAAATAGAGATCAATTTATACGCGATTCTTTTATTAGTGGATTAAATTGTTCCACAATTCGACAACGTTTACTAGAAAATAATGCACTACAACTAGAAGATGCAATCATACAGGCTCGAACTCTTGAATCCGTCCAAAAGCATTCTGAAGCATATAAACAAACTATGTCTTTCATTAATGCATCACATCGGGAAGAAACAATATCAAATCAAAATTTATGCGCAGCTGGTATAAAAAATAATGAGAAATGCTACTTTTGTGGTAAAATTCGACACTCAAGAACAAATTGTCCTGCTAAAAATTCAGTATGCAATAACTGTGGGAAGATCGGTCATTTTTCAAAAGTATGCCGCAGTAAAAATATAAATAAAACTACTTCTGCTGCTGTGGTAAGTGAAAACTATGTATTAGCTGCTGCTCCAAACTGTCTTAAGAAATCTTTAATTAAAGTAAAAATTAATGAAACAAGCGCCGATGCTTTGACTCATACCGTAAGTTCAGAATCATTCATCAACAAAAATTTTATCAAAAATAATAATTTTAAAATATTTCCTAGTAATGGAAGAATTCAAATGGCTTCAACTTCATTATTTTCTAATGTTATTAAAATTGTAATAATTATAAACCCAAATATAGGGTTTTAATAACAAAATATAACGTGATACAATTGACAGATAACAATATAATGCGAGTAATGTTTACAAACTGAACTACTTCGATTCTAAAATTACCACAGTAGGTATTGTTTCAACAAATACAGGCTGTGGTGTATTCATAATTAAGTTTATTATGCCTTCATTACGCAAATTGTTCCATCCATCACATTATGAATACTTTATTAATGTTGCAAATAATCTAGGTCTAGAGGAACCTGAAGCTTGGGGAACTCTAGATCATATGTTTTTTCTTACTCCTGCTACCGAAACTGAAGTCTTCACATTAATCTCTCAGTTAAAAAATGCAATGACAGCTGGGTGGGATGATATTCCAAATAAGATTATTAAATTAAGTGCTATGTACATCACAGTACCACTAACACATATTTGCAACTTATGTTTCAATCAAGGTATTTTCCCTTCTTTACTAAAAAGAGCAATAATTAAAGCTCTGTTCAAAACCGGAGATAAAAACATTATATCAAATTATCGCCCAATATCATTATTAAGTTCCTTCTCTAAGATCTTAGAAAGAGCAATATATATTAGATTAACTTCATTCTTTGAAAAATACAATATAATCTGTAATGAACAACACGGGTTTGTTAAAAATAAATCAATTAATCTTTCAATTTTCAAAGCAATAACATATATTCTAGAAGCTTGGAATAACAAAGAACATATTGTTGCGCTGTTTCTAGATCTAAGCAAAGCATTTGACTGCATACCAACAGAACTATTGCTTTACAAACTTGAAACCTATGGAATCAGGGGCACACCATTACGTTTAATAGAATCATATCTCACTGATAGAATGCAATCTGTAAAGATTGAAACTAATATAAACAATTATAAAAACTTTGTGTATTCAGGTTGGGAAACTTCTGATAGAGGACTTCCTCAAGGTTCCATATTAGGCCCTCTTTTATTTATTTTATTTGTAAATGACCTACCAAAATGCACCACAAGTAATTTGCTATTGTTTGCGGATGATACTGCACTGTTATGTAAGTCTAAAGATGAAACTGAACTAATTGAATTAATACAAAACGCCATGTCTGCCATTGAAATATGGTTCAGTAAAAACAGTATGAAACTTAACACCAATAAAACACAAGCAATTAAATTCGGTAATTATAGTACCAATCTGTCACTGGCTAGTCTAACTTTAACGAATGTTGAACAAATACCACTCGTAGATAATGTTAAATTTCTGGGTATGAACATTGAAAATAATTTAAAATGGTTTATAAATATTAACAAATTGGCAAACAAAGTAAACAAATATGTCTATATGTTACGTTATTTAAGAACATTAGTAAGCACAGACACTTTGCTCAGTGTTTATTACGGTTACCTTCAGTCCAATTTTTCATATGGAATTATTTTTTGGGGACTTTCTCCTCATGCAGAAACTATATTTAAAATACAAAAAAAGTGTATCAGAATAATTTTCAATTTAACATCACGAAGCATTGGTTTAAAACTTCAAAAATTCTCACCCTACCATGTCTGTATATTTTAGAATGTGCTGTATTTGTTAAAAAGCACGAATATATGTTTGAGGATATGGTGAGAACTCATCATTACAATACAAGAAACAGAAATGAGTTTATTTCAACACAAACAAATTTAACTGTAGTACAAAATGGTGTTCACAATGTTTTGATAAAAATATACAATCATATAGAACAAGAAACTAAGGAATTGCCACTAAAAAGTTTTAAAAAATCATTAAAAACCTATCTCTCAGACAAAGCATACTATGAGTTGTATTTACTTAATTATTGTAACTTTTTTTCATATGTACCTACCTTTGTAAATTGTTTGGACTTGTTCTTTGTATACGTTATACTATTTTGGAATAAATTTATTATTATTATTATAACGCCAGATGATCTGATTTTCCAATCTTCATTTAGACTAAACCTCATATTATATTATACTCCTTTTCTAGTTGTTGATAAAAGTTTCTGCTGGGGTAATTTATAAACATGTCTTATTTTCTTAAAAAAATGTTTTTCATGCTGAATGTTGTACTTTCAATGTATGATGATATGTGACTAATATTGCTGTTAATCTCATAGTACGAACTGATGGTATAGTCTCCGATGTACTTATAGCAGCTGACGGAGACGGAGAGTACGTATCTCTTGATGTTATCTTCCTAAAACACAACACGCCGTATTAATGCAACTATTAAATTTTCGAAATGAATACTGTTTACTTACCACAAATAGTATTGAATGAGACGATTGAGTTAGAAAAAATTTAGGAGTTATTAGTTTCTTTCATTTTTATTTGATGGCGGATTGACATATGAATGTTATAAGTTAGGTACATCTTAAACTATTACCATGCTAAATTTGAACCCAATCGGTGCAGTATATTTTGAGTTAGCTAGTCGCCATTTTGTTCCAAGATGGCGGATTGACATTTTACCAAATTTGAACCCAATCGGTTCAGTACATTTTGAATTAGCTAGCCGCCATTTTTATCCAAGATGGCGGATTGACATTTTAATATGCTCAAGTTATAATTCAAATCTTATAGGTACTATTACCATACCAAATTTGAACCCAATCGGTGCAGTACATTTTGAGTTAGCTAGCCGCCATTTTGTTCCAAGATGGCGGATTGACATTGTACTAAGTCAGAAACCTTCCCGGACGTGCACACAACAACTCACCAAAGTTGCATCACAATCGGTTGAATGGTATAGGAACGCATAAAGGACATACAGACATACATTGCTTTATATATCGATGGTGTCGCGCACAAATGTTGTAAGTACAATTCCGGTGGAAAATGAGCTAAGTACATAGAAAGTTACATTTTCAGGTTATATTTTACTGTGCACAAATTTAGTCGGCATCTAACGTTTGTTGGAAGTACTACTTCAATTTTAAAATATATTATGCGCACTTGTTGTAAAGTTACTTACTACATTTGTGTTTTTAAAACTTTTTGGACATAATTTTTAATGTATGCATTTAGCACATTTGTTCGCTTTAAATTGTGTGGTTATGTTGTTCAACAGCAGTGTACAACGTACTTCTAAGTGTATTCATTGGTAAAAAGCATTTAAAATGCCATCAAGAGGTGAAAAAATTCTAGCTCTAGCTTTGGTGAGCACTGAAAGACCTACTGTTGGTAAGTTAGATACAAATTATTAAACCTTTAGACGAATTCATACTAAAATTTTATTTGTTTACCTAGTTGAATCTTCAGAACCAAAATCTGTTGTGTCATAAGCTGAACTTCAAACTAATGTGTCGAGACAAAATACAGCTGTTTGCACTGACAGTGATTCTGAGCCATTTGAATATTCTAGTGAGTCATCTTGGATCTTGGATATAAAAGGGAGGGTGGAGTAGAAACTCCACATGCACTTAGGCCGCTCAGACGGGCCCATTGTACATCCTCCGGGTAGCACAGCTCCTTGCTACAGATCCTGAAGCCATTCCACACTCAGGAAGAAAGCCAACAGGTCAGCAGCGGGAGTTGTGCTTAGGGTGGCCATGTCCGGCCAGAATTCCCCTAGCATGGATCCTCTTTTTGAAGACAAAGCAGGGCATTCACATAGGATGTGCTCCACAGTTTCATCTTCTTCTTCGCAGCCTCTACATAAAGGACTGTTGACGATTTTCATGCGGTGCATGTGTTTGTTTAAACGACTGTGTCCCGTCAAAATGCCGACAAGAAGTTGAAGGTTATTCCGAGAGAGTCGAGTGAGATAGTTTGCCAGTTTAATAGTTGGCCTCGCAATTAGTCTCTTTGCATGTCTGCATTGAGGTGTGGTAGTCCAGTGGACTGAAAATTTTTCAAAGCTTAAGTTTTTGACAAAGTCATGAAGAGTTGAAGTTGCCAACGGAAGTATTGGTTCCGGGCCACAAGGCAGGGAAGACGAGCCTTGCCTAGCAAGTTCATCAGCCTTAGTGTTACCTTCATTACCGCTATGCCCTTTAACCCAAGTGAGTTCTACGGCATTGTTCTTGGATATGACGGACAGTGCTTGTTGACATAGCTCGACAAGCTTTGACGTGACTTTGCAGCCATTGAGAGCTTGAAGAGTTGCCTTGCTGTCTGTTGTTATCCTAATTGACTTGCTTTGAACCTGAAGTTCATTCACAAGTATTGCGCTCTGCATAATCCCCATAATCTCAGCCTGGAAGACAGTGGTGTGGACACCAAGGGGTATGCTAACGTTAAGGTTCAGTTCTTCGGAGAAGATTCCCGAGCCTGAGCCTGTTGACGTTTTGGAGCCATCTGTAAAGATGAAGATGTCAGGTCTGGAGGCTCCCTGACCATCTAGTATAACACGATAGGGTTTATCGAAGTTAAATTTGGGAGGTATGCAGTCCGCATTCATCTGCAAAGGAGGAGCAGAACGAAATGCTTCTTGCAGTATAGAGCTGTGTTTGCAGCTTACTCCTGATTTTGGTAGGAAACCTGAATGTGAGAGGCGTAGAGCAGTCTTTAGTGCTACCTCCTCTATATAAAGATTAAGAGGAGTGAGACACAGAAGGACTTCCATAGCCGCTGTCGGTGTAGTGCGCATTGCACTAGTAATTGCTAAACATGCCAGTCTCTGTACATGTTCTAATTTCGAAGATGCTGTTGATTGCCTGACTTTAGGCCACCAGACCAGAGCACCATACGTAATCATTGGCCTAATGATCGCTGTGTAGAGCCAAAGTGAGAGCTTAGGAGTTAGCCCACAAGTTCGACCCATAACACGACGGCATTGCCAGAAGGCAATGCAGGCTTTTTCAACTTTTTGGTTTAGATGTTGACCCCAGGTCAATTTACAGTCAAGTGTAACTCCCAGATACTTAACTGTATCTGAAAAGCCTAGAGTTTGATTGAAGAGTTTCGGCATGTTGAGTCTGCCGATTTTACGTTTTCTGGTAAAAAGGACCATCTCAGTTTTGGTTGGGTTAACTGAAAGAGAGTGTTCCTCGCACCAAGATTCAAGAAGTTTGAGAGCATTGTTGGCCACTTCACAAAGTGTGTTCTCAAATTTGCCATTTAGCAGAATTGTAATATCATCTGCATAACCAACGGTGTAGAAACCATTGCTATTGAGTAGCTGTAAAAGGCTGTCAACTACAATGACCCAAAGGAGAGGTGAAAGGACTCCTCCTTGAGGACAACCTTTGGTAACGTAACCCCTTATGGTTGAGTTTTCTGACGAAAACTTAACGGCTCTATGTTCAAGCATGAACTGAATCCACATAATTAGTGGTTGTTCAACGCCATGTTCACTTAGAGCGTTGACTATGGAGTTAAAAGTCGCTTTGTCAAAAGCTCCTTCTATATCAATGAAAGCACCCAGGGTGGAATTTTTACATTCCATCGATCTCTCGATTCTACTAACTACAGCGTGAAGTGCAGTCTCGGTTGATCTACCCTGGATGTAGGCATGTTGATTAGGGTGAAGAGGATGGCGAGAAAGCGCAGTCTCTCTAATGTATCTGTCGCACAGTCTTTCCAGAGTTTTAAGAAGAACTGAGGTAAGACTTATTGGACGATAAGATTTAGGTGATGAGTAGTCTGACCGTCTAGTGAGTCATATTCGCCTTCGAATCTAAGAGTCTGAGGATGAACAAAAATCTGAAGAAAGTTCTGAAAATTTGAATAAAAAAGAAAAGAGAATAAAAATAGCTAACAAATCAAAGGTCAGTAGTAAAAAATAGAAGACTTAGCGGAATGACATATATAAATAGAAGGGGTAATGAAGTTCCAGAAAAAAACCTTTGCCTACAAATTGTGATACATGTAGATACAAGTGTAACAAAAATTTCACTGATGAACACAGGAGAATTCTTTGCCAAGAATATTGGAAATTGGCTGACCAAGATAAACAGAAATTATATTTGAGTTATTGTGTCAATAATTAAATTTTTGTGACTTTTACGATCTTCAAAAACTTGCGGAAACTATGACCCCTAATACTACGTTAAAAACAAATAAGGAAAAGGTACAATGGCTTAAAATAAAATGGATGAAATTTGAAAAAAAGGATCCTTTTTTAGTAAAATATAAATATGAGTTGTACGACGAAGATTTTTTAGTTATCGACGTTACTGATAAAAGACGGCTTAAAGGAAGACCGCAGGAATGGAACTCACTTGAACTGACACAGAAATGTTCACAAATATTACCAGTCTGTGAGAAGAAAAAACAAAATCTCTTATCACTTCTGCGTGTAGGTACTATACCTGCCGATTATACTCATTTTATACATGAAATTCCTGTAACTTCTCAACCACTACCGCCAGACGACGATTAACAATTTTTTTTTCTATGACGTAGTGTGAGTAAAATTACTTTAATTCAATATGAAAATTATTATATTTTACACTTTCTCATTAAAATAATTCACTTCTTACTGCGGAACTGCATTCAATAAATTATTCTATGCACAAATGTGCTATGTACACAAATAAACATAAAAAATTAAAATAAATAAAAATTATTAATAATTGTCTATTTTATTTATCAGACCTTCTTTTAAAACACATTAATCATCAAAGTATCACTGAATTACACTTTTTATAATGTTACTTAGTTGAATTGATATAGTTCTATAAACTTTAAACTTCGTTTTCTCTAAAACATTATTTTTACACTTACAACATTTGTGCGCTACACCATCGATATACATGGTGTAAATCAAAAAGCGGGCCATAGGCGTCTAACATGGGAAATCAGTTTTTCCTTGCTCAAAAGTGACCAGTTAATTTTAGACAAAAATACTTTATATAAAAGTTTTAGGAAATTAAATTCTGCGTCCAAATCACATTTTATTTTACACGTTCATTAACCAAAATATTCGTGTTTAAAATTTTGTAAATATTGCTAATTTGTAGTGACAGCCATGGAATTAAATCAAAATTACAAACAAATAAATGCTGTTTTAACTGTCAGAAAAGTAACTAGGTACTGTTTTCTAATAATTGTCTTGCAAAAGAAACTAAATTCATAAGAATAAATAATTTTAATCATGAAGAAAAGCTGCAAATAATAAAATGGTATTATTCAGGAGAGAGTTTTAAAAAAATTCGAGATTTAATCAGTGTTTTATGGACGCACCATCGAATTCCGAGTAAAACTACCATTGAAAGATTTATGAGGAGGTTTGAAAAAACTGGTACGTTTAATAAAGGGCTGCAAAATACAAATCTACTACGTAATTCTGAAGAAAATGTGCTTGCATTAATTGAAGAAAATCATACTTTTAGTTTACGAGACATCGCCACAGAACTTGGAATCAGTCATATGACAGTATAAAACATTTAAAAAAAGCATAAATATTTGTCATATAAGTTTCATTGTCATCAAGAATTGTTGTCTAATGATTTTGAAAATCGTGCTGCGTTTATTTCGTCGGCGACACACGAAAATATTGACATTGAACTTCACAGGACGAAGTATTTTGTGTTTGAAACATGAATTATTCACAACCGTAATGGTAAAAACAATCCCAAAATACAATTATATTAAGAGTTATGTTTTAGATTTGATATTTTCACTGTTTTTAATGTTTTTAAAAATAAATACATCGCTAAATTTAGAATATGGAGATACAAGGTTATCATAGCGAACTTAGAAAGAAAAATAATAACAAAATACTTTAAGAAACTAAATTATATTATATAAAACAGAAAAAAAATACAAATTTTCATTGAATTTGTAAAATTCTAAACATAAAACAGGTTGAAATAAAAAATCTTGAAAAACAATCAAATTTTAAATCTTATTCCTGTTAAACTAAGGTATGTAGTATCATAAAATGTATGATAATCTTTTTCAAGAGTTTTCTTCAAAATTTGTAAATGATTAAACTTTTCATTTTTTATCGGAAGCCTCTCTTTGTAAAGTGCTGGTAATTCCGCAAAAGGTACAGCTTTAATTTTATTCTTGTTTATTCGAAGAGGCAAATCTTTCCATTCATCTACAAACCGAAGTTTGTAGTGAACAATTCCGTTGGTGTTATACTTCAGCGGTCGAAGATACGTAACTGTTGTATCGCCAACTTTTTTTCCTGATCGAATTGATGTTAAAAAGATTTTCAAATTTTTTGAAGAAATCATGAGAGAGATAAAATACTTCATAAGGTTTTGGCGAACGTCGAGCTGATTCGCATATTCTTATATAATCTGCTGGTACTTTTATATTAACACCTTTTAACTTATTTTCAATCGTGCTGTGCATCGAATCAACTTGCATCTAAGTGTGGCCGCGTTCAAGATATTTTTGAACAATAACTACGCCATTAGCAACCGAAAATTTTAATAGAGCATTCGATAGAGTTGAATTCCTGTTTTGATAATTACAACCATCACTGTACAAAATAATATCGTTTTCAGATTCTTTCAGTTCTTCTTTAATATTCTCGAAATGGTAAACGATAATAGTTGAGAATTCATTTGTAGTTAACTTCCCTTCCGTTTCGTTCCATAGAAAGCAGGTACCGTCTTTGTTTTGGAGATCTAAATAAATGCTATGTTATGTACTGCTAATTTGGTCTTATAATACATTGCGGACACATTATTTGTTTTAGGAGCAAGAAGTACAGCTTGAAGGTCCATCGTAAAAGTTTTGCTAGGCGATGTTTTATCTTATTATCACTCCGTGCTTCTTCGTTTCTCTAATGTAAGTAATTTGATATATGTTGTTTGTATTGAATCCCGCACAAATATCGCATGCATCTTTTTTTAGGTGCAAATAAACTAAGGTTGTTTTTGTTGAAATATTGCTTGAAGGTCGACTTACTTACACAGTTAATATCGTTTTTAGAGCACCAAGTCGCTTTTATAAAATTCATATAGTTCTGATTTTGATTTCCACAATGATTCCAAATAAAATTTGCTACTTGAAGCAAATAATGAGATTACATTTTTGGATTTTTGGAATCTGGTCAAAAAAATCTCCTAATTCTCTCATTTCCTTTTCACGTTTCCGTTTAGAAACAAGTCCAATATTTGTATTTTCATTCCTAGTATAACTTTCATCTTCACCTGATTTTCTATTATTCCTTACTCAATTCCTAACGCTCCACTCATCTATGGATAAAGTATTCAAAAACATTTTCTTACATACTCGTACACGGTCTTTTCCTGCTTTCAAATAATATTCCATTGAAATAAAACATCTAGTTACTATTCTTCCTATCTCTCGCTCCCTGTGTCTGTTTAAAATCAAATAACATTTGCATAAAAAGGCGCTTCTCCTTCCAAGACATTTTCCAAAATTCATTAAATATTTGCATTCTTTGATCCTCACTAATCAAACTGCACATTAAACCCTTTTTCTTTCCAGACAGCTTGCAATTACATCTTAGTTTAATTTTCAGTTTATTGCGTTTAACATCGTATTTCCACTTTCCTTCAGAATCCTTCTGTCTTCCTAAGTATTTATTTCCTTTTTCTCTTTTCTTTTGTTGGTCTGCAGCAGTCCATGAATCTTTATTTTTTCTTTTCAGATTTTTATTTTTCACCGTATCATCGTTTTCATCTTCAGAACTTATATTTTGGAGTTCCTCAGATGATTCTTGCTTGGATTGAGACCTATCTTCAGATTCTTCAGGCGTTATTTTTAGTTCTAAACCGAGTTGTAAATAATTTTCTTCGATGATACAATTATTCCGTAATTCAAAACTACAATTGGCAAACTGCAGAGCTCTAGCTCTAAAAAAAAACTACTATCAAAATAAAATTTTATCATCTGACAATATGATGAAGAGCACTTGGAGTGTTATAAATTCTAAACATAAAGTCAAGGTAAATTCCAATATTAAAATTGTAAACAATAATATCTTAGATGATGATCCTGGGTAATCTGTTTAATAATTTCTTCAGAGATGCACCTTTAAACATATTAAAACAAATACCTCAGTCAAATGTTCCTGCTACAGATCACAATAATATCGTAAATAACGAAAATAATTTATTTTTATATCCTTTTTGTGAAGAAGTTTTCACTGTTATAATTTCCAAATTAAATAACAAAAACTTGGCCGGTCCAGATGAAATTCCTAGTTCTCTAATCAAACAGACTGCTAATTTGATTACTAAGCCTTTAACACATATCATTAATTTATCTTTCGTCTCTGGTTCTTTTCCTGAAAATCTAAAATAAAATAAAATAATACCAATCCATAAAAAGGGTGATAAATCATTATTAAATAATTATAGGCCCGTAGCTCTCACCTCGGGATTCTCCAAAATCTTTGAATATTGTTATTTACGTAGACTAGAACACTTCTTAGATAAAAATTCTATTATCAATGATAATCAGTTTGGTTTCAGGTCTAAATGTTCTACTACCGATGTACTACATTGTATGTATAATAATATAATGACATTTTTAGATAAGGGTGAATATCCGGTTGGTATTCTATGCGACCTCAGCAAAGCATTTGACTGTGTTGATCATTCTAGGCTTCTGTTTAAGCTTGAACGCATTGGTGTTCGTGGGGTTGCTCTCAACTGGATTTCTGATTTTCTCGCTCACAGGCGCCAGTTCGTATCACTGAAATATTCAGATAATTTCGAAAAGAATCAAACAAAAAATTCGAATTTAATTGATATAAATGTCGGGCTACTGCAAGGTACAGTCTTAGCTCCCATTTTATTTATAATATATATAAATGATTTAGCATCCGTTCTAACAACAGACTGTATACCGGTCATGTATGCAGACGACACTTCACTAATCATTTCTGGCAATGATAGAGATAATTTAATTCGCAAGTGTAATATCAATGTAAATTCCATAATTTCTTGGTTCAATGAAAACAAGTTGTTTCTGAATGATGATAAAACTAAAATTATTAATTTTCATAAACATCAAAATGTTAATTTTAGTCAAATTGAAGTTCTCTTTGGTGATACATTAAAATCCAGCGACGAACAAGCTAAAGCTAGGAATGACACTTCATGAAAACTTAAATTGTAATTTACATTGCAGACAAATTATTAATAGATTAAGTTCCATTTGTTAGGAGTTGGTAACATGGATCGTTAAAGTAACATTGTATTTGTATTCTTACTACTTATTTTTTGCAACATCGAGAATTATTAAACAATAAAAAGAAGTTATATGAAGTTCAGGTATATAAGTGATCTCTAAAACAGTGCATAAATCAGTTTTGGTGATTCCTCAAGTGGTGAGTGCAAAATAATAATACTCATAGTCACTTAAGTCAGTAGTGCGACTCTGTACCTGTCAATTAGCGCGAATAAACAAACACTACGCATATGTACTTGCGCATCTGTAAACAAAAAGTATGTGTTCCCAACTATACTGAAAATAAATTCGAACTGTATACTATAAATTAAATAAATTATAAAAACATTAAGCAAAATAAATAACTGTAATAATAATTAAGTTAATAAAATTTATAATAAAAACAATAAAAAAGAACAATGGCTACGCTGGATGAAATAAAATCTTTAATTATCCCTTTGCAAGAACAAATGACTTCTCTAAATACAAAAACTCAAAATATTCTAGAATCATTAAATATTAATAATATTAAATTTGAAGAAAAATTTGCCAATTTAAAAAAAGAACTAGAAGACAAGGACAGAAAAATAGAAAAATTAGAAAGAAAACTCCGCGAAAAAAATTTATTAATATTCGGAATAAATGAGGAACGTAATGAAGACACAGAATATAAAATTTTGAAATTTTTTGAAGAAAAAATGAAAATTAATACAATCACCAACCGAGACATAGAAGATGCTAGAAGACAAACACGTCCCATTCTTGTTGAGTTTACATCTAAAAAACATAAAAATAACATTTTCAGGAACGCATACTTACTGAAAAAAACAAACATACATATAGAAGACGACTACCCACCTAGGGTAGTCTCCGAAAGAAAAAAACTAAAACCACACTACAAAAAAGCTAAATCAGATGGATATAATGTAAAACTGAAGTATGATACACTCATAATAAATGGAAAACCATATACAAGCGCGGAACTCGAAGACTGCAATTCCCATAGCGAGGGTGATGATCTACTAGAAACCCAACGACGTCTCTCCGTATCTCTTCACAATCTACCCCTTGCAACAAACGAAGAAGTGAAAGAAAAAGATCAAGAACAGAATAAACAGAAAAAAATAGAGAAACAGAATCAGATAGAAGATCTAAATCAAACAATTATTCAGCAAAAAGCAGATAAATCACCAATAATGAAAGAAGCTGCAAAAGATATCAAAAATAATACAACTAACCAGAATTATGGTCCACTGGACAAACATTTTATAAGAGAAACTCGCTCTAATTCACAGTCAAAAAACCTGCTAAAAACTCCAACAACGAAACCAAAATAATATTCTGGAATATACAAGGTTACAAAAATTTATTTAGATTAAGCAATCAGGAAGAAAAAGTACTAGTAGAACACGACATCATATGTCTTTGTGAAACGTGGCTAAATTTTCATATATCCGACAGTCCAAATATATTTAAAAATTATAAAAACTTTCAACAAAAAGCAGTAAAAGAACATCATACAGGAAGGGCTATTGGGGGCCTCTTAATATTTTATAGAACTGAGCATTTATCAATCAAGTACATAGAAAGCGAGCAACACTGGATATTCCTAGAAATAAAGGCAAATGGCGAAAATATAATTCTTGGTACCGTGTACTTCTCTCCAAGTTACAACTTTGAAATTCTTATGGAGCTATTCACATACACGATGAAAGGACTTACAGAAAAATATCCAAAGCACTCATTAATAATTGGAGGTGATTACAATGCGCGCATTGGAAACCTAAATCAAGCTGAAAACTGGATATTTTCCAACTCTAAACTGATAGCTAGAAGAAGTGCATTGGACAACAAAATTAACAAAAATGGAAAAGATTTGTTGGAAATATGCGAAGAGGAAAACCTGTTTGTTTTAAATGGAAGATCAATAACCGACTCACCAGCTAACTACACTTACTTAAGTTCTATAGGGAAGAGTACTATAGATCTGGTATGGATAAATACAAATGCGATCCCAATTATATCAAATTATACTGTACTAACTGATATCGTAGTCTCAGATCATATGATAACTTCATTATCAGTTACAAATTTAAAGTCAATAAATACCCAGGAGAGCCAGAGTACCAAAAAAATTGAAAAACTAAAATTAATTGATTGAAATCGTATTTAGCAATCTTGAGAATACAGAACACAATTCAACTAATATGTATAATTTATTAAAAGATAAAATTATGAACACTTCACTTGTCACAGGCCTAATAAGGAAAAGTACAACCTCAACAGTTGGCCCACACTCAAATAAACCATGGTTTAACAAATCACTAAAAGAACTTAAGAAAACTACAAGCAAGAGTCTGAAAAACTGCAAAAATCAAAATTATGACCAAGAAAGTGTAGATATTTATATCCAAGCAAAAAAAAATTATAAAAATAGTATCTCGTCAGAGAAAAAAATATATAAGGAAAATATAAAACATACTCTGGAAAACATAAAAGACCAAAAACAATTCTGGAAAACATTTAAAGCCCTTCAAAGAACATGTTATCGTCAAATCCCTTTAGTTGTCGAAGAGGTACAAGAATTTTACTTCACTTGGTTTGGACCGAGAATAACGTGCGAGGTACAGTACTTTGACGTACTTCACCCATACTTGGACATAAATATTACCCAAAATGAATTAGAATACGCCATTAAAAGTTTAAAAAAAGAAAAAAGCCCCGGTAATGACAATATTACAAACGAGCATCTTAAGTATCTACCAGAAAATGGAAGGATTTTCTTAAAAAATTTAATGAATAAATTCCTTGTGGATGAGGATATCCCTAATCAGTTAAAAAACATCACACTGTCTTTAATACACAAAAAAGGAGATCGATCAGAAATTAGTAATTATAGGGGAATCGCTTTGGTCAACACAATAACGAAACTATTCACATTCATAATAAACAACCGGCTACAAACATGGGCAGAGAGTTTCAATATACTTCCAGAAGCACAGTCGGGCTTTCGTAAGCATCGCTCTTGTATCGATAATTTATTTGTACTCGATACGGTTGCTAGATCCCGTCTCCTAAGCAACAAAGAAGGAACCTATGCCATATTTGTAGATTTTGAGAAGGCCTTCGACTCGGTTAATCACGAAATTTTATGGAAGAAAGCATACAACTCTGGAGTAAGTGCTAAAATAATAAGATTATTGTCGAATATCTACAAAGAAGCCAATCTCCAAGTAAAAGTCAATAACGATTGGACAGAAAACATTCCTATAACAACAGGAATTTTACAAGGAGAATGCACGAGCCCACTTCTGTTCGCTCTTTACATTGCGGATTTGGAATCTTTCTTCAGAAATCAAAATCTTGAAGGCATATACCTTACACCACAAATAGATATTTTAACACTACAGTATGCCGACGATATAGTCATCTTCGCGCGATCACCTGTAGATGTTCAGAAAAAACTAAACGTTCTCGAAAACTTTTGTAATTCACTCTGCTTAAAAGTCAATTCTGAAAAAACCCAAATAATTCATTTTCATAATGGGAGACCACCTAAAGTAAAAAGAAAATATATGTGTCAAGGCAGGGAGATCAAACCTACTAAGAAATACAAATATCAACTCATCCGGTCTATATAACGAACAAGCGATTAACGCAATAAATAAAGCAAATAGTATCTCTGGCGCTATCAGAGAAACGTTGGCAAAAAGCGGTATTTACAACTGGCAGACAATTATGAAATTATTCCATTCAACGATCGCTCCAACTGTTTTGTACGCAACCGAAATTTGGGGTGCAAACCACATAGAGAAATTAGAAATGAGCCAATGTCAATATTTCAAATCCATCTACTGCTGGCACAAATCAACACCAAACTATATTGTCAGCCGGGAATCAGGACAAGTAAAACTAGAAATTATAATTTTAGAAAGATCTCTCAATTGGTGGTATAAAATACTATTAATGCCAGAAACGCGCTACGTCAAAGTATGTTATAATTTCCTGATTAATTCTGTCAATAAACTGAAAACTAAATTCGAAGGCTCGAAACTAAGGAAATATATCTGGGTAAAAAACCTACAAGAGATGTTGATCAAAGCCAACTTTGGTTGGATTTGGGACAAACAAAATCCGCTTATCTTAAAAAATGAAATGATGAACATAAAAAATGCCTATGCTCAACAACTTGATACTGAAGACACGACAAGAATCATAA
The DNA here is from genome assembly GCA_947534325.1 of Agonum fuliginosum. Lineage (NCBI taxonomy): Eukaryota > Metazoa > Arthropoda > Insecta > Coleoptera > Carabidae > Agonum > Agonum fuliginosum. The sequence continues at coordinate 15,076,928 of OX384044.1, forward strand.
GGGCATCGCATAACACAGATTATGCACTGTACAGAACTACTTTAAATTACCTAAGCTATAACGTCTCTCTACGTATTTTGCGAGTAGTTAGTCAGATTCGAACAGCTAATAACATTTGCACACAAATTTTCCACAACGGCACAGCATTCAAATTCAAGACTAATGAAATATGTACTTTGTGCAATAAATTTGAATTTGACACACTAGACCACTTCCTCTTTAGCTGCCCAATATTTTCTCCTGTTAGGACCGAATTTATATTAAAATATATCAGAGACAGCACAAAAGAGAATTTTAACAGAGATCTACTGGCGGAAATATCAATAAAAAAAAATCTACGACATCTATAATTTTACAAGTACAGCACTAAAATTAAAAGCGTTTGTTGAAAACTTTTAAATCTAAAAATCTAATATCAAACATATAAAAGCAAAAAGTTAAAATTTAAATAATAAAAAATAAAAAAAAGTTAAATGTTGCAGTGTTAGTGAGAAATCCCGAAGGGCCTGTTATACCGTTATAATATACGAGTGACGTACCAAAAGTGACCGATACAGACAGAATGTGTCGAAGGGTTATGTATGCGAGATGCAAGTTTATTGACATTTTTTTTCTTCATATTATATCTATGTTTATAAAGTTAAATTTAGAATAATTAATTAGAATCATTATATTTTATGTATAAGTAAAATAATTATTTTTTATGCATGTTTACCTTTACAAACTTAAATGTTTAACGTAAAATGTACCAAAATGTAATAAGCTATGCTTTAGATACAAATATACATTATTATTATTATTATTATTATTAAGTTCCATTTGTTATCAGATTTGTCATCTTAAACAATATCTAAATTTGAATCAACTCCTACTGTTTTACCATGCTTATGTAGTATCCAGACTACGGTATGATATTTGTTTCTGGGGCTATTCACACGCGAGCCTGGATGTTTTTATATGTCAAAAGAGAATTGTTGGATGTTTGGCAGGAGCTCATTACAACGCTTCTTGTAGAAATCTTTTTTAAAAACTTAATATTTTAACTTTAGCGGATATCTATATTTTAGAAATGTGTATCTTTGTTTATAAAAACAAAACTTCCTTTTCTCTAGTCTCTAATCAACATAACTACAATACAAGACATAATAAGGAATTTTATATTTCTAAATCAAGATTAAATGTGGTAAAATATTGTCCTGAACGTTTTGGCCCTGTTTTATTTAACAAGCTTCCTGATTCAATCAAATCTTCTTTAAATGTTAATGTTTTTAAAAATAACTTAAAATTATTTCTGTTACAAAATAATTTTTATAACGTTACTAAGTATCTAAATTATTGATATCTTCGGACTGTATTGTACTTATTGTATTGTATCTATATTTTTTTTATTTTTTGTACCTGACTTTTTCTATACACTTTTGTATTTGTGTCAACAGAAATAAATCTTTATTATTATTATTATTAGATTATCTAAGTCTACAGGTTCTGAAAGAGTCGATCCGTCTAGGTCTGTTTCATTGTTAATTTGGGTCTTATTAGCACGTGTATTTTGTTGATCTTTTTCGTTTCGAAATTCAAAAACATTTCCAGATAAGCCTACAGTAACTTCATTTTGCGAAAGTACCATTTCAAGCATCTTCTTTGCTCGAGACATTATTGCTCTGCAATAAAAAATATGATTTGTAAACCTCGTAACTCTGTACTTTCAAGAAATCTGATTTTTAAAAAAAACTCGTAACTCCATAAGTGGAAGTGATCAAGAAAAATACATATAAATTGTTTAATATTCAAAGCAGACTTCTTATTATTTAAAAAGAAATTGACTTACTTAATTTAAAAATACAATTCATACCCAAGCAGCACAGTCTGGAAAAATTGGCAAACACAGCTAAAACAAGGCTGTTAAAACGTTGTGGCAGCCTTGTTTTAGCTATATATTAGCTTTATTTTTAGCTGTATTTTGTGTTATTTTTTTTGTCCAAATAAGTGTTATCGCAAACTAAATTGCAGCTATATTAACCATCCAACCATTTTTCTGTCTGTAAAGTTCGCTTTACAATCATCAAAAATGCAAAAATACAGCCACAGCTTTATTGTCCACAATTTCAGCTGTAAAATAGATTTGATTACTAACTTATATAGAAAAATAACAGCTAAAGCTTTATTTCTGTATTGTGAGCTATTAAATGTATTTTACAGCTATAAGTTCATACAAACTAACAGCTGTTGCAATATGTCCATAATTTTAGTTGCAAAATGTAGTTTGAAGCAAAATATAAATACCAAATCAAAGCTTTAAAATTTGTACGTAATTTTGGTTATAAAATACATTCTGAAGCTTAGAAAATCTACGAAATTTTCCACAATTTTAACTGTAAACTATTTGTTATATTCTTAACCGACAAAGTCATGGCCAAATTTAGTCGGTATCAAGTGTATCAGAGAAAACAACACTTAAAAATAATGAACTTTCAGTCTACCTGAATAATTACAAATACAGCCACAATTCCAAAACTGACTGTAACTGAGCCAATTGTTGACATCTTTTCTAAGAGCTACGCCCCTCTTATCCGGAAGCAAAAACAATATTACATTTTTCCAGTTTTCGGGCACAACACAAAGTGTCACCTTGTTGTCTTCTATTGTTTGTACAATTTTGAATTTGAACATTTTACTTGAAAAATAAGGTAGCCTGATTTTATGCAGAGGTTATGTTTATATTTTCATAATTACTGGTAGGTAGCTGCAGTAGGGATGAATATAACTAGATGGCTGCAGTGACTATTCTTGCAACTATTTGGGTTTCGTATGTAAATTATTGTACATCATTTCAGCCAAATAGTTGTTTTCTAGTATATTGCATGTACATTGACAACCATATTGCAACCAAATAACTGTATAATCCAAATGGCTATTATTGGGCAATATTTCATTCCACACAAGCTATATGTCTGTATTTCAGACAAGTAGACATCTTTTTAATCAAAGTAGCCGTGAAGAGAGACAGCCATTTTGAAAAGAAGAAAATTTTACTTAAACAAGAAGTATTTAATCACTATTGCTGCATTACACATAACGGAAAACCATTTGTAACTTGATATTTTTGCATTGTAAACATATAAAAACTATAATTAGCCATAAAGAAAAATTAAATTAATTTCCATATTAATAAATAAATAACTAAATTATTGTTATTTTTGAAGCACATCTTTTATTTCGAAGTATCACAACTACATTTAACGACCAAATGATGTTTCTTGTAAATTTTGAGTATTGTAGAGTGCAAATTTTAACTTATAATCTTTATGATTATAATATAGGTATCATGTATATTTGTAAGTTTAGCTTCTTAGGTACACGCATAAATATGTAACATAGACATACAAAATACAGCTATTATATCTACGTACTACAACCAAATAGTTATTTTAAGGCCAAACAACTAAATGGCTGTATTTTGACTGTATTACTTGCCAAGTGGTCACAGCTAAATGGCTGTGACAACATTTTCAAAGCAAGAAAATCTTTTACCACTTTGGCTATGACAACTCTTTAACAACGTTATAATTACGCTGCGATGCCAGCTGCGGTAGCTATATTGCTGTTATTATTTGCTGCAGCAACGTCACCGCAGCTTTTTTACAGCTTCGTGTGCTACTTGGGTAACTATAGCTAAATTTACCCAATAGTAATAAAATCGGCACTAACATGCAGGATACATGTGTACACTATCACACCTCAATAGAGAATAGTGGAGATAAGAGGTTTTAGTGCTCAATATGTTTCATGATAAAATAAATTCACAAAGCTATTTACAACTTTTAATTTAAAATGTGACACCAACTTTAGCCAATCTAAATTATGAAATAATATGGTTTCAACATGATGGTTGTCTAGCTAATTCACGAGAAGTGAGAGAATATTTAAATAATACATTTCCAAATAGCTGGATTGGTCGAGGAGGAGAGATATTGCGGTCTGCACGGTCACCAGATCTAAACCCGTGTGACTATTTCTTGTGGGGCCATTTAAAAAATGTTGTTTATCGAGAGAGATTTAACAATATTAACGAACTCAAAGATGCAATTGTTAATGAATGCAGAAGAATAAATATCAGACAACTTCATAATGTTAGACAAGTTTTCTACCACAGAATTGGCTATTGTTCGGCTCAAAATGGTGGCATTTTTGAACATTTGATTAAAAATTTAATTTACCTACTAGAAATTTTGTTTCTTAGTATTTCACAGTTTGTTGTTTGATACCACGTGTTTAATTCTTTTCTCAATATATAGCTACTGAATTATAATTTAAAATTAACAACTAAAATTAATAAATAATTACAGTTTTAAAAAACATGCATTTTGTGTGCTGCTAACAAAAAAATTTTATTTGCTGTTTAAGGTGGAAATGACTTTCATGCATATAACCTAACTTTTAATTCTGTGATCTGTCAACTTGGATTACGATAAGATACAATTACCTACAATGTTTTTAAATATGTCATGAAAAAGCTGTTGCTAATTGGACAAATAACTATTTTATACTTCGATGTTATGTCGCAAAATTAGACACTCGTATGTAAGAAGATATTTTTATTACTTTATATTTTTATTAAAATTGACGTTATAGCTTATAATTCAGTAGATTAACACAGCTTTAAACAATAGATGTTTAATTTTGATTTATTAATTATTTTACTTATTTTTAAGAAAAAAAATAATAATGAGTGAGGATGAGAAAGTCGTTGAAGAGCAAGCTGAAGAACGAGTAGAACAAGATCAAAAATATCCACGCTTATTAGATGGAAAATATTTTGAAGTCATTGAAAACACAAAAAATAAAATAATTACAAGGTTAGTAAACATTAAGGAAAAATTATTGTATATACCTACTACTGGTAATTAAATTAGAAGAAAATTGGATTACCTATTGTTTTTAATTTATCGAGTTTATATTTGGTTCCGTTACTGTCGTTATTGAATAAAGCTTAATTGAATATTTAGATGCAATTTATTTCGCTAGATAAAAGAAAACAATAATATTTTTTAAAAGTATTACTAGATTACCTTAATAATTTTAGAAAATTCATCATGGTATTTATAAACAAGTATTACTGTATGTAAAATCTTCTCATCGGCCAGCACATGAAGAACCACAAGAAAAAAAATAAAGAAGCTTCAGCATTGTCAGCTGTTCATGAATTGTTCTTGTTTTCCGCGAGAAATAAGAAGGGAACAGTAATATCCCAACAGGAGGTGGAGAAATTAATAACTATATTATTCAAGAAATGAGACCAATATCATGTGTTGAGAAACCAGCGTTTTAAAAACTAATATTAGGTCTTTGTGGTGATAATAATGAAAGAGAATTTGAAAAGCAACATAAAAGATAAACTTACATCTGCGCAAATCATTTGTACTACTGCTGACATTTGGTCAAGTCATAATCGAAGCTACTTAGGTATGACAGCTCATTTTATTGATCCACAATCTCTGCAAAGATACAACAATATGTTTTGATTTAAATTTAGCCACACCTATACAAAATAGCAGAATTAATAAGTAAAATACATTCCGAATTTGATTTAAGCCCTTCAAAAATTGCGCATACTATCACTGAAAATGCTTCGAATTTTGGCAAAACATTTCGCGTATTTACATTAGATGCTGATGTAGTACATGATTCACTTGGTGACCGGACAAAACAGAACAATGAAAAAACAGAACATGAAAAAACAGAACATGAAAAAACAGAACATGAAAAAAAAGAACATGAAAAAACAGAACAGTGAAAAAACAGAACAATGAAAAAAGAGAACAATGAAAAAACAGAACACTGAAAAAACAGAACAATGAAAAAAGAGAACAGTGAAAAAACAGAACACTGAAAAAACAGAACATTAATAAAACAGAACATGAAAAAACAGAATTTGAAAAAAAAATAACAATGACAAAACAGAACTCAAGAAGGGATTTGTTAGCTTTGATTAGTTTATGTCAAAAAACGGAGTTCTGTTGGACTCAATTAGGGTTTTGTTAGTATTGATTAGTTTATTTTTTTAAAAACGGAGTTCTGTTGGACTCAATTAGGGTTTTGTTAGTATTGATTAGTTTATTTAAAAAAACGGAATTCTGTTGGACTCAATTAGGGTTTTGTTAGCTTTGATTAGTTTATGTCAAAAAAACGGAGTTCTGTTGGACTCAATTCGGGTTTTGTTAGTATTGATTAGTTTATTTAAAAAAACGGAATTCTGTTGGACTCAATTAGGGTTTTGTTAGCATAGATTAGTTTATGTCAAAAAAACGGAGTTCCGTTGGAGTCAAGAAGGGTTTTGTTAGCATAGATTAGTTTATGTCAAAAAAACGGAGTTCTGTTGGACTCAACAAGGTTTTTGTTAGCATAGATTAGTTTATGTGTTCTGTTTTTTCATGTTCTGTTTTATCAATGTTCTGTTTTTTCAGTGTTCTGTTTTTTCAGTGTTCTGTTTTTTCACTGTTCTGTTTTTTCATTGTTCTGTTTCTTCAGTGTTCTGTTTTTTCATTGTTCTGTTTTTTCATTGTTCTGTTTTTCCATGTTCTGTTTTTTCATGTTCTGTTTTTTCATGTTCTGTTTTTTCGTGTTCTGTTTTTTCATTGTTCTGTTCTTTCATGGAATCGATTCAATTAGCTCATAATCTGAAGATTCTTATAATGATGATACTACTGTTTCTGAGAGTATTTTGACAGATCCATCCAGTTAGCTTGATTTTGACTATGATCAAGATATAATATTACCAAACCATTTATGTTGCGTAGATTCTAAAGAAGCTCTGACTAATCTAACATATAGAAAAAACTATAAATCAGCCTTCACAAAAGCAAAAAACCTTCGGAACAGTTTTTCCAGAAGTACAAAGCATTCTGATTGAATTGATTATTTCTAAAAGGGCACTACTCCACTTTTACTACATTTGCAGTACACAAAAAATACTATTTGTAGACTAAACTCTTTCATCTAGAGTTTTTAATTTTATTATATAAACAATATGCATTATAGTAACTAATTAGGTAACAATTTTATGATAATTAAGTATTGCATTCTGCCATAAACAATAATTAAAATGATTGAACAAGTGCCCTATCAAAAACAAATGACAATTATGAAAAATATTATTTTAGTACTCATACATAGAAATGTGTTGTTTCGTGTCACCTAAGCAGCGCAAGGAATGCCAATTTCCCACGTCTTCATGACGTCACACGATCGGGAAGTAAGCACGTGACGTCACACGACCGGGAAATTTGAAACAAAAACCTATTTCTAAAATATTTATTTATGGTTTTATAAATGTGAATACGGAACCATTTTAAAGAAAGCATTTTTATAAATATTTGGAGCATTTTTAAATATGTAAACTTCAAAAAAAAAATTGCCTCGCTAAAAGTCATGATTTATAAATTTAGAAAAATATAATAATATAATTTACCTAACTTAAAATAAAACATTAAAAAACTATATTTCAAATAAAATAGTATAGTATCTCAAACACCGTATTGCCTAATAATAATAATAGAAAATGTTAGAATAGTATGTGAAATCTAATTTTAAAATTATTCTTAGTGCATTCTGCAACTGTTATACGACTCTGAAGAGATTCCTCTATATAACCTTCTGCTACAACTGAAGACTTCCAACATCCAACGTCCAACCTCCATGTCTCTTAACTGATACTAAATCTCCTCCATTGTTTGCTAGTATTGTTGCTGCGAAAGCAATGGCCAGTGAATTCATTTGGATTGTCTAATTTAAGATATGTAGCAATTCGTGATGGTACTTTGCCAATTGTATTAAGACCAACTGGAACACTTACACATTGACCATTGCGGTATGTATAAAATAGTCTTTTATCTTTTGGTGAACATTTAGTTCTAATTTGCATATATTTTTTTAGCAAATCAATCCAGTCTTACTGAATTATAACAAAACTGCGTGAAGTATTTGTTTTGCTGTCAGGTATTGAAACTGCCACTGTATCGACCTTAAATTCAATATTGTTTATCAACATTTTGCAGAGCTCTTTACGGCGACAAGCACCAGATACACCCATTATTAATACAACCTAAATGAAAAGTTTGTAGTTAATATGGAAAATTTATTTTTTGGTGTACCTATGTACTTACCTTCATAAAGAGAAAAGTATTATCTAGTGCCTTATTTAAAAATAGATTTAATTGATTTTCGTCTAAAACTTTATATTTTTTTGGCTTTAAATGTACCGTTTCACGCTTCAAGAATGTAATTGGTTTAGAATATTTTGCAATATTTATATTATTATTTATAAGGATGCATGATTTCAACATGGAATATGTTGACCACAATGACTTTTTGTATGGAAATTCTTGAAAATACGCCAATAACATATTTTCAGAGTAATGCGTTATTTTCTTATTTTTGCACCAATTAACAAATTTTGCATATGCAGATTCATACCGCTTCTTGGATTTTTTAGGCAGCAAATTATTTGATGCTTCCTTAGCAATTTCACGCACTTCAGGAGGCGTAGAACTATATTCAGAATCACTCATATTTATTTATTAACTTTATTTATTTTCTTATAGGTATGTATCATAAAAACAAGTAAAGTATAATAATAAACTGTGGTGTAAACCAGACTGTAATTTTATAATATAATATATTAGCATGTAACTCAGGCTTTCAGATAAACTGACAGATTCTATACATAACCTGTAGATGATGAGATCACATGAAAATAAAACATAAATTAAACTTACTCTGTTGATTCATTATAAATAATATTGTTGTTACCCAGTAACACTACATGGTGTCAGGTGTGGTCAACAGAGAAGTAAAGCGTAAAAACAATTAGAAAGAGTGATAATGGGTGGAGAAGAGAATCCACATGCACACGTGGGCATGGTTTTCACATTCCAAGGAGCACCACCAGAGAATTTCACATTCCAAGTTGCGGATTGGGTTAAGTGGTCAAAGAAATGGGATCGTTACCGAATCATATCAAGACTTTCTATGCTGGAAGATGAAACGCAAATAAGCACATTTATATATACAATGAGGGATCGAGTAGAAGATATTCTAGCGTCCTTCAGATTTGTCAGAAGACGACAGTAAGTTGTATTTAAAAATAAGAGAAGCGTTCGAAAATCACTTTATTAAGAAACATAATATAATATATGAAAGGGCACAATTTAATTTACGCAAGCAGGAAGCGGGCGAAAGTGCAGAGTCTTTCATAACAGACTTACATAAATTAGCAAAGAACTGTAATTACAGAGAGCTAGAAGATGAATTAGTAAGAGATAGAATAATAGTGGGTATTCGAGACGCGAAATTAGCAGAACAGCTACAGATGGATCCGGAAAAGACTCTAGAAAAAGCAATACAAAGAGTCCGCCAATCAGAAGAAGTAAAGAAACAACAATCAGTAGTTCGAAACAAAGACATAATAGAAGAAGTTTCAAAAAAGGGAAGAAACCAGCGAATAGAAAATTTCCAAATTGCGGTAAATGCGGAAGGAAACCCCATGAGAAAAATGAAAAATGCTTTGCGGAAGATGCAGTATGCAATAAATGCAAGAAAGTAGGTCATTATGGGAAGATGTGTCGTACAAAGAATATTCAAGAAGAAAAAGTGAATCGTGGAAAGCTGAAGTGCTAATGAACGGCGTGACGGTTTTAGTCCAGGAAAATTGCATAAAATAAACAAAAAAAGTAGGAGACTTCTGAAAATTTGCAGAGTTATAAAAAAATATGTAACATTCAAGATTCCGAGGAGTCCCCATCAGCAGAAAGTGTGCTCGAGCCGCCATATTGAAAAAAAAATTTGTTTTCCAAAAAACTCGGTAACTTTAAATTTTACGGTAAATATTGATATTATAATATTGTAGCTTATAAAATTTCCTACAAAAAGATGCCATTACTTTTTAACATAGGACTAATAGTTTACGAGAAAAACGAGAAAATATATTTTGGTAGAACGAAACTAATTAAAACTTGCCTTAACATTGTTTTCAGATACAAAAACAGCTGTAACTTGCGAATGGATAAATAAAACGACTTCCAGTTTGAAGCATTCGATTCTACAGACATTTTTCTATCAAATATATTATTTTTTATTTTTCAGGAGTGGCTGGTTTAGCCTCAATTCAATATAGAAATTTTAAAAATGTTAGTGTATTTTTAAAACTTTTTGTGTCAACATTAAATTGCGGCTTAACTACGAACTTTCAAATTTTTAAAAATAATGTATCCTATAGAAAAATGTTCGAGAAATCCAATGCTGGAAACCGGAAGTCGATATCTGAATCCAGTCAGAAATTAGAGTTGATTAAACACAAGAAACAAAAAAAAATTACTAAAATGTCACTATTTTCTCTACGCGTAAAACAATTAATTGTAGCTTAATTAAGGCTCTTAAAAGTAATTTAAATTAATGCATCTTATAGAAAAATGACCGACAAATTCAATTCTGGAAACCGGAAGCCGATATCTTAATCCGGCCAGAAATTAGAGTTGATTAAACACAGTTAACCGAAAAAAATACTGAAACTCCACTTCTCTTTCTCGCACAAAAACTTTGAATATCAGCTCAACCAAGAGGCCTTTAAAAGTTTTCAAAATAAAGAATCTTATAGAAAAATGTTCAAGGAATCCAATACCGGAAACCGGAAGTCGATATCTTAATTTGTTCAGAAATTAGAGTTGATTAAACACAAAAAATGTAAAAAATACAAAATTTTCTGAATTTTCTATGTTAAAATTGAGGCTAAACCAGGCCATTCTGAAAAATTGAAAATAATATATTTGATAGAAAAATATCTGTAGAATTGAATGCTTCAAACCGGAAGTCGTTTTTTCTATCCGTTCGCAAATTACAGCCGTTTTTGTGCCAGGAAACAAAGTTAAGGCATGATTTAATTTGCTTTGTTCTACCAAAATATATTTTCTCGTTTTTCTCGCAAACTATTAGTTCTATATAAAAAAGTGATAGCATCTTTTTGTAGGAAATTTTATAAGCTATAATATTATAATTTCAATATTTACCGTAAAATTGAAAGTTACCGAGTTTTTTTGAAATTTTTTTTTTTTTCAATATGGCGGCTCGAGCACACTTTCTGCTGATGGGGACTCATCGGAATCTTGAACGTTACATATTTTTTTATAACTCTGCAAATTTTCAAAAGTCTCCTACTTTTTTTGTTTATTTGGTGAATTTTGTAGCATTTTGCCTGGACTATTTGTTGTAAGCTGGATACAGGGGCGGATGTCACCGTTATTCCGGTAAAAATTTTCAATACTATTAAGAATACGAATTTAATAATTAAAAGAACACGAAAAAGGCTAGTAGGGGCCGGTAGAATTAAGCTAAATACCATTGGGGACATAAACACTTCAATAAGTTATAAAAATAGATGCATAGATGCCAATATTTATGTCGTAGATAATCTGGAAGAGCCACTGCTAGGAAGACCAGCTATTGAAAAGTTGCAGCTAATAAAATGTGTGTTCAGTATTGAAGAGCCGGAAATCACAGAATACCATGAAGTTTTCAGGCAAGAAATAGGATAACTAAATGGATGTGAGTACGAAATCAAATTGAAAGAAAACGCTATACCGTATTCAGTGGCCTCACCCAGAAAAATTCCCTTCGCCTTAAGAGAAGAGTTGAAGAAAGAACTGATTAAAATGGAAAGAGACGAGATAATAAGAAAAATTAACAGCGCTACCGAATGGTGTTCGCCTATTGTAGTAGTCGCAAAAAAGTTAGGGAAAATTAGAATATGTGTAGACTACTCAGAATTAAACAAAAATTTAATAAGAGAAAGACACATACTCCCTGACGTTGATGAAACATTATCCAAGCTTAATGGAGCGAAGATCTTCACAAAATTGGATGCAAATTCAGGATTCTGGCAAATTCCTTTGTCGGAGAAATCTGCAAAACTTACTACGTTTATTACACCTTTTGGTAGGTTTGTGTTCAGAAGATTACCTTTCGGAATCTCCTCAGGTCCAGAACATTTTCAAAAAAGGATCAGTCAAGAACTAGAGGGCCTAGATGGGGTGATAAGCCAAATGGATGACATGTTGGTTTTCGGGAGAAGTGAAGAACACAATATTAACTTGAAACAAGTGTTGGATAAACTAAAAGGATTGAATATTACGTTAAATCGAGAAAAATGCGAATTTAGGAAAAAATCAATTATATTTTTAGGCCACGTAATTTCAGAAAAAGGAATAGAACCAGATCCGGAGAAAGTTCGAGCAATACAAGAGATGGAACCTCCACAGAATGTATCCGAACTACGAAGATTTCTTGGGATGTACAACTATCTGATAAAGTTTATACCAAATGTTGCAGATAGCATCAAACCGCTACACGAACTTCTAAAGAAAAATATCGAATATACATGGACCGACGTCCATCAGAAGTGTTTCGAAAAACAAAAAGGTAAAATAACAAAATTACCAGTCTTAGCATTTTTCGGCCCGCATAATCCAACCAGAATATTAGCGGATGCGTCAAGCTTCGGAGCAGGAGCTTGTTTGGAACAACAAGAGAAAGGTCAGTGGAAACCCGTTTGTTTTATCTCTAGGAATCTGACGGAAACTGAGCAGAAGTATGCGCAGATAGTAGTATGATACGAAGAAATAGATCGCACCTCGTCGAAATTCCGGAGCAACAAGATCAATCAAAAAACATAAAACCCGCAGAAGAGCAAAGCGGAAAACAAGATCAACCAAAAAACATGAAACCCTCAGAAGAGCAGAGTGGCAAACAAGATCAATCAAAGGTAAAAGGAAGAAAACAACAGAAAGTTACTGAAACAAAACACACAAGATATGGTAGGAAAGTAAATAAGCCAAGCCGATTTAAATAAAATAAGTTTAAATAATATAATTAATAATTTAAAGAAAGGGAGATGTGGTGTAAACCAGACTGTAATTTTATAATATAATATATTAGCATGTAACTCAGGCTTTCAGATAAACTGACAGATTCTATACATAACCTGTAGATGATGAGATCACATGAAAATAAAACATAAATTAAACTTACTCTGTTGATTCATTATAAATAATATTGTTGTTACCCAGTAACACTACATAAACATTAAAACAATTGAAGTATATATTCGGTCAAATTTCTTTGTGATGGTAAGTGCATATAAAAATCTAATAACTGTGTGGCATAACTGACGGAAATATAAAATTTCTTGTACTAGTATATGTGGTAAAGTCAAATTCTGCATATAGTCAAATACAATAGCGTGAACATGATCTTCTTCTTTGCACAATTCTGTTACGTTTTTCATTTTTAAGTCGTTTTTTTGCCCTTTTCTTATGTACTTGAAGTTCTAATGTAGCTACCATTTTAGCTCTCTCATTCAAAGAACTATTTTTACTTTACTTTCTGGATATGTTTTTACAAACAAACATATTCTTTATGTTAAGTCGAGAGTCAAGATATTTTATATGTAACCCCCTATAATGAGTATCTTTGACGGAAAATGATTCAATGTGTTTTTTAACTTGCATATTTCTCCAGGAATAGCGTGTGATTTAGGATTAAAACCTCGATTATCTTTCGGAGACTTCCCCAAAAGAAGTAAACTTGATACTACTATCGGAGTAATAAGTATAGTCACTCGGATGTAAAGTTGAATAACTTGTTTAAAAATAATCAAAAAAATTTAAATAAAACTTTATACTAAAGTATGCACATTTCTACGTTATTGTATAGAATTTCAAATTTTTAAATGTTTATGTGTAGAAATAACAAAAATTTATAGTAAAAATGAGCTATGATTTTGACACATTTTAAAAACTGTTAACTTTAATGACGTCTACTGTCAATATACATCATGCAAAAAAATTCAAATTTTGGTATAGTATAGTTACAAGCTTAGTTAAGTCAAATTCACAAAAATCTGAGTAAAAATACACCGCAATTGGTAAATTTTATCAACAAGACTGTGTTGAGTGTTATTGTAATGTACATTTTCAGGACCGTTGCGTGGTATTTTGGCGCCTGGAGCAAGAATATTTTTTGGCGCCCTACAAATTTGAAGAAATCTTAATGAATTTTTTTTTCATTCAAAGTCAAATGCCTTATACATAAATTAAATTTTTGTTTGAAACTACTTTTAATAACACGTTATCGTCACACATTATATGTATAGGTATAAGTATGCCTATTATGTATTACACGTACAAAAAATTATTCACTGTAGTAGTGTAGTAACAGTCACATAAACACTTAGTGATTTATAAGCCGTGATATATTTTATTCTGTTAGTCGTGTAACTACAAACAACTACCCAAAACTCAGTTTATTTAGATACTGGTAAATTCTGTTAACTAGGTACCTATACAGTTAATTCGTGGAAAACAGTTGATATACCTGATATTCTTACAACAGTGCTACGTGCGAACTTTTAAGAAAACATAATGAATTATAGGAACGTAAGTGGAACAATGTATTACTTTTCAACTTAATCCTAATTTTGAAACTAGGAATTTATTGTTAGGTATAGTAAAACAAATTCTTTTTTTTCAATTTACATTTTGGCGCCTTTTTTATAAGGCGCCTGGAGCGGTCGCTCCTTCGCTCCATGCCACGCAACGGCCCTGTACATTTTACACTGTATAGTGTCATACGAAACATGTTTGAGCATGTTGTTTTCTGTTCCATTATTAGTCACCGAGCAGTCATAGTCGTGTATCTTAAAAGAAGATCCCTTAGAAAATCCTACTGGTCTGGTTTAGGTATATTACTGTAGTTTTAATTATTGTTTATTTCTTACATTTGTTTATATTTGATATAGATACATTAAATCAGTCGCAGTCCTCTTCATCTACTGCAAAGGTAAACACACTTACTTCAGAAGAAATGTTAAATTGGATATATTCAGATACACAACCAATTCCAAATTTACCTCAAATTGGCACATTGACAGTCCATCCGATTCAGTAACGTCTGGTGACGAAGAACTAAAGAGAAGATGTATATACGTGTTTGAGTTCCAACCAGACATTCTCTCCCAAAACGAGAAAGAAAATATATTAGCACAAGTATAATAATTATATTGGTTATAATTTTTTTATCACTTCTTTAAAATTCATCTATTTTTCTTAGCCATCCACTTCTTCTACGCCTTTAACACAACCATCTATACTCCCTAAACAAGTTGAGGGAAATAGAAGAGCACAGGTACAATTATCCTTTTTTTGCTGTCTTAAAAATTATTAAAATAAAAATGCATTTTCTTAGGATTTAAAAAATATGCTTCTACAAAGTGGATGTCAGCATATTTTTGATGAATACACAGACAAAGGATATATAAGCAACAAAACAAAGAGCGGACAACTAGTGAATGTAGTCGTAACTTTAATGATACATAGACACGGTACGGCGTGACACAAAAACGTTAAAATCGATTTTGCACAAGGAATAATTGACTTATTTCCAAATTTAAAAAATTCTACCACTAAACATCGATATGTAAGTAATTTCTGATTAAAATATTAATAATTTGTGGTGAGAAAAACAGTCGCAATACTGTCTTCCATTTATGCAAGAATCAAGAATAAATGTTATTTTTATTATATATTTATTTTCTTTCAAATTGAATTTTAACTTTGGGCCTAATGTTTGTATTGATTTAGATAAATATTTTTATAAAAATGTAATTTACTCAAACATTGACATTCCTAGTACCTAATTTAACAGTAAATTTTTATACAAACCAAAATATTTTATTGTATCAACAAAAATAGTTAATATCATATCAGTTGAAAATATTTTTTTTATAACGCAGTCTTGGAATACTGTGTTTTTTGACAATCAATTAAGCATATGCTTAATTGATTGTGTAACATAGTTAAAGAAAAAATAGATTACAATATTGTTGAATTATATATTTGTTCTTATAAAGATCCATATGAAATGTGTTTTTCTTGGGATATTTTGTATGAAATCTAGACTTGTGATACATCATTGGATTCAGAATTATATGTAGAATTGAAATATGTAAAAATATATAGGGTGTACTATTTTAAATGCGTAAGTTGATGTCGTTTCCGATTTAACCGGAAGTGATATTTTTGTAAATAATATATATTTTCCTACGCGGGCCTTCGGCTTGGTCGCGCTGCCGCGCGACGTTAGGAATTCGCCCGCCGCGCGGGCTCAAGCTCCGTGGACCCTGAATATGGGACGAATCGGTACTTCGTGCCTCAATTATAACGATTTTAACATTTAAACTCTACCGCTACCGCGCGACAATGGGGATTCGCTCGCTTCGCGGGCTCAAGCTCCGCGGATCCTGAATGTAGGACGATTCGGCACTTCTTGCCTCAATTATAACGATTTTAACATTTAGACTCTACCGAAAAAAATTGTATAATGAAATTATAATTATTTAAATACAACTTCAAATTATTCATATTCCTTCTTCAAAATAAATTTTAGTTAAGCCATAAAAATTTTAGAATAGAATAGCGTCAGGATCCGCTCAAGTTCCGCGGACCCTGAATGTGGGAGGATTCGGCACTTCGTGCCTCACATAAGTCCACATTTGCATTTAGACTTACCATTTGAATAAGAAAATTTAATATTTACATTGTACCTATACTGGTTTAATTTGATATCAATCGCGATAAAATTGTAAAAATATAAAAAAAAACAAATGCCGCTCAGCATGGCTTGCGCAAAGACACATTGGTCGTTGTGTCTGAGCTAAAAATTCCGCAAAACGTAAAATCAGTTGGTCGTCCGAAAGGGAACTATGCTAAACAGTATTGGTCTGAAAAGACCAACAAAGCAAGAAGTGTATGAGAAGAGAAGTCGCTTCAACAAACAAAAATTACTTCTAACGTGGCTCGGAATAGAGAGTAATGTTATACCTAATGCCCTCGAAGGAGAATATACTCTGACTATAGAAGATTTTAACTCTGTCAGCATACCAGACACGTTCATGGTTGATGAGGTGAAACTTTCGTTGATCCAGAAATTCATGGAGGAACACGCATACGATTATATAGTCATTGATTCGGTGCAAACGGTTGAGGAAAAAATACTCATGTGGGGTTTGTTTGGAGGATCCTGCGACCGATTTCATACAATGTGATTGTTGTTTTACGTGGTTTCATTTCGATTGTGTGAGCATTGATATTGATGACAGGAAAAAATTTAACGAAAAAAAAATGGTTTTGCAGTAATTGTTAAAGACTGTAATTACACTAGTATGTAGTAATATGGTTGTAATAATCCATAAGTAACAGTTTTGTAATACGACAAATATATTATTATAAAAGTACCTGTTGACGACTGGGGTCTTAATTCGACGCGTTCATTTCAGCATCCACTCCGTCATCGGTCCACAAGTGGGTCATCATCAAGAACAACTTCAAGCCGATCACGAACAAGATCGTGGTGAGCCATTTGTATTACAAATAACAAAACTAATTCAAACTGGTTGCAATTTTTTTCCGAAACTAATTAAAAACTAATATGATTTAAAATAATAAAGATTCCTAGTTCTTGAATAATTAAGCACATTTCCAGAGTACCCTACATCAATTTACGAGAAATTAATTATTAATAAAAGTCATTAACATTTTTCCAACTAAGAATAATTATTATTTTCCAACTTCACAATCACTGTCAACCCAGTAAACCACATTGAACGAATATTAACCAATAATTTCCTGAAGCAGTCCGATTGTCCATTATTACCCAATTATTGGGCAATATTACTCAATTATTCCCAATCTCAGTGAACCCAATTTTTGGTTCACTTAAGTTTAAAAATAGTATCTAATTTCGGAAACCGCATTCAAGTTTTACAATACAAAGTCGCAAAATAGTTGTTCGAACAACCTAAGCTAAAATAAAAGTGTACTACCTTCTATAATCAGTCTTTATTTGCTCTATAAACCTTACAGGTAACCGTATTTGCGGGGGGAACGTACCTCCACCAATAGGAAAGAGCGCTTCCACTCCACCGCCCGTTAACTGTGCAGTTGCAACATCCATCGGGCTCCGTTACCTGTGCGGTAGTTTACTGTATTCCGTTCACTGTATAACTATGACCGGTGACCCGTGAAACTGTGCCTCGTGACCCGTGATCGGTGACTCGTGCCACGTGACCCGAGGTCAAGGTAGTATCGCCTGTCTTGTATATAACAGTAGTTGTTGAGGAAATTAAGGGTTGTAAAATAAACAGGAGTAACAAAACTTTATTTCACTTGCACAAAAACGATTCACACCTTTATTAACACAAAAAAAAACACATAGAGAGCTCGGATCGCATTGGCTGAGCATGCGGCAAACTTTGACTAAAACAGACAACAAAATATGGAGGTTGATACCGACCGAAGACTGGAACAAAACTGGGGTGATTGGAATGATGAGTGGAGTGAAATTGGCGATGTGTGTGCGGGGGTGTACAATGGAAAGATCGTGACGTATGGATGGAAGTGGTAAATGGCGCGAACATACTGGCCACCTTCGAACGAAGTGAGAAATTTACTCGGGAAACAAACTCGGAGTCAGCCTGTGCGATCACAAACGAGAGATAACTACAAAAAAATAAAGTACCAAAATACAAGAAATACAAAAATTATGGCAAGCGGTTGCTGGCGACTTGGACCTGGTACAGACGTCCCACTATGTCGTCACCGGAGCAGCCCACCGTAGCACGGCGGTGCAGTGGAGTGGTGGCGACGCTGGCAGCTCACCTAGGGCGTCGGATGCTTCTGGGTGATGGGTGCGTCGGACATGTTGACTGGTAGAGGTCTCAGCCGCGTGATCGGGCGTCGAAGCTCCGAGCAGGCGGTCTTCACGGTTACCACCCTGACTAGGCTATCTGCTCCTGGATGAAGCTAAATCACTCGGCCCAGAGCCCACTTCCCGGGTGGAAGCTGAGGATGGTGCACCAGCTGACCTGTAGTGAAATTTTCCTTCTGACTCACCAGGAACGTTGTTGCAGGTGGTGAAGGTATTGAGCGGACCACTTCAGCCAGAAGTGGTTTGTGAGATGCTGGACCACTCGCCAACGGGTCACTATATGCTTTGCATGAGGATTGCTTGGTCTTTTTTGGGATAAGTAGGTATTAAGTTGTGGTTGTTTTCTAGCTATGTGCGCAAATGAATTTTTGTTTAAGTTATTTAATTTTGTCATTGTGTTGAGATTATTTGATGTGTCTATTTGATGTGTCTGTTTGATTTAGGTTTAGTGGACGATTCTTGTGTACGGGTGTCCCCATCTTTTGGTTTAATTAGTTAATTCGTGTCGGTTTGGACTTGTTTTGCAGTTTGTTGTTTTGTTAGTTAGTTATATTTTCCTATTGTTTAGGAGATGTCGTTAGTTGTGAAATGTGCCGCAAGATCCAATAAATATTTTTATTTGAAATGGGCGTAATTTGGGCATATTGGGTGTGCCCCGAATTTTTGTAGAACAGTACGATACCTTATTTGTTGGATGTGTGCTTCTGTGCTGTGGTACTCGTTCATAAATCAGTATAATTGTACAAAAAGAGTCACTGTCAAAAAACACAACCTATCATTATCAAAGTCAAGGTTAAAACTCCTCATACCTCTTTTCGAATTCTATTTAGCGTGCCTACAATACTAGTTTTTCGTTTCTTGAGTTCATTTCCCAGATTCAGTGACGTAAAAAAGTTATCTGTCGTGACATTCCTTATCTAGAAAGGGTTCGAGAAGACGTAAAACTACATGCTCTCCTAGAGATCTGTTTTGAGATCTTGTTTCGTCTTTTCCCAGATACGGAAAACCCTTCAAAATATAACTGACTTTGATATTTATTTATCTGGTTTACTACCCATGTACTGCGTAAAAGGACAGCAGCACTTAGGTGGAAACAATTGCTCATCAATTGTTATATTTTCTGTTGGTCTGTAGCAAGCAATGCAGTTCTCAATAAATTTGTTCCACAGTTCAGATGCTAAACAAAATTTATATAATTGTTTTCTTTGAGGACGTGTTTCTTTCATCGAAACGCAGGAACCTCAGTATTTTACAGAATCTACTTCTTGCCATAGTTTGTGAGAAAAATGGCGGGCCCCATTCCGTACTTCGCAATTAATGAAATTTGAGTGTTCTGGAGTCATATGCTCCTCTAGCGTACAATATTGCAATGAATGCATCTAATTCCTCGAGAGATACAGTCCACGAATCATCATTGAGAACTTTGCGGGCTTCTAACTCAGTGCAATGTTTGGTAAAACGTAGAATTGGTTCACCAATAAAAAGTCTCCAAGCGCTTGCAGGAGTATCTTGTACAATATGCCTCCTGGCATATCCTGTTGGTCCTGCTGTTTCCCGAAGCACATTCTGTTGACCTCGTCTACCTGCGGTGTTGCCTGGTGCAACGCGTGTCCAAATCGTTCCATCAGAGCTACGTTCATTACTTCCTCCGTCTGGCCTCTCAGACTGAGTAGCTACAAAAGCAGCACGACTAGTTCAATTATTACTAGTTAATCGCCTGCCTCCTCTTCCTCGACCTCTTTTTCAATTCTAGCGTAGTACTCCTGTAAAAATATAAATAAATGTAATTATGTTTATTTTCATAGATATAATACTCAGATTTACCCAAATGATCTTCTTTAAAAAATATATCCTGGCTTTCTGCTTTGTTCACTTTGGGTGTTCAGAATGGTTTTGTGACATTCAAAATTGAAGCTTCAGTTTTATTCTCGTACAATGTTTGCAGCAAATTGTTGAGTTCTTGGTCGCTCAATTCGTTATGTAATTCGCTTTCTTTTGCTACAGGACAATATCCACAACTTCATGTTTGGATTTGGACGTGGAAAAATCAATTTCTTTTACGGCTGCCATTGTTTTTATCTTCTTCGAACATGATGGAACAAGCCATAATGATTGTTTATCAGTGACAGATACAGGATCTGCGTTCCTAACTGTGTCGTCGATGAAAAACATTAAAGCCGAAACATGACTGCAAGTCTCTCCTAAACCAGCCACACATGTACAATGTGCACATAGAATCTCTTCCTCTTGCTTCGCAATGAACTAAGCTTGCAAAGGACTCTCGTTCAACCTCTGGGAATGCAGCACTTACATATATAATTAACTTTTAAGTAAAACTGTTTAAAAATTATATATCTATTTAACATACTTTGCCCATTAGAAGAACATTTGTGTCAAAAGTTTTTGTCTGAATTTCTTTGATCTATTGACATTTAAAGTATTTATACGCGTCTAAACTTTTATAATCACGAAACTCAGCTTGTGTGTAGGCACTTTTTTTTTTAAATAACATAATTGTAAATGTCTATGTACGTTATTTGAGGTAAATTCTTTAAATCCTTGCTCACACTGTTTCTGTCAATTTAATATGGATCCACATTATTTATAAGGGATATTTTATCTAAATATCTACTCTGAACACTTGGTGTTAGAGTATAAAAACGTTCACTTAATGACATGTTCATATTAACAAAAAACACGTGTAAACAATACAAACTCTAATTCACTACTGTGTTGTACTGCACTTTCATACCTATCAATCAGCTGATGGCAACCATTTTTGTGACGTAGGTGCACATGCCTTATTGAAAGTTTCAATTGCGTTATTTGTCCTTTGTCTTAAATTAAACACAGAAAAGTGAGCTGGCCCTACTTTGCGATTCCACTGCCTGCTTATGTAGTTAGAAAATGGTTCAAAAACAGCTTGAAGGTTTGCCGGCGTTTGAGAATTTATGAAAGCTAAACCTTCTTCTATTAAATTATCGGGTAATAGTGGCAGAGCCAAGTACATACGTAAAATGTCGACACCTCCATTAGTGCCTCAAATTCTTGCCTAGCTATAGGTTCATTTTGTATTCCGAATTTTGTAGCTGCATTTCCAGAAAAATTTTTGTAAAGCATTGTCTTCAAAATCGTTTTGCAAAAAGTAGTACTACGCATTTTACAAACTTGGCCGAAAATGGACGCAGTTAATCTTTTTACTCTCTCCGTTGCCATTTTTGGCTTTGGCTTTGCAAAACAATATCTTCTAACAATTTATTCCTTTCCTCACCAGTCTTATGTAAAGATTTTAAGAATTTTTCCTTTTTTCTTCAAAAAGTCTGGCATATCGAGGTCTGCGTTTCCTACAAGACCATACTCCGTATCAGGTCCAGCTAAGTGCCCAGATATTCTCATCTTTTTTGATGGAGTAAGCAAATTTCGCCTGGCATTAGATTTTTCTTTTTCATGTCTCTTTCTTTTTATATAGAATTTTGTATATTTTGCTGGACTCTCGTTCGCAATTTTTTTATGAGTCAGGCAATGTAAATCATAATTGCTATTGTAAGAAGTTACGGCAGCTTGATACGATCCCTTCGAACAAAAATTGACTCTTTTACCTACCACAAATTTGGCTACCATTGCATTGTACAATTCAGCGTCGTTATTATTAAAGTTGTAAATTAAACTTGGCGCATGGTGAACTAAAATATTAATGGTTATATTAATGTCATGCCATACACCACTTAGTTTCAATTCCTCTATAATATTATTTTCTTCGATGCTCTTTTTGGTACAAAAATAATCAGCACACTTTCTGTGGTCACCAAAAACGTGAAGAGGTCCGTTTTTTATGTCATCTATAAGAGTTGCAATTTCTATGTGATTTGGAACATTTTCTTTACTTCTAAATGCAATAGCCCACGTAACTGCATTTCTTAATCTACGACATTGCTTAAAATTTTCTTCTCAGTAGAGCGGGAACAGTGCCTAAACTATTTGTTCTTTTTTGCGCAATATCTTTAAGTCTGTTTGAATAATTTCTTAGTATGTGATTGGAGCATTCAATTTTTAAAACAATTAACTCTGGACCATAAGGCATAGATTTTTTCAATTTGTCCGTAAGACTACTGTCGCCATCACCAATTAATTTGTCATATTTTAAACTATGCATTTCCATACTAGATTTGAAACCTTCGACAATAATATCAGACTCCATGGCAGTGGATGATTTGTTCCAATTTTTGAAACAAACATGTTCTCTCGCATCAATATTTCGGCTACATATACAACAATATGAGTTCCTCACTCCAATATACAATTTTTTTTTTCTATATCCGCTATAGATACTACTATGCACGCCTAAAATATATAAAATAATAATAAAACAAAATCAACTTAAAAATCGCGCCAAAATGAAATGAACGAATTTGTAAACATGAAAGAGACAGAAAATAAAAGCATTGTAAAAACTAAATATACTAAAACAGAGTGCTAAGGAACAAAAGAGAGATATAAAATGGGCAGAGTGTAGGAGTAAATGAGATAAAATAATTATTATCGAATGAAGTTACCTGTAAAAATCAGAATTAAAGTTACCAAGAAAGTAATAAATTGTTACCAACTAATGTCAAACGGATACAAAATATTATAACCTTTAAACAGTAGGTAACTAAGAAAAAAACGTGGTATATTATGTTCTTTCTACTTCCACTTGAATTTTTTGATATAAGTTTTTGGACATCGTTGGTATATTTAATACTGCATGTCGTTCTTCCATTTGCGCATATCCAGATCCAGTTGATATAGTACTGCTTACAATTAATTTATTTATAATTGACGAAGACGGTTTTTCAGTACATCTTTGTTCGCATTTTCCGCACATTGAACATTTAAAATTAAATCGACTAAAACAACCACTACGTTCTTTTTTAACAAATTCCATGTTGAGCCATGTGCAACCAAAAGGTTCATGATTTCCAAAAGATTTTAATTATTCTAAAAGATAGCCAATATCAAAATATCTTCTTCCAGATGGTTTAATTATATCTACTTCAGGAACACTTTCGTCAAAATCAAAGTAATCTGATAAATCTGATAATCAATCCGATGGCATCGAATCAAGAGCAAATGATGATGACTTATCCGAATCTTGATCTGAAGTAGTAGTATTAATAATGATGTTTTCATTTTTAGGTTCATTGTCATTGTCAATCGAGTGCAGATGGGAGTCAGGATTTTTTGGATTCTTTCTGCAAAATGTATATTTTCCATGTATTTTTTTGTTTCAGTTTAAAAAAAATAGTTAAAATGACATTCATAAAATAATGAATACACTCATTTTTGATACATTTTCTCAGCAACAATATTTTTTCTAAGAATCTTAAAGTAGTAAATATTATTTTATGAATAACAGCAATAGGTATGTTATTATTTTAATATTTAGAATTTATTTAAAAACAATAAGGAGATCTAATATTTTGTTATAAATTATCCTTTTCCTCGTAAATTGCTGAAATTTTGTCTCTTTTGTTTTTTTCTGGATGCAGATAAGCGCAATCTCGTTTTTCCCCCCTGCGCCAATCATCAACATTTAAATCCATTGTTGCAAAATAATATTACAATATAATAATATTACAGCAGAGCAAAAAATACTAATTTCTAGAAAACAATTCCCTCACTCCGCACTGGCTTCACCCAAGTTGCTAACATCATCCTCACTCCTGCCCTCCTCTATCCGTACCTTGCCGCATCTACAGGGTGTTCATTTTAAGTGGCGCACCATTGCTATCTCGAGAAGTATAAGAGCTACGAAGTTGGTTAAATTAGCAAACAATTTCTATTTTATATGACTACTTTAATGAACGAAACAAAAAAAAATTTAGACCAGTGGTTCTCAAACTACGGGGTGCAACTTTCTTATTTCAAATGAGGACCTATTTTTTTATTCTCTTATTCGATTCAGTATTTTTTTCTGAATTCAACAAGATATTAGTTTCATACCCTGACATAACAAAAACATGAGAAAAACGCTATTGAAAGTTATGATAATTTAATTAAAATCTGATTGTTACAAGAGTGCTATGGAAGAAAACAATTGAATATTTGTTTCAAATTAATTGTTATTTGGTAATGAAAAAGATTCTTTGATTTTAATCAGGAGATCAGGACCGCTACTGAGTGTATGAGTTCAGGGTACTAACCACTCAGTAAGGTGTAAGGTAGCGGTAACTATGGACACGTGTTTCGACCTTATTTGGTCTGATCAGTGTAGTATACTAGAATCTTTTTCACTAACAATTAATATGAAACAAAATATTCATTTTTTTCTGCTATAACACTAACTAACAATCAGATTTTAATTAAATTATCATAAGTTTCAATAGCGTTTATCTTATGTTTTTGTTATGCAAGGGTATAAAACTAATATCTCGTTGAATTCAGAAAAAAATATTGAATCGAATAAGCAAATAAAAAAAATAGGTCCCCATTTGAAATAAGAAAGTTGCACCCCGTAGTTTGAGAACCACTGGTCTAATAAATTTTTTGTTTCGTTCATTTAAAGTAGTCATATAAAATAGAAATTGTTTGCTAATTTAACCAACTTCGTAGCTCTTATACTTCTCGAGATAGCAATGGTGCGCCACTTAAAATGAACACCCTGTATACTACGGCGGTCTAGTACTTTGTAGATTTCAAGCATATTTTTAAAGATAAATAAAAATTTCGAAATCCAGCTTACAGACGAAGAATGGATCTAAGCTTATGCCGCGTTACATTTTCTAATATATATCTGTATCATAAGATATGTAATGTAATAAAACTGCTTAAAATGCACTTTTTCGTTATCTTTTTACAATCATTGTAAACATTTTTTCAAAATTTTAACTGGGCATAATCCTAGATTAATTTTTTAAGAAAACATCTAGTAATTTTTTTTAACCCATAAGTTAACAGGAAATTCGTAAAGCATAATCTGCTACACCTCTAAATGCGCAACATTTTGTTGCGGAGACGAGACCCTTAAATGGCGATGCATGTAAATAAAATCTTGAATGATTCTTGGAAAAGGAGAATTTGTAATCTATTAATAGCATTTATTATTAACAAAATCATTTTACAACTTATAATAATAAACATTTTAATTTATTAACAGCACAAAAGTAAATTTCACTGTTTTTGAGTAAATTAAATAAATAATTATTATCTTGGTATTTTAACATTTTTTGCTACAAGAGGAGTAGTGAACATGTATCAAATAAGAAAATATATATGGCTTATACATTTACCAACACAATTAAATTTATTCGAATTATTATTAATTTATTAAATTATCGATTTGTTTATTAACATTTTTAATATTAATAAAAGAACAAAACAAAAAATGAGTACTCTTAGACGCACATAATTCTAAGAGTACGCAACTCTTAACACTAAGAGTACGCGGATTATTCTGGTACACATTTATCGCATTTAAATATTTTCTGTCCAGAATATGTGGTGCAATAATAATCATTACTGTCTCCAGCGCATAGTTTTTTTTATGTCATTGTTTAGTTAATTTTTCAGAACACTTTTTACTTTATTACTGTCTACTGAACTGATTTCTGAACGTTTTCGTTTTCTTTTAGTTTCATATGAAGATTTTGGAATAGATATGATTTTCGATGCGTAGTCACTCCTAGATTTAAGTTTCTTGCGTACTCTTGGATTTTGGGTACATTTTATTTTAAATTTAATTTGATACTACAGTATTAGATGTCGCTACAATCGCTATTGCGTACTCTTAAGCAACAAAGTTTGGACTAACCTCTCAACAAGAAAAATAATGCATATACTTATAAATTTCCTACCTTAGAATGAAGATTTTTGGTACACAAGATGAATATATAAATACGTCTTGTTTCAACCACTACACTGGCTAAATGATATTTACTATTCCGAGATATTGACACTGCGTACTCTGAGAACGCGCGTACTCTTACCGTCTTACCCTTCTTTACCCTATATTATCTTTTAATTTTAATTGCAAAAATTGTCATGAATAAATAATGTACCAATATAATTAAGAAAACTATATCAAGCTTAAAAAGTACTACTTCCGGTTTGCGGATTTCTACCAAAATCTTATCCGGTGTTAGTTTTAATATCCTTATTAAAACCTTAAATATGAAATTTGGTTATAAACGGTTTGATACTTTTAAGTTATCGTGAACGAAAAATCGTCAGTCCATACGATATGTCCATAGATACATACGCACGCGCACACGCACAAATACACACAGACATCATTGTGAAATTAGTAAATTCGTATTCTAGAGACCCTGAATCGTGCTTACCCACCAAGAACTCATACTGGAAAATTTTTACCTATTACAATATCTCTCTTATAGAATATAAGGCGAGGGGTAAAAACATGCTCTCGTCTCCCGACATGTCACACCAAAAACCAACTGCCCATCCAATTTCATACTCTTGTTATATTTACGTTTTCCAAATTTCGTCTCGTCAATTTCAACAATTTTCCCAACACCTCCAATTAGTTTATTTTCATTTATTAAAATTTCAGAGCAAATTTCTCGGTTAAAGTTGAACCAACCTACCACAGTGTGTCTCCTAATTTGCATTTCATGCAACACATTTTTTTGGGATATTCCTAAACCCATAAATATGTCAACATAAGAACCTCTCCCAACGTCAATTTTGATAAAGAATCTTTTATAATACGAGTACTTCGCAAATTTCATTAATATTACCAGCCAAACGATAACGGCATCGCCACTTAAGCCGAGTTTACACGGGGTTAGTACTTGTCATTAGTACTAATGACAAGTACTAAGTGATTAGTGGCGCGGCGGTTCACAAGGGTGTGGTTTTTTCCCTAGTTAATGCTTAGCTTAGAGGCTAGTCCTCCTAGTTTGTTTTTGTTTTGAATTTGTACATTTTATACCTGCTATGAACCGAGTTGTTAAATGCCGAGTTTTTAAGAGTGGGAGATTTGGTGTTATGCAGGCATTCATAGGATTTAACCTCCTCAATAAACTGTATTGTCGTTTCTGATTTCCAGTTCTCAGTCATTTTAAAGAATTAATTTTAAACAATTAACAAACAAAAAAACGACAAAATAATTAGACATGTGACATTTATAATCTTATCAAAACCTTAACACTTGTTGGTAACCATTTTCACCTTCTGTTCACATTGGGAGAGTAGAGTGGAGAGTAGAAAAATTGGTGGTGGGGGTAGCTACTTGTCGATAGTAAATAGAAACCATTTCTATTCACTCTACTTGCCACTCTTCTCATACTAACTACTTGTCGTACCTGTTTACACAGCACAAAATTAGTATTAGTGACTAGTACTAATGACAAGTACTAAGTCCGTGTAAACCCCCATGGAGAACCATATTTTGACAACTATAATTTGATACTATCAGTTTCTTCTCTTGTAAATATGATATTGTGGACTGCTCAAAACCCTCAGCTTATCTAATTAGTTATTCTTTGCCGCTGACGCTCTTTGCTGATTACGAAATCGACGGCTGACGACACTTGACATTAAAAAGATACCTCGAAGGACCCCTTTGGTAGGAATGGAAAACGAATTGTAAGCATTTATTGAGCTGAAAACGGCTATTTAAAATACTGAATCAATAAACTTTTATTCTATCTTTATACCTGACATTTCCACAAATTCCAAAGAACAACAAATCGTTGTTCTTCAAAATATAAAGACTATCGCATGCCTACTTCATTATTATTTTAATCGTATCATCAACTTTTATTACCTGATAACATGCAATATTTTGTGATAATTATAAACAACATAATACCTTAGTTACTTATCAACACCTCTGAGGTGAAAGGGTGTAAGCCGCATATGGACAGTTCAGGTTATTGAAAAAAACCGTATTAGTTTATAATTTAATTTATATAAATATTGTTTAAGTTAACATTTTTAAACATTATTACAAAATATTTTGTTTATTGCGTGGCAACAAATATTAGTAATTAATAAATATTTAGGAAAATTGTGGCTTACAGCCTTTTAGTAGTAATTGTAAATACAAGTTAAATACGTTGTAAGCATCGCACAAGCACACGGTACATTTAAAAAAATTATAAAATGAAAAATAATATAGTAATCTATTAACGAAAAGTTTATTTTAATAAACATAATACAATCCAAAAGAAATTATTTGAAAAAGTTAAAAAACATAAACAGACTTAGTATTATACAATGTCAATGTTTTTGATGTAATATAAAACCATGTTGTTAACACAATGAATCGATGTACTATTCTATGTTTTTAGGTACTTCATCCTCAGCATCAGTTTCAGGTAAGATGTCCGGGACTGTATTTTTCTTGGACATCGTTTTATATTCCAAGAGTAAAAAATTGGGTTGGAAGTCTTCATGTCGCAAATACATAATGTGTAGTATGAAATTTTACGGCTGTAAAATGCTTCTTGTATAGGTAGGTACTTTGGGTAAAGGCTGAACTTGTTGCATGTCGAAACAAAATGATACTGATTCATCAGTATTTTCATTCATTATTTTAGTCAATTGTTTTGCACGTAATTTATGAACACGAGATTCAACAATTGCTTTAGTTTTCATTTTTTCATCGTTCAAAAGTTACAACCGTTTTAGTGTCATGAAATAAAGTTATGGTATTATTGCAAAAGCGTTGTACTATGTACACAAGGTGGTGTGGAAAGGGTTAAGCTAAGTTTACATGTACCGTTGTCACCGGCAAACGTTGCGGCCGTTGTTAGCGTTGAGGCCGTCAAAACTATAAATGTGTCTACATGGACCGTTTAATTTTTGACATTTTCAATCAATTGTCTAATTATTTGTACCTACCATCGTCGCTGCTTTCGCTTTTCTATTATATTACGTCGTTTTTTGACATATAAATAAATTAAGGCAAGTGTCGTAGTGTTCATTTTGAGCACGATGAAAATAAAAGTAAAATGTCAAAATATTTTTATTGCATAGTTCACTCTGAATTTCAAATAATTGCGCATAGTTTTAAATGTTTTTACGGCGCTGACGGCCGTCAAGACCGGCAAAAGTTCAAATATTTCAACGTTGACCGGCAACGTTCAGGACGTTGTGGCCGTTCACGCCGTTGGTTGTCAGCGAATCAAATCACAGAACGGCGTCAACGGCGAACGTTTTCCTGGTGTCAACGGTACATGTAAACTTAGCTTTAACCTTTAATAAATTAATAAAAATACTTTTTTTTAAATTTGTAACATAATGTTCGTGTTATCAATTGCATATATTATTATAATAACATTTTATGTTATACTAGATGTATTCATGGTTTATTTAACAACAATTACACTGACTGGGAATTTAGAACATGTATTTTTGCATTTTTCTCGCTTACCGTTCATGGTACGTAAAAACTTGACATATGTTTTTTGTAGAGAATTTTCTGCTCTACAATTTATTAATTTGAAATTTTGCTGTAAAGTGACCCCCAAAGGAGTAAAATGCGAAAAACTGAAAACGGCGGCCATCTTTCCAATATGGCGGCTGACACACCATTCGGATTGTAGGGGACTTTTAGTATGTTAATAAGAGAGGTAATGCGAAGCTATATACCAATTTTCAGCTTTATCGGAATTAGTTCCCATTTCGAGCAAAATTAAGTCTAATTTTACTGTACTAGTATACATCTACCTCAATATCAAATATTTCTTTAATTCTCTGTTCTCTCACATATTTCATCCGCCATTTCTAACCAGCGGTTTCACAGTTACTTACAAACCACGCAACCTTTTTAGTCTTATTTCTGATATCATCTAAAGTGATTGGTTCGTTTTTAATAATAGATTTAACTACTGAATTCTAAGATTCGTGAATATCAGAATCTTTTATGTAAGTCATCGCCCAGTTATAAAATTAATTATGTTGTACGGAGATTCTAAACTATAGAATATAATATATATTTTTGATGAATGCTACGTTTTTCTGGGAAGCCGTGTTACGGTCCGTTGCTTCAGCTGCGCCCTTTTTGCCGGCGTTTAGGCAAACCATATTACGTCAAGGAGTAGTGGTAGTCTGGATGGCTTGACCGGACTTAAGTCAACGTTCGACCTTGCGCTCATGGCCGCGACGCGCCAAGGTCAACCAACTCCTGCAGGATTATTTCCGACTGTGGCCAAGTTAGCTTTTTTCTTTCTGATTTAGCCGTTGAAAGAGTTACATGTGCGTGAGTTTGCTATCGTTTTTCGATCCACTTTTGTGGGATTTTAGTGCACGAGTAACTTGTGGAAAAGTGTTTCCGCCGGAGTGTTCCGGGATCTGATTCACGAGCTAAAAATCAAAGAATTAGCATACACTTTACAGCCGCCCTTCATCGCAGGTAATTAATAGACCTACCTACCTAATGTTCTTGTGTGTTCTTTCTTTCTTCAACCCTATTTGTGGAATAGGTGTTGCTTCTTCGCATTTAGTGGCGTTAGGTTGTCCTCAGAACTATTTAAGTTCGCGAGTGGCATGCCTCACTCCCGCTTTGAGATTCATTCCTAAAATTTACATTGTTTTCAGGCTGTACCTGTACTTGTACGTTTTACGTTTACGATTTCAAATATACGATTGTACTTACGTTGGATTATACGTTGACTTTTACGTCATCGTTTTACGTGGAATTGACGCACATCGTACTTTATACGTGCAATTCCGCTTACTGGATCCAAGTATTCCGATTTGCGACCGGATGTTCGTTGTGGAACATTACGAGCCATCAGAGTTCTTCAGTTGTCGCTGCCCTTGGGTGTGGAGTCATTGAAACCCGTCAGCTACACCACCGGCCACTACTGACCAGCTGGGATCTTCAACCAGGCCGTCTGACAGCTGCGACCTCGACCGTGATCCAGATAAGATATAACCCTGCATTTTATTGTCTATTTCATTGTTTGATTATTCGCTATAATATTGTATTGTTTTACCTGAGTATTGCGTATTGTGCACGTCACACTGCACCACCAGAATTCAGCATCGTAGTAGATTTGTACGACGCGCGGAACCGCATTTTGGAGGTTAGATCACTACGCACTTTGTTTAGGTCTCTAGGGCACTGCACTCCACAATCTGCCGGAATTGATATTGATATTCACCTCTATCTCGTGCACCGCACGCTGTCGCATGGTTAACCACGCGATTACCGCGCGATCTAATTGTTACGCACGCATAGATTTCTGTTTTGACAGTTGTTGTCAGCATATCACTTCGGAATAAATCCCTGCGTGGCTGTCGATGTCACCGTATATTGTATTATTTATTGGCAATATATTCATAATACGTGAAATTATTCAACACTTTATTATTAACAGCCACTACGTGCCTATCCTTTCCCGGAGGTTAATCAACAAGCCTTGTTGGATTAGCGGCTATGTTGATTGGCGCCCACATTCTTCTTTTTATTTTTTTTTCAGCGGACCCCTCCTCCCACTGAGCTTCCGGTAATCCAACCGCCTAGCGCGGGAACCCAAAAGGGTGTAGCAGCCGTCTGAATATACAGTGTTAATAAATTTACAAATCTGTCTAAATGATTCTTAAAATATATCAGCCCTTGCATCCAAATAACGCTAGCTTTTAAAGTGTTCCGGTTTGATTATTATTTATCGTATAATTAATTAATTACAATAAAAAATTTACAGTTTAGACACAAGCGTGCGCAGAACTTTAAATTTGGGGGTGCCAAAATGAATATTTATAATTACCTAACTATTAAATATTAAATTTATACGATACCATTTTATAAGTAATACTATCTGGGTAAAAGTTCTGTAATTTTATTTGTAACCTAATGACTTAAACAAATAAAATTATAGAACTTTTACCCAAATATATATATATATATATATATATATATATATATATATATATATATATATATATATATATATATATATATAGTGGCTTTACACTCCAGTGGAGTATCGCCGCTCGTAGAGCTCTCTAAATCCGGTTTTTTAGGGTGGATCAGTCCCTGTTTCTTGTTTTATATGTTTTCTATTGTTTCTCTCCATATTTCTCTATGTTTTGTTTTTTCTTGCCAGTTCTTGATGCCTGCTCTTCTTAAATCTTCTTTTACTTCATCTAGCCATTTTGATCTCGGTCTGCCTCTTCTTCTTCTGCCACCTGGGTCCCATTGTACTATTGACTTTATTGTTTCGCTGTCATCTGTTCTCCATACGTGCCCTAACCATCTTGCTCGCTGTTGTTTTATCTTTCTTACTATATCTTCTTCTAGTTCTTGTTCTATCTCAAAGTTCATTCTTTGTCTGAGTTCATTTTCTGGGGTTTTTACTGGTCCTAATATCGTTCTTATTATTCTTCTTTCCGCTCTTCTCAATTCTTCTTCATCTTTCTTCGTCATTGTCATTGTTTCAGCTGCATACATAAATACTGGTCTTATTATCGTTTTATAAATTTTAATTTTTGTTTTCTTTGTTAGATTTTTGTTCTCTAGTAGTTTTTTGTTTGCATGGTAAGATTTGTTAGCTGCCATTATTCTCTCTTTTATTTCTGTCTCCCTATCTCCTTTGCATGACAGTGTAGTTCCGAGATATTTGAATTTTTCCACTGTTTCAAAGGAATACCCTTCTATAGTTATGTTTTTATTTTTCCTGTTCCCTCCTATTACCATCATCTTGGTTTTGTCTTCGTTTATTCTCAATCCTATCTCATCTCCTTCTGTTATTATTTCTCGTAGTATTTCCACCATTATTTTTCTGTTTTTTGTTGCGATCACTATGTCATCGGCATATGCAATGATCTGTCCTCCATTTGTTCTTAGTGTTCTCTTCTTGATTTTTCTCATTGCATATTCTAATGCTAGGTTAAATAGCGTTGCTGATAATGTATCGCCTTGCCTTACTCCTTTATTAATTTCGAAATTGGATGACTCACCTTTTTGTGTTTTAACACAAGCTTCTGAATTCCTCATTGTCATTGCTATCAGTCTTATTAACTTTTCTGTTATTTTGAACTCTCTTAATGCTTCAATTAGTTTGCTTCTTTTGATTGAGTCGAAGGCTTGCTTAAAGTCAATGAATAACATTTCAATTTCTATCTTGTGTTCGTGTGTTTTTTCCATTATCTGTTTAACTGTGTGTATTGCATCCGTAGTTGACTTGCCTTTAGTGAAACCACACTGATGCTGCCCGATTATGTTCTTTGTTTCTTCTATTAGTCTTTTTTGCAATATTGATGTCATGATTTTGTAGGTAGTGTTAAGTAGTGTGATTCCCCTGTAGTTTTGACACAGTTGTTGATCTCCTTTCTTGTGTATTGTTATTATCTGACCGTTTTTCCATTCTTCTGGCATTTTTTCTTTCTTCCATA
This sequence comes from Agonum fuliginosum, assembly GCA_947534325.1. Taxonomy (NCBI): domain Eukaryota; kingdom Metazoa; phylum Arthropoda; class Insecta; order Coleoptera; family Carabidae; genus Agonum; species Agonum fuliginosum. The sequence continues at coordinate 15,111,083 of OX384044.1, forward strand.
TTTCCTGTATAAGCCTGTATATTTGTTCATGAAGTTTATCTCCGCCATGTTTTATTAGTTCTATGTTTAGTCCGTCTTTTCCTGGTGTTTTTCCATTTTTCATGTTATTTATTATTTGTTTTACTTCCTCTTTTGTTGGGTCACTCGAGAGTTCAGTGTTTTCGTTTTCATTTTGTGTTTCATATGAATTATTCTGGCTGGGATCTGTTAATAGATCTTGGAAGTATTCTTTCCATACCTGGTTGTATTCTTCAATGTTCTCTGTTTTCTTGCCATTTTTATCCTTAATGGTGTATGTTTTTGGTTTGTATGTTCTATTTTGTGCGTTGATCCTTTGATAGAATTGTTTGGTGTTGTGGTTCATACCTTCCTTTTCGATTTCTTTTATTTGCTCATTTATCCAGGTTCTTTTTGCTTTTCTTATTTCGTTTTTGCATATTTTTTTGATTTTTTCATATTCTTCTTTATCGCTCTTTTTATTCGTACCTATCCACTTCAGTCTTGCTTTCGTTTTCTTTTCTACAATTTCTTGACAATTTTCATTGAACCATTCTTTCCTGTTCTCTTTCTTTTCTTCTCCAATGCTGTTTTTTGCTGCATTGTTTATGCAAGTTTTTATTTTTTCCCATCTTGTTTCTATTTCATCGTCTCTGTTATTAATTTTGCTTATCTGTTCTTCTAATTGTTTTTTGTATTTGATTCTGTTGTTTGTTGTGTCCAGTTTTTGTACGTTCCATTTTATTTGCATGTTCTTATGTTTTACTGATCTTTTAATTTTTTGCTTGATTGTCGCTGTTACCATGTAGTGGTCTGAGTCTGCGTTTGCACCTCTGTAGGTTCTGACATCTTTAATTGTTGACTGTTTTCTTTTGGTTATTAGTATATGGTCTATTTGTGATTGGGTTCTTTGATCAGGTGACGTCCATGTAATTTTGTGGTGCATTGGGTGTTCGAATTTTGTGCTGCTTATGGACATGTTATATTTTGCTGCTGTTCTGCATATTCTCTGACCATTGTTGTTTGTTTTCTCATGTATTGTGTGTTTACCAGCAACTGTCTGTATGTAGTCTTCTTTACCTATTTGTGCATTTAGGTCTCCTAGTATTAGTATATTATCTTCTTTTGGTATTTTTTCTATTTCATGTTCTAAGTTCTTATAAAATTCATCTTTATCTTCTGTTTTGGCGCTTTCAGTTGGAGAGTATACATTCAGGAGTGATATGTTGAATGGTTTCGCATCTATTCTTATGTACGCTATTCTTTCATTTATAGGTTCAAAATCCAGCACTTTATTTGTCATCTTGCTTGTTACTATAAACGCCACTCCGTGCTGCCCTTGCTTGTCATTGCCTGAGTATAGTATTGTATAGTCCTTTTCTTGAATCACTCCCTTTCCTTTCCAACGCGTTTCCTGTACCGCTGCTATGTTTATTTTATATCTTGACAGTTCATTTACTATTTCATTCGCTTTTCCTACTTGTAGCATTGTACGTACATTCCATGTGCAAATTTTCATTTCTTTTTGTAGTTTCTTCTTGTTTTTTGATTTTTTTACTTCTGTAGCCCTGTTGTCTCGCTTTCCGTCGTCTTTATTTCCGTCTTGTATTTCTTTATTCAGTTTTTTGGATTCAATTCTTCCCTTTCTTCGTTCCATTTCCCCAAATAGTATTATTTATTATTAGACCGGGCGCTGAGAAACATTCCGTTTGAAAAAACCGATGACCTCATTCTGATTGATGATTTGAGTTTAGAAAGAGTTAAAAAACGATATTGTGGAGGTTGCCGGACGGAATTATGGTCCAGTTTTTTTTTTCGGCCCTATAATAATAATTTTCCATTCCATCGCTGTAGTTGTGAAAAAAAACGTTGTTCTTGACTATTAAAATGTTCTTTGGGTAAGGTATGAAATGAAAAACGCCACGATGATAATGCAATACAAATTTAATCATTAAAAAAAATCTGATGTGGCCATCACACAACCTTCCGCCATATCTAGACTTATAAACATAAATGTATACGTACAATCCGGTGCCCATTTAAAATATACAAATAAAAATCTAAAATATTCAAACACAGAAATTTGCATCACCTGAATAAAAAGATTCATTCACAGAAAAACTCTTCTGTGTTGAAGACATCCTCCGTTCAATTACTACATTTAATATCTTACTTATGACTTATATAGCGCTAGTATGCCAACTTGTCACCCGTCTCACCTGTCAATATTTTTTACGCAGAAACAAAAGTCAACCGAACATGGATTACAAGATTTCAACGTTTTATCTGATAATTTTTACCTTCCGCTTACCTGTAAAGGAAGGTATTGGAATCATGCAAAAAATCGGGTGGTGAAATTTTAGTGGATGAGCACGAATTAGGGTCCTTACAACTCATTTTTGATAGTTTCACGATGATGTCTGTGTGTATGTGTGTGTGTATGTATGTGTGTGTGTGTGTGTGTGTGTGGTCAAGGGTTGTTAGTCGCATAACTCAAATACGAATTACCCGAAAATTTTGATATTTGGTATTTAACATTTGTATATAAATTGGAAGAGCTCCCTAGATTTTGGTACAAATATTCTCATCGGAAGTGATATTTTTTAAAGATTGAAAAGGTTAATTGTCAAAATTGTATATAAATTTGGAAAAATATAGTATTTATTTGTAATGAGAATAAGAGGAAAAGTTATTTGCAACTTACGTTATAAAAAAATTGTCTTTATCTGGTAGCATTAAAGAACTGCAATAAAATTTAAAAAATAAATTTATCAAATAAAACGTTGATATCTTGTAATCCATGATCGATTGATTTTTGTTTCTGCGTAAAAAATATTGACAGGTGAGACGGGTGACAAGTTGGCATACTAGCGCTGTATAAGTCCTAAGTAAGATATTAAATGTAGTAATTGAACGGAGAATGGCTTCAACACAGCAGAGTTTTCCTGTGAATGAATCTTTTTATTCAGGTGATGCAAATTTCTGTGTTTGAATATTTGAGATTTTTATTTGTATATTTTAAATGGGCACCGGATTGCACGTATACATTTCTGTTTAAAGTCTAGATATGGCGGAAGGTTGTGTGATGGCCACGTCAGATTTTTTTTTTAAAATTTTACTGCAGTTCTTTAATGCTACCAGATAAAGACAATTTTTTATAACGTGAGTTGCAAATAACTTTGCTTCTTATTCTTATTACAAATAAATACTATATTTATCCAAAATTTTATAAATTTTTGACAATTATCTTTTTCAATCTTCAAAAAATATCACTTCCGGTGAAGATATTTGTACCAAAATCTAATGAGCTCTTCCTATTCGTATACAATAGTAAAATACCAAATATCAAAATTTTTGCATAATTCGTATTTGAGTTATGCGACATCCGGCATCGGCCCGGACCACACACACACACACACACACACACACACACACACACACACACACACACACACACACACACACACACACACACACACACACACACACACACACACACACACACACACACACACACACACACACACACACCCACCCCCCCCCCCCCCCCCCCCCCCCCCCCCCCCCCCCCCCCCCCCCCCCCACCCCCCCCCCCCCCCCCCCCCCCCCCCCACCACACACACACACACACACACACACACACACACACACACACACACACACACACACACACACACACACACACACACACACACACACACACACACACACACACACACACACACACACACACACACACACACACACACACACACACACACACACACACACACACACACACACACACACACACACACACACACACACACACACACACACACACACACACACACACACACACACACACACACACACACACACACACACACACACACACACACACACACACACACACACACACACACACACACACACACACACACACACACACACACACACACACACACACACACACACACACACACACACACACACACACACACACACACACACACACACACACACACACACACACACACACACACACACACACACACACACACACACACACACACACACACACACACACACACACACACACACACACACACACACACACACACACACACACACACACACACACACACACACACACACACACACACACACACACACACACACACACACACACACACACACACACACACACACACACACACACACACACACACACACACACACACACACACACACACACACACACACACACACACACACACACACACACACACACACACACACACACACACACACACACACACACACACACACACACACACACACACACACACACACACACACACACACACACACACACACACACACACACACACACACACACACACACACACACACACACACACACACACACACACACACACACACACACACACACACACACACACACACACACACACACACACACACACACACACACACACACACACACACACACACACACACACACACACACACACACACACACACACACACACACACACACACACACACACACACACACACACACACACACACACACACACACACACACACACACACACACACACACACACACACACACACACACACACACACACACACACACACACACACACACACACACACACACACACACACACACACACACACACACACACACACACACACACACACACACACACACACACACACACACACACACACACACACACACACACACACACACACACACACACACACACACACACACACACACACACACACACACACACACACACACACACACACACACACACACACACACACACACACACACACACACACACACACACACACACACACACACACACACACACACACACACACACACACACACACACACACACACACACACACACACACACACACACACACACATACAGACATCATCGAGAAACTATCAAAAATGAGTTGTAAGGACCCTAATTCGTGCTCATCCACTAAAAACTCACTACCCGATTTTTTGCATGATTCCAATACCTTTCTTTACAGGTAAGCGGAAGGTAAAAAAGTGGTTTACATATTAATAAGTAGGTAGTGAAAAATAACAAAATTTTACTCTTATTCTGGTAAGTTTTAGTTTTTAGTTTTTTAGTCGCAAATCGGCTTGTCGTGTCGCAACCTGTTAAAGCATGTAACGCGGGTAAAATATTACAAATTTTTTTCGCCAAGTGATTCAGCTGCTGAATGACAGCTTAAAAGATTTTTTTTTTGTACGATCCTTCAAACCTCGACAACCAATGTTAGAAAGTTTATGCCAAAAGTGAATGGTAAGTACGAAACCATCGGTATCTGTACTATTTATAATGACTTGTTCAATCCCTCCACGAACAGCATGAAATATATGGCTGAACATTCTACAGTCTGCTTCTAGGTGATTGGACTTCAAGTCTACGACTTCGGATAAACTATTACCTTGGAGCTTGAAGCATTTTTCGGGGTCTTCGTACCCACCGGTAATGAAAACTTCTGTTTCAGCATTGATTTTTAAACATGTTGGAGCATACGTGCAAAGAAATTGAACAAGCTGATGTTTATTTTGCGAACAAAAAAAAAACACAATTTTACTCCGAAACAATCGAATTTGGTGGTGAGAGGAGGCCACCTATTGTCATAGGTATTTATAAACTTTATTTACGTGCTTTATATTATATTTTATTTAATTTTGAAATAATAAGAACATGATGTTATGAATTTATTTTTGCGAGTCTGAAACGTCACAATAATTTTAAAACTATCTAGTACACAAGTGAATAAATCTTTATTTAAAATTGATGTTCGTGTTAAAAATAATAGTTTAAATAGGTAATATTGAATAAAGAAACTTATTATAAAATACAAGTTTAATTTAATTTTCATTCATATGTTTCTAACTTCAGATTATGTGGCCCCCTCTCCCCTCCAAATTAGTTGCTCGTGGAGTCAAAAAGTGTGACATATTCAACAATCGAGTGTCATCTCCTGTCTTTATTACACTTCGTGGCTATAACTGAAGCGCCAGAAACGGTTTGAGAACGATGGAACCGAAAACTCCTATTATAGGGCCGAAAAAAAAACTGGACCATAATTCCGTCCGGCAACCTCCACAATATCGTTTTTTAACTCTTTCTAAACTCAAATCATCAATCAGAATGAGGTCATCGGTTTTTTCAAACGGAATGTTTCTCAGCGCCTGCACTATATAGTATATTAGAAGTTATATGAAAACATCTTTCAATCATTGAAACCATTTATTTTACCGTTGAACGAAACAAAAATAATATATAAAAGTAATATTGCAGTAACATAAATAAAATAATAATTAGGTATATATAAGTAAACAAAAATTACAACAACATTCTTCTTTTACAGTCCGTCATCGACTTAAATTCCTCAATAACTGCACTGTAAGTTAATTTCGTAGTCCTTTCCTGTTCTATAAACAAGAGCATTAATGATTCAAGTCGGTTTTGCGATATTGTGGTTCTCAATTAACTTTTAACTTGGGTCATTTTTGAAAATGCCCTTTCGTAAGAGCAACTTGTTACCGGAATAGCAAGGAATTTAATTACGCTTGAGTAAAATCATGGAAATGTTTTTTGATTGTCTATGTCGGCAAACCATTGTAGGTACCCAACTATAATATACGAGGTATGTCCAGAAAGTAGGTAAGAGTACTCAATTTTTCTATTTAATACAGACATTTAAAAAAAATTACTTGACATTGATGGTATATAATTTTACTTATTTTTCCACGTAGTCGCCTTCACGTTCTATGCAGGTTTTAAGCTGTGGAACAAGTTTTTTTATTCCCTCCTCATAGGACTCTCCCGCCATGTGAGTCTTAAGGAAGGTGAAAAGATGAAAATCTGAAAGCGCCAAGTCAGGGTGGTTCAAAATGTCTCAATCAAACGAATTCAAAAGCGCCTTAGTGGGATCGGCCGTGTGTGGCGGGCGTTGTCGTGCAACAAACACACTCCCTTCGTCAACATTCCCCACCGTTTATTTTGAATTGCTCTCTTGAAGTTTTTTAGGGTCTCACAGTATCGTGCTGCATTAATCGTCTCCCCCTGAGGAAAATTCGATCAAAACGATTCCTTTTCGGTTCCAAAACACGGATGCCATAATTTTTTTTGCCCGAAATTGAGGTTCTGAATTTTTAGGCAGATGAGGAACCAGTGTGCCGCCACTGTGAGGACTGTCTTTATGTATAATGAGCCACCCATGTTTCATCACCAGTCACAATGGAGCTCAGAAAATCATCACCTTCCAATTCAAATCGCTCAATGAACTCGCGAGCGCTAGCGACCCGATTAAATTTGTACTCCTCTGTCAGTTATTTTGGGATCCACATTATAACAGCAAACTATACAATTTTTACTTGTTACAATTTGAATTTAAAATTTCTTGCTCATTTAATTTTTCGTCTGCGCCTAACAAATCGTAATCTTCCTCTTCATTTATGGGATATTCATTCGTAATGATATCCCTTATTTTATTCCATTTTTGTGCAAAATCTTGAAGTTCAGTTTGTAATATATCTACTGGTATATCTGAATACGTTTTTTGAAGTTGTAAGCATATAGTTTTTAGGGCATTGTCGGGAATATTATTTAAGTTACAAAAATTTGGGGGATCTAAATAACTTATGTCACTAAAAAGATCTCCATGACGTGCAAATCTAGTTTCCAAACTTGATATGGTTTTATCAAATATAATATTATGTACATTTACTCTAAACTTATCTATGGGGTTTTGAAGAGACTCATCACTTGCACTTTCTCCAGGCATTTTCTTCTTTCTAGAAACTCTTTGGTTCGGCAGAACCTCTTCTAATATGATGTCTAAATTTCGATTCTGAAATTTTTCGTTTGCCCATTCAATGAAACATTTTCCTGCTTTTAATATATCGTCAAAATTACGAGATTGCTCCCGAAGAGTGATAATAGTTTCTTTTACCAATTTAAAAGACTGCACCATGTGCATTCCTTTAGTTTGAAGATATAATGATAGCGGAGTTTTCGAAATGAAAATTTTTAGAAACACCTGTGCTGTTAAAATGGTCTCATATTTCATAAGGGAATCCAGAATTGTTGTAGCTCTATAGCGCACGTCTGCTGAAAATCGATCAGATCTACTAATTTCACCCATTGTTTGTATGATATCAACATAGAGGGCATTTTCTGGCTTATTGTAGGGCCAAAAATTTTGACACAAAATACACAAAATAAATTCTACTCTGGAACACGGTAGTCGAGGCATAACATCTGTACATGTCACGCAGCCTGGCCGCCTTTACTGGATGCAGGAACACTCACGGTTCCGGTAATGTTAATTTAGTCTTAATTATTATTTACGTTGGCTCAAGCAGCACCTCAAGTTTTGAACTTATCATTTTGCTAAATTCTGTTTATCTAAATCTTAAATATTGCCTCTGGTCTTTATTGGTTCGTAATTGCTCTTTCGCCCACCATTTAGTTTCTCCTATTACCGATATAAACTTCAACCTATTTTGATTAGTTTCGTCCCAAACGTGCATTCTTGAATACGATTCTCTTACAAACACAGCGCAAGTGTTTACAAACCAAACAGTGTGACAGCCTGTACGCAAATCTTAGTTACATCAATTATAACTAAATTTAATACATGGGCGTAGCACCAAACATGTATTTGGCCTGGTGATTCCTTAGGTAACCAGGCTGAAAACCCATTGTACTGGTCTTGCATATTAGCAGCCCCATCTGTCGAATTTCCAATACATTTCTGTATGTCTATTCCCAAATTCTTTAGTATGTCGTAAATTGTTCTGAACAAATTTTGGCCGGTACTGGATGTACAATTCACGACTGCGACAAGTCGCTCGTTGACGACATTTGTAACATATCTGATAATAACACATAACTGATCATGTACGTTAATGTCCTGTGTTGTGTCTATCTGTATACTGAACATTCCAGCTTGTTTGATTTCTTCTACAATCATTTTTTTCATCAAACAATTTATAGAGTCTATAATATAATTGGCAGTTTTTGACATAAATGGGATAGTATTTCCCCGATGGCCAGGGCCACAGTTAGATTCTTTCTTTTTTGCGCTCGTGCGAACTGACTCATCGATATGTTGTTTCAGCAAAGGATCATATTTAGATAATAAGAGCAATATTTCCAAAAAATTACCGTGATCCATAGTTTCGTCATACAGAGTGTGAGCTGCCTCACTATTTGTACCACCCCTGTAGCTGAGTCCTCTCTTTCCTATTAATTTCATTGTATCAATAATTCTTTCTGGTATAGCTCTTTTATGTTTGATTTCCTCTGTTCTTGTTACAATATATTTACAGAAAAATCGTCAGTAACTTGAAGTAACGAAGAATTAAATACAGTATTACTAAAACTTATCTTTGACTGACTGTATTTTAGCTTAGAAAAAGACCTTTCGCCAGGCACAATTGATACCGGTAATGTAAGAAGAATTCTTAAAACTACTGAAGTATTTGGAAAAGAAGATATTAATACAAAGCCAATTCCAGAGTTCTCGGTTCTCGGCACCCTCACGCTTATATAATGTTGCTTTCCCCCAATTTCCCGGTACAACATAATTAGTTCAATTTTAAGAAATTCAATTTTATATTCTATATTCTAAGTTCTAAGTATTTTTTTTTATTCTTACCTACATTTTTATATTTGATTTTAGCTTAACAATGTATGTATTGCGCCGCCCCTTAGACAATGCCGCCCGCGTGCAGTGCACGCATTACACGCCCGCTTGCAGTGCACGCATTACACGCCCGCTTGCGGCGGCCCTGACTTATGCCTAGCTACGCCAACCTAAACCTATCAATAGTCATTAAACTGCGTTCAAACATTGAACTCCTTTTATTCTTCCAGCCGTTAATGTGACAGGCAAGTCGATCGGCCCATACAAATATGTAGGAGTAATATTTTAGTTCGCGATCGCTGAGTGGCGGCCTCAAAAAGCCGCGTCCTCTCGGGAAATTTCCAATTCGCCCGACCGGCCAATCCGGCCCTGTAAGCCAATTTGATTTTAATAATTTGACATCATCACTAAATTTACCAATCGGTTTCACCTCATTTCATGATCCCAAAATGAAATGGTTTGGAGTTAGAGCTTCTGTTTCATCAATGTCTAATGGTAGATATGTGAGTGGACGTGAATTAACAAAGTTCTCCGCTTCGACGAAGTAGCTTCATAGAAGTTATCATTAGGTGTACGTTGCATACAATGTCTTGGCATACAATGTGTTTTTCACAGATCCAACAATTCTCTCCCAACTTCCCCCCATATGGGGACTAGTCGTAGGATTAAATATAAATTTGGTTTCCGGAGTAGTAAACTTCTCTGCTATCTCGTTATGTTTTATTACGTTTAGATCTTTTTTAATTCTCGTTCAGCACTTACAAAGTTCGTTCCACAATCGCAGTAAGTTTCTCTTGGCTGACCTCTTCTATTAATCAAATTTCTGTAGCATAAAATAAATAAGTCCGTGTCCAGTCCATGTGCAATTTCAATGTGTGTAGCTCTTATTGTTAGACAAGCAAATAGACAACCCCATCTCTTCTCCGTTCTTCGACCTACTAAAACTTTTATTGGCCCGAAATAATCCACACCAATAAATGTAAATGGTCGAGTGAAAGCAGCTAATCTTGCAGCTGATAATGAAGCCATCTCCGGTCTACATGGTTTCAAATCAGTTATTTTACATTTTGGACATTCAAATCGTATGCGTTTTAGTAACGAACGTAGTTTTCCAATACTAAATTTTTGTCGTAACTCATTAATAACAGTTTAATGATGAATATGATAATATATCTGGTGATACTTGAGTACTAATAATTTCGTCATTTAGTGACTTCGATCAAGGATGATTGGATTCTTGAGGTTATCATCCACATATTTTGCAAAGTTTACTAATTTCATTTGGAAAGCTTGTGCTAATTTGTACAGTGTTGTTTTTGCTTTTTGGAGTACTTCGGTAGCTAATGTTCCTTTAGGTAAAGGTAATTGTTGTTTCCTCGATTTTAAGCATGCAATAAATCGATACACATAGCCAACTGTTCTTAGTAATCTTGTCCACTCTGAAAACTTTGAAAAATTGATGATTGGTTGAATTACTTCATGTTTAGCCACTAATTCTTCATGCAATTTTGGAACATTTATGTCTTCAGGCTATTCTGTTTCATTTTTTTAATAAAAACGAAGGACCTTGATACCAGCGATTTGCGATGTTAAAAGAAAAAGTTCTTGTCCATTTGGTTGCATTGTCTACTACATTTTTCTCCGATGCACAAACATCTTGACTTGCGTCTACAATACATAAATCTGTGAATGAATTTGTAATTTTTTTATATTTGGTAATAATTTTACCCAATTTAGCCATTTATTTATTTGTTCTTCGTCAGTCGATTTTTGAGCGCCACACTTCTTGTAATAGTACTTTTAAGGGTGCTAGGTAGTGTGTTATTAATCCTAAAGAATCATACACTGACATAAGTATCCGTAGAATTTCTCTTTTTGTTGGTATGCGTTTGCCGTTGAGTACCTCTTCATTGCTTTGTTATATTTCAATGAATATGTGAATGCGTCTTCATTCATATTTCACCACATACTAAGCACCTTTTCTGTTTCGGAATCTATATTCATATTTATTACGCCGTTTTCACTTATATTACCTTCTAGTAACTTGACTACATTAGCTGAATTCGACTTCCATTTTCTTATGTGGTATCCTGCTTCTGCATGAATCGTCTTTATCTGTTTTGCTAATTCAACAGCTTCATCTTCTTGACAACAAATCGTCTACATAGTGATCGTTTACAATTATTGCATTAACTGCTTTTGTAAATTCATGAATGAAACAAGAAGCATTGATATTCTTGACGTATTGCGCTGAGCTAGGAGAACATGTTGCTCCAAAGGTCATTACCTGCATCACGTACGTATCTGATGGTCTCAATGTTTCATTTTGATGCCATAAAAATTGTTGTGCATGTTGATCTTCTTTATTCATTAAAACTTGATGAAACATCTCAGCTATGTCACCAGTAATTCCAATTTTTCGTTCTCTTGACCTGTGCAATACTCCTGTTAACGGCGCTAGTTGAGCAGAACCCTTCAGTAGCATGGAATTCAGTGATACGCCTTCTGTCTTGGATGCGGCATTCCAGACCATTCTAACTTTTCCAGGCTTATTTGGATTAAGTACTGGAAATATTGGAAGATACCAGAATCGTTCATGTGGTTCTTCTAATTCAGCTTTAGACAATTTACGGATATATCCTTTCTTGCTATATTCATCCATTTGCGTTTGCATAATTTGTTCCAAATCTGTATTTCTATGCAAACGATTCTGTAGAAGTCCCAATCGATAAATTGCAGGCACTCTGCTATCTGGGAGATTCTTGTAGTCGTTTTTACAGAGTAAACCAGTTTCATAACGTTCTCCTACTCGTTTTGTTGTAAATTTAATTATAAAGTTAGCTCTACGTTCTTCTCTTGATACTATTGAATCTTTTGGAGTCCAAACTTCCAAGCTTTCTAAGCTGAAGTAATGTTTTACCAAATGATTTAAATCTTGATCGTGATTTTCAAATGTGTGGAAATTGCAGTTTTTGACAGTACAACCAATGAACTATGAAAAATTAGCACATATAGTCCATTCTAATCTTGATTTTATTGCTACAGGTTCGTAACTCTCCTTTTTGAAATTTCTGCGTGACACTTAACTTTCAATTAGTGGTCCTGGCGTAACTGATTCGTAAGATTTAATAGGCAGTTTGCGAACATGTAGATAATGTATACATAGCTCTTCATATTCTAAAGTTTGCTTTGGTACGTTCAAGGATTTTACAGTCTGAACAGACTTTAGTGTATACTCTTTAGCACATTCATATGTTCCACAAATATTCATTGATAATATCATTGAATCTTGTTTGATTCTGTGTGTTTCGTCAGTCCACTTAATACAAAGGTTTGACTTTGGTCCCTCTATTTGCAGTTGCTTAGCAACCACCTGAGCTGCTATCTATGAAAGCCATTGTTAAGATCCTTTTATCGCCGGTGTGTAAAACTACAGGTACTGAAATAACACGCCGTTCTTGCTTGACAAATGGCTATATTGACTTTTTACAGTCACCGGAATTTCATTTTTCTCTGAACTTGTTTTGATTTTGTCACAATGTAGCAGTGGATGATGTATAAACATGCAGTTTTCCTTGACACAATCTTTAGGTTCTGGACATTCTTCCTGATACTTCCAGGATTGCTTCAGACACCTTTTGCAAAGCTTCAGCCTTTTCACCGTCGGACATCTTTCATACGATGTCAACTTCTTGAATTCTTCGCAATTTTTTAGTGATTTGCAGACACCTTTGCATGCTGGACAATTTGCATTATTCTTCTTATCATTCAAGCCTTTGCTTTTCATTCCTTGTTCGTTCTGTACGTGAACGTTTAAATGGTTTAAATTCCATATTGGCTTACTCTTTTCCATGTTTTCATATAAAAAAACGTGCAGGCATAACTTTCCAGGCGCATATGGCTATCTCATTAAGCCATTCCCCAAGCGCGGTTATACCAGGTCTTGCTAAGTTCTCATTATGGCTTGACCATTCTAACTTCATATTGGTAGGAAGTTTATCAACTAACTCTTGTACAAATAATGGATTATTATCGTATTCGAATAGTCAATATGCTTCCAATGTTGCACACAAATTCTGAATTGTAGCTGAGAAATCTACTAAGGTTTCTAGTTTATCAGCCTTGACTGCTGGACATTGTCTTATTTTCATTATATGTGTGTTCAATAGTATTTAAGGGCGACCAAACATAATTTTTAACGTTTCTATTATTTTTGGCACGAGTTAGCATCCAATGATTTCACGTGGTTTTTCTTTCAAAGACTTTTGTAATCTTAAAAGATTTTCATAATTGTTAAATCCCATAGCTGGTTTACCATTAAACGTCGGTAAATCCTTGTTAACTGAGTGGCGTGCAGCTAGTTGAGAATGAGATAATTGAATACTATTTGTGGTCCAGGTCCATACAAAGCATTTTCTAAACGTGGCTGATGTGTTACGATTTTAGTGTTCTTGATACAAAAATCCTCTTTTTCGTCATCTGAATCAGCCATTTCACACTTCTCTTTAAGTAGTTGTTTCTTTTCTTCAAGGAACTTGTTTTCTTTTCTCAGTATTTCTTCTTCAAGCAGTAATATTCCCTGGCTTTGCTTTAATAACTTGCGTTTTGATATATTACTTCTTTCACTACTGAGATTTACAATCATTACACAGCCAAGGTATAGTTTCTCTTGCTTGGTTCTCTGTCATATTTACGCAAGCTAGATAAAACCAAACCTTGCATGGTCCATCACAAAGAACCAATTCATTATTATCTGGACTGTGACACAATTTACATTGTCCATCTACTGTAGGTGGCGATGTACGTTGTTGTATTGACATCGTACGAAATTTGAGAATATGGTAATTTACAAATCTGTCTAAATGATTCTTAAAATATGAGCATCCAAATAACGGTAATTTTTAAATTGTTCCGGTTTGATTATTATCGTATCGTATTGGATGGCTCAAATTTCCTATAAAATTTGAATTTAGTGAATAAAAGTTTAATTAATTAATTACAATAAATATCTTACGGTTTAGAAAAATTAAAATCAATACAAATTCTTAAAGAAAATTATTTTACACCTTGTTTATTTGTCTAACAGCCTTACACCGAAAGGTAGAGAGGCTTTAGGAGTAAGTAAGTAAGTTATTTGTCTATTCTTTCTTCTGTTTTCTAATCTAATTTTTTATTTTCGAACTAACTTGATCGTTTTTCATTTAATTTTTAACAAGAAGTGTATCGTGGCCCGTGAAAAATAATAGCATCATATTGTTCTACTGGTAACAGTAACTGCAATTTTCGGATATACTGTTCCCAACACATCTTGTGGTGGCTGTAAACTTTAGCAGCTGGTAAATCTTCTTTACTAGCCCAGTATCTTTCTATTGGTAGTAATCTTGAGTTAAGGTATATTAAAACTACTATTATACATATTACTAAGAAAATTAATATTTTCTTTTGGCGGCTTACTTTTATATTTTGCATCACTGGCTTATCCATGATTGAATATCTGAAACAAACATTGAGGTTATATATTTAAAATTGCAAATTTTTTAACAAGTTTCCTTTTGAAGCAGCAGAACAATTCTGGTTTGCGCTCTACGCAACTCGGGAATTGTTAAACAACCTTTCTCTTTTTTGGCTGTGCTTGATTTCCGACAATTATTAATAAAGCGTAATACGTACGCTGTGGAACGTAGCAATTTATTCCAAGAAGAACACCTTTCAAAAAGAACAAATTTGTTATTTGGTTTTGTCAACAAACACTTTGATTTATCTTCACTGGAAACCAAATTTGAAATCGAATGCGTTACATTCACAGAACGATTTACTGGCCAAGTATCTTTACTGTTTCGTAACCACTCGCGTCCACGAAACCATAAGTCACATGTGACAAGTTAGGTAGGTAACATTCCTCTCGAACCAGGATTGTACTTTGTTGGGACATGAGCCCAATTTTCGACCGGATGGATTTCTTGAACAACCGCGACTCTATTCGCAATAAACGTTTTCTAGATATGTGATTGTTGCGACAACCATGCCAGAGCCACCAAAGAATCTGTAAAGCCAATAATTGAATTTATCTCTAATTCCCCAGCTTTAATCACAGTTTATAACAACTGCGCCTACAACACACAAGCACAAAGTTCCAATCGGGCAATGAAGATGGTTTTTAACGGCGCTACCTTTGTCTTAGCGCATAACAAATGTACTTCTGCACAGAGCTGGGCAAGTACTTGCCTAAAAGTACTTATGTTGGAAAAACTGTTACTTTTATGAAAATCATATTTCAAATTTGGCGCTCAAATTTGACGTTTGATTTCTGACGTTTGTTAGTTGAAAACGGAACTGACAGATGGGAGTAGTAGTAGGCTAGAGCGCGTAGTTCAATTGTTGTTGTTGAAAAAAAATATGTATTAGTGTATTTTTTGAATGATAATAAAGTTTAATGTGAAACACACTCAAGTTAAATTGGAGCCTAACTTAAACCGGGTAGGTTTAGTGTACTGGGTTCAACATTTTGTGGCGACCGTGACAGGACTTGTGTGTTAATCACAGTTAATTAGTTTTTCAAAAAATAATAATTTTTGACAGTTGTGGAAAAAGAAAACATTCGCGGACGGGATCAGTGTATATAATAGAAATTATTTTCTGTCGTGTTTTGTTGTTCGTATATCCAAACTATAAAGTGTTATTAATTATTATTGTTGTGATCTGTTGACAATTTTGAAAAATGGAAAAGCTAGAAAAATGTCGACGTGGATACCGTACAGCGTTTACGAAAAATGCACAACAATTAGAAATTCTTATGAAGGGAACAGATTTAGATCTTGAAGCGCAATGGTTGGTTTTAAGAGAGAAACACAAGACGTTAAAAGAGCAGGACGCCCAGATTCAAGAATTACTTATACAAAAGGATTACGAAGAGGACACTCTAACACAAGAACTTAATAGCCGTGAGTCTTATGAGATAAGGTTTGCTAAGTTAACTATTGCTTGCAATAAATTAATATATAAGAAACCTAAACCTGAACCAGTTGTAATTAATCGCAATTCTGTTGAAGATCATGTACAACCAAAATATAAGCTGCCTGTAATTGAGTTTAAGAAGTTTTCAGGGGATGTGAGAGAATGGCTAGCGTTCTGGGCGCAATTCAAGAAAATACACCTAGACACGAATCTTGATGAGGAAGACAAATTTCAGTATTTGCTACAAGCCACTCTGACAAACTCAAAAGCCAGATAACTAGTAGAGAGCTTTCCTCCTACCCAAGAAAACTATCTTAAAGCCATAGAAAGTTTGAAATCACGCTTTGGGCAGGATGACATGTTGGTTGAGGTGTATGTTAGAGAGTTGTTGAAGATAGTTCTTAACAACACATTGTTAAACAATACTAAAGTACCGTTGGACACATTGTACGACAGAATAGAGACAAAGCTGCGCGCTTTGGATTATCTTGGAATCACCACGGACAAATGTGCGGCCATGCTTTATCCATTGGTAGAATCTTGTTTGCCAGAGGATATTTTGCGAGTGTGGCAGAGATCGAGCGAATTTTCGGTTAACCAAACTACTATCAAGAATCGATTGACAGGATTGATGAATTTTCTGAAGTCCGAAGTAGAAAACGAAGCACGAATAACACTAGCATCTGAAGGTTTCGGACTTAGTTCATCAAATTCAGTAAATTTTAACAAAGGTAAAAGAAAACCAATGTCTAGCTCATCTGTACCTACGACTATGCATTTATTTAGCAACACGATTAAATGCATATTTTGTGATAAAGCACATCGCAGTGAAGAATGTTATAAAGCGCGAAAACTTTCATTGAATGAAAAGCGGAAAATAATGTCTGAAAAGAAGGTATGTTATAGATGTTTAAAGACTGGGCACCAAGCGCGAAAATGTAGAGAACGTGTTAGTTGCATTGCATGTAGTGGACAACATTATACACTGCTCTGTCCTGATATGCCAGTGAATCAAACAGAGAATAAGAATGTGAATAAGCAGTCCGAAGATCTTAAAAATGAAACACAAGACAAAGTGCTCTCGAACTTTTCAGACACACAAGTGTTTTTACAAACTTTACGAATTAAAGTTATTAATGAAGGTTTAGAATGTGAAGTACGCGCGATAATTGACACAGGATCTCAGAGATCTTATATTGCGAACGATCTTGCAGAAAAACTTAGGTACCGTGAGAAAAGTAAAGAAGAAATTGTTCATGCATTGTTCGGAGGAGTCGCTAGCGAACAGCAACAACATTTCTGTTATGAAGTACGTTTAGGAAACTTAGACGGCAGTTACCGATGTAGATTTGAAGCTCTAAGTCAGAAAACTATTTGTTCTACACTGTCTCATATCACCAACGGAGAATGGATGAGAGAATTGAGGGTACGCAACATAGACATTTCCGACAAACTTCCTGGTCTTATAGAAATATTGATTGGCTCCGATGTGGCTGGCAAATTATTCACCGGTAATAATCAAATGTTAGACTGTGGTCTTGTTGCAGTACAAACTTTTCTTGGATGGACGGTGATGGGAAAGGTTCCCTGTCACAGTGTAGGCAAGAGCAGCACCATGACGGTCACCGCTTTGTTTCACAAAGAAATTTCGTTGACGGATCTATGGAACCTGGACATATTGGGAATAACCGACCCAACAGAGAAGCGTTCAAGGCAACAACTGGAAGAATCAGCACAGCAACACTTTTTAGAAACCGTAACAGTTGCCGACGACGGAAGATATCAGGTTAGTTTACCATGGTTACAAGATCATCCCGTTCTACCCGACAATTTGCAACTTGCGATGAAAAGATTGCAAATCACGAGAAATAAACTTATAAATAATGGTATCTTTGAAGATTATGAAAATGTATTCAAAGACTGGAAAGAAGAAGGAATTATCGAGGAAGTAAGCGACTTAGATAATAACTTACCGAAACATTATTTACCTCATCGAGCAGTGGTAAAAGAAGAATCAACGACTACTAAGATCCGGCCAGTATTTGATGCCTCGGCGCGAGAAAAGAATCAGCCTTCTCTTAACCATTGTCTTGAGAGAGGACCTAATCTTATTGAACTCATAACAAAAATTCTTTTGCGGTTTCGTTTGGGAAAGATCGGTGTTGTGGCCGACATAAGAAAGGCATTTTTGCAAATTGAGATTCACGAAAAGGACCGTGATTACCTAAGATTTCTGTGGAGGACAAAAGATGGACAACTAAAAATATTCAGACACAAAAGGGTCGTTTTTGGTGTCTGTAGTAGCCCTTTTCTTTTAGTTGCGACGCTCAATTACCATTTTCAAGAGATGTCACAGGCTTGCACATCTGGGAAATTATCGTATTCCAAGCAAATTATCCACAAATTGCGAGACTGCTTCTATGTAGATAACTGTGTTACTAGCGTCGATGACACTAACGAACTGAGTGAGTTTATAAAGCAATCAACTGAAATATTGAAATTAGCTGCGTTCGACTTACGAGCCTGGGAAAGCACGCAGCGCGATTCGCAAGATCCGAGGTTGGACACACCTGTTCTGGGCTTGGTATGGAATCGAAAAATAGATACTTTATCTGTAACTCAAACGAAAGATCTCTCTGTCTCAGCGCTACAAGAAAGAATCACTAAGAGATACATACTTTCTAAGACTCAGCAAATATTCGATCCAATAGGATTTACCTGTCCCGCAACTTTAAAACCAAAATTAATGCTGCAAGAACTATGGACAAGAAAGATTGGATGGGATGAGGATGTGGATGAGAAGACGCGAGGGGAATTCTGTAAGTGGTATGAAGAATCTAGAGAATTACACTTGATAAGTTTGCCTAGATGGTCAACTTGCAAGCGTTTGAAGATGAACACAAGAGTTTACATGTTTTCTGCGATGCCAGCGGCCATGCGTACGCCTCTGTGATATTTCTTCGTGTGGAATCTGCAGCTACAGTAAGTGTGAATCTTATACAAGCTAAAACACGAGTGGCTCCTATGAAACAGCTTTCGATCCCGAGACTTGAGCTCCTGGCTGCTTGTATCGGTGCTAGATTGTTTCGAGAAATAAAAGACTCTTTACCTGATGTTGAGATGGAGTGTTATTTCTGGAGTGATTCCTCCACTGTGATAAACTGGATACAAAGGGAAGAGGAATGGACTGTTTTTGTGGGTAACCGGATAAAAGAGATTCGTGAACTAACAAATAAAGATTTCTGGAGACATATACCTGGTACGAACAACCCAGCAGATCTGCCATCGGGGGGATGCGGCTCAAAAGCTCTTATCAAATCACAATGGTGGGAGGGGCCAAGTTGGATTAAACAAAGCCAAGAACACTGGCCTAAGGTAATGGGAGAAGTCAATGAAGTGGAGGTAAACCAAGAAAAGAAAAAGTGCGTGGTGTCATCAGTTGCCACAGTTAATACGCCTCCTTGGTACGGCCGTTATTTTTCCAGTTACCTGTCCATTGTTAGACACATCGCCTGGATGTATCGTTTTATTTATAATACCAGGAATGCAGATCAGCGGAGAAGCGGAGAGTTAACTGCGACTGAAGTAACTGAAGCTGAAAAACGTTTATTCAGTTTCATATAAATGGAAACCATTAAACTGAATGATAAGAAAATAAGCCACCTACGACCTTACGTAGACGAAGAAGGACTCATCAGATTGAAAACAAGACTGCAATTATTAAACCCTGATACTGATGATTTTCGCTGTCCGCTATTACTCCCCGGTAGACATTGTGTGGTGGAAAGACTGATCATATACGAACATAAAAAAGCATGCCATGCTGGCACGCAACTACTTATGAACATTTTGCGCGAACGGTTTTGGATAATGGGTGGACGACGTAGTGTGCGTCGAATTGTGTCGCGATGTGTCAGTTGTCGGCGACATAACATTAGTCATCTAGAAACATTTTCGCCACCATTACCAATTGATCGTATGAAAGTCCGCATTTCAAATAACAGGTATAGACTTTGCGGGTCCGTTATTCATAAAAGGCGGGAAAAAGACGTGGATATGTGTATTTACGTGCGATGTGTTTAGAGCCGTGCATCTCGAATTAGTTTCTACTTTAAGCACAGATGGATTTATCCAAGCGTTGCGGCGGTTTATCTCTCGTCGAGGCAGACCGCAAGTTGTGTACACAGATAATGGCACCAACTTCGTGGGGGCTAAGAACTTATTGTCTGTTGTCAACTGGCAGGAAGTTGAAAAATTCAGTTCTACGACTCGAATACAGTGGAAATTTAATCCACCTTCATCACCGTGGTGGGGTGGATGGTGGGAACGTATGGTAAGACTAATCAAACAATTACTAAAACGGGTGTTGGGAAGGTCATCTTTATCATATGAAGAACTCATTACGGTTCTTTGCGATTGTGAGTCAGTCATCAACAGTCGGCCGCTCACGTACCTATCCAACGATCCTGACGATCCAGTACCACTTGCTCCAAAGATGTTTCTTCGGGACCACTTTGAAGACGGTGTCGCCGACTGCGCTCAAGTTGAACAAGTGAATTTACAACGACGAGTTCAACATCGTCAAGAAATAAGTAGACATTTACGTCAAAGGTTTCGTTCAGAATACCTGGGACAATTGCGCCAGGTTAACTGGAAAAAATCATCACGGAGATATCATGCTCATCGGAGACGACAATCGCAAACGTTTCGATTGGCCTCTAGGACGAATCGTGGAGGTGCTACCTGGGATGGATGGTGAAATACGACTGGTAAAGCGACGGATGGCCAGCGGTCACCAACTTCTACGTCCTGTGCAAAGACTCTATCCATTAGAATGCAAAGAAAATATACAGTTGCCCGAGAACCATCCACCTTCGGAGGTGAATGACGTTGCAGCTGAAAAATGGAAGAGATCTACGGAGTGTACATGTGATGATTGTGATTGTGATTGTGATACTATGGCCTGTCAAAGTGAAAAAGTGAAAGTTACAAGAAGTGGAAGAGTTATAAAAACTCCAACTCGATTCCAAAATTCGTAAAATGTTTAATTCTGAATGTTAGTTATTAGAATAGTTTTTTACAAATTACAATGTTAAACAATTTTTCCAGTGTTAAGTTGGTTCGTTCATTTTATAAATTACTCTCACCAGGTGGGAGAATGTTGGAAAAACTGTTACTTTTATGAAAATCATATTTCAAATTTGGCGCTCAAATTTGACGTTTGATTTCTGACGTTTGTTAGTTGAAAACGGAACTGACAGATGGGAGTAGTAGTAGGCTAGAGCGCGTAGTTCAATTGTTGTTGTTGAAAAAAAATATGTATTAGTGTATTTTTTGAATGATAATAAAGTTTAATGTGAAACAAGTAGAATCTCAAGTTAAATTGGAGCCTAACTTAAACCGGGTAGGTTTAGTGTACTGGGTTCAACAACTTAAGTATTAAGTACAAGTACTTGCAGCCAAGTACTTGACATAAAGTACTAAGTACTAGCCATTTTGAAAATATTCAGTCTTAAGTACAAGTACTTATAAAAAGTACTTAGTAATTTTTAAGTATTTTGCAAGTACTTGCATGTTTTTAAAATATATTCGTATACCCAATGTAATTGCGTGTATATCTACACTTAAATAATTTTTATTCAACCCTTGGAACTCAATAGCACCTAGAACATCTTCTGAATTAATTCCATATTCTACTTGTTAAGAATTGGAAATTAATAATTGTAAACAACGTTTCGACCCACTAAACGTGAGCCTTCGTCAGGAGGAAACGGAAATTGACAAGTTATAAAAATACAAAGATTATAATAACAAAAAATATTGTAAGTTAGTACCAAAATATTACAATTTCTATTTCTGTAATCTATAGGTAGCAGAATATTCAGCAGAACATGGCTACCTAATATACTACAAAAATTGTAATAATTTTGTTGCTAAGTTACGATATTTTTGTTATTATAATCATTGTATTTTTATAACGGCATCGACTAATCTTTTCTCGAAATGAGAACGTTGCCGTCAGAATCAAAATATTTCCTAATTGAGTTTCTTGGTCTTTTTTTGGAACAAAATCTCGATCGTTATCTTCAGTGTCTGTCTTTAATGGATCTTCGTCACCTTCAGAATCCATTGCTAAAATATATATTTATAAATAATAGGTAATAACATTAAACTTAACTGTTTAATAACAAAGTCAGAATTTTTTATTCCCTCTGTTTGTTTCATTGTTATAGGTATACGTAAAAGCGTCGGCGAGAAAAAGAACTAATTAAATAGAGAATATGCTTGCACAATGACAATAATCAGTACCTATCGCTACAGATTCAAAGCCGAAATACAAATTAAATTTCTTAAAAGCATACTTAAACTTGTGCAGACTTGTACTTTGCGCATTATTGAAAACTTGGGTGGCCTTTTTTATTAAAAATACTTCAACGGTAGGTACTTAAGTACTTTAAATATACTTAAGTATTTCAAATGTACTTAAGTATTTTATAGCAGTATTCAGTACCATTTTAAGTCCTAAGTACAAGTATTTTGAAAAAAGTACTTGAAACTCAAGTACTTTGGAGTGAATTATAAAAATACTTCAGTACAAGTACTAAGTACACAGGAAGTACTTAAAATGGTACTGAAGTACAAAAGTACTTAAGTACTGCCCAGCTCTGCTTCTGCAGTTGAAGTACGCGCGTAAATTACTGCACAAAAACCTTTGTTTGAAGCATCGTAGAATCCAATTAACTCCAAATTGTGCTTAGTTCCCACAAACCGAGGAACACGAACTTTTGACAATTGTGACAAATTATCTTGGAACTAACCATTCCTTTACCAATGCACGAGAGGGACATTCGTCCCATCCTACTTTACAAAGCCAAAGACCCGTCTGTCTAAAATACAACATAAAACATAGCGAGTGTTTTGTGACCAGTACAAGAATGGTAAAATTCCATTCCAACAAGGATTATATACCTAAAGCATCAATTACTTACATGATTATAAAAATTCTGAAAAATTCATATATCTATATAAATATTGTACCAGTTAAAATATTTTAACGAAAATTTAAATTTACATGTAATTTGATGCAAGGAATCTAATGGTGATAAAATTTAAATCGTGGCTACTCTCGTATTTTAACTGCAAAAATTATCTTAAATATTAAAAAAATAAAAAATGTCGAAAAATTTTCAAAATTTTCGATTCGCTCAAAATTTGGGTATACCCTATTTTAACACCGAAGAATACAACGGTGCCACTCAAAAAAAAATTCGACCAATACTTTTCGAGATAATTTTTTTGGTGACTTATCTCTTGTTTATTGTCAATGAGTATGACTCGCTCAAATTCTAAAAGTGATACTAGCAGTAATACTAGTGACATGGAACTATGTCAAAATCAATCAAAAAAACCATTACTGAAATACTTGACAGTGAAGCTTTTACGAATAAAATAGTGGAAGCAGTGCGCGCTAGTTTAGATGAGCTGTTAGAGATTAAACATTCTGCTCTCACTGCCGAGGTCCAAGGCTTGAATGCGCAAATAGCAGCAAAGGATACAATTATAGTAAAGATGAAGCAAGACATCGATCAACTGGAGCAGTATAACCGCCGTAATTGCCTTCGGATCTATGGGGTACCGGAGTCTACAGGCGATTCCACCGATGCAATGGTTCTAAAATTATTCTCAGAAAAACTAAATGTGAATCTTCAACCTGAAGCCATTGACCGAAGTCACCGACTAGGAAAGGCACCTAAAGCTAAGTACAATTGTAAAATTTGCACGCTACAATGATCAAGCACACGTGTTTTCTAAGAAAAAACTTTTAAAAGGTTCAAAAATAGTTATTAAAGAAGATCTTACTAAAGCGCGAGTTACAATTTTAAATGAAGCAGTTAAGGCTCCTTTCGAATAAGGATGTAGTAGTAGTAGTGTAGTTACTTATTAAATTCATAACTCGCCCATTTCGAATGCTATATTAACCAAATTTTGGTAACAGATACTAGCTATATGTATTGTCTTTTTCGATTTTCCGGACTTGTTTTGAACAATGGAAAGCCTGGAAAACCATCAAAATTCGTAGTTAACCAATAACTCTTTTGTCAATTGGAATATTTTTTTCAAGAAAATTACACTTTATCTGCTATAGTGTCTCAACAGCGGTACATCGTTATTTTTTCAAGAAACATCCCTCATTTGATATTTCTTCTTTAAATGATCTCAGACCGATTTGCATTTTACCTACTCTTTAAAAGATTCTGGAGAAAGCTAAATTAACTCATATTTGGCAGCCCATCGTATTCTTCCTGATATTCAGTCAGGCTTTAAAAAAGGTTTTAGTACTACTACAGCTCTCCATAATATTATTACTGACATTGTTTCGAATATTGATCAAAATAATTTTGTAGTTTTGATTTTACTGGATTTCAGCAAAGCGTTCGATACTATTAACCATGATTTAATGATCGCAAAACTGAAATATCTAGGATATTGGAACAGTAGAGCATTACTTTCAAGTTATTTAACGAATCGCTCTCAAAAGGTGTGGTACAACAACAATGTATCCACTCCACATCATTACAATTATCGAAGGGTGTACCACAAGGATCTATTTTAGGTCCCCTTTTGTTTTAAATTTATATATTTGACTTGTGGAAAAATATCACATTCTGTAATGTGCATATTTACGCGGATGATACTCAATTATATTTTCCTTTTAAATCACATGATGTAGATGATGCAATTGTTAAAATAAACAAATATCTTGCCTCTATATCTGAATATGCTAGGAATAATTGCCTTATATTAAATGAACGAAAATCGAATGTTATGTTTTTTGGAAATAAGAATTCCCGAGATACTCTTGTAGCATCTAATAAAATACAAATTAAATTAAACAGTACTTATATGCCAATATCGGAAAGTTGTAAAAACTTGGGCCTGATTCTAGATACTTAGCTTCGATTCACTGAATATGTAAATCTCTTATTTAAAAAGGCCTATTTAGCTCTAAAGCAAAACATAAACTAATTTTGGCAGAGTCTTGTACTTTCTGCATTCAACTACTGCGATTCTGTTTATGGACCATTCCTTACTGTTCGAGATTGTGCTAGAATACAGAAAGTGCAAAACTCATATGTAAGATTTGTACTGAATGTGGGTAAATATGAGCATATCTCGGGTCATTTGAGTGCATTGGGGTGATTGAACATGAAAAATCGAAGGTTTTTACATTCTGCGTGCTTAATTCATCGTACTATTCAATACAAAACTCCCTCCTACCTTCTTAATAAGATCTCATTCAGGTCAAATCTGCATGCACATAATCTGAGAGATAAATATCTGCTACATATTCCTAAACTTAAGACAACTCTGTTCCAACACTGCTTTAGTTTTCAATGTCCTGCTGTATATAATGATTTGCCAATCTATATTAAAACTGAGACTGTCTTAAAGTTTCCTAAGACATTGAAAAATTATCTTCTACTTTAGTCATGTTAAATTTGATTTTTTAAATTTTTAGGCCTGTTTATAAATCGTCTCTGACTCTTGATATTTAATAATTATTACATTACTAGTGTTACAATTTATATTTTACGAGTATAATGTGTGAAATATGTATTTATTGTCTTTTGAGATAAATCTGTATATTTGATGTGTAAAATGGTTAAGTGTAAGACCAGCAATTTGCTGAACTTTACTAAATAAAATTATTATTATTATTATTAAGTTATATCCCGAGTGCAATGAATTTAATCGATAAATTTGACATGTCTGGCTTTTGAAATAAATTTTTCTTAAAAAGTGTTTGAGTACATAATAATTTTAAAAAATTTTATTTGATTTTATCTGAAATTATTATGTACGATAACACTTTTTTAAAAGCAAAATTTTTTGAATAAACCAGACGTCAAATTTATCGATTCAATTCTTTAGCACGAGGGGTATATGTTAAGATTATTTCATGAATTCATAGTAAAAACTTTCAATACAAAGGTATTTTTATTTATGCTTTACAGATATATTATTATTAATTAAATTTTATCTTGGTATACACTATTATTATAATTATTTTAATTTGGGTTAAAATTTGAACAGTTTATTTAACCATTGTAACAATCGTTTGTTATTAAATAAAATCTGCTTGAAATAAATAATTTGGCATGTTTAAAGATATAGAATATCGGAAAACATAAAAATCATGTAAGTATCTTGCTTTTACGACTACTTATCCGGATAAATATGCTTTCAAAAAGCTCAAAATTTGTTAAAAAAGCTAGCTTCAATTTAATCGCGATTAAATAGCATGGTGCTATGTAATCACTTATTTAAATTGAAAAACAATTGAAAAATAAGAGAATCTTTTTGGTCAAATTTATAATGAGTGAAATAATCATTTCTAAAGTACAATTTTGCGCGTAAATTTTAAAAACAAATGGACTGTATAAAACACGGGTCTCTCCCGATTATACCATGAAATTGGGTTCTTGCCCAGCGATTCGGTCAGTCCCTGGACTTCCAAAAAATTGGTGATTCTCCTTCTACAAGAAATGATGCGAAGGTATAATGAGTTTTTTAAATTTTTTTAAATATGAGATTATTTAGATACCTACATTTAAAATTTTATTCTCTACATACATAGGGGCGGCAAAAAAGTCTTGCGGCAAATTTCGTTGGCGCGCCCCTTGGAATCAAGTAAAAAATCGGATTGTGAGTTTTAAGTGGATGAGCACGAAACTGAAGGTCGGATAACTCAAATACGAATTACCCAAAAATTTTGATATTTGGTATTTTACATTTGTATACGAATTGGATTTGGTACAAATATCTTCACCGGAAGTGTTATTTTTTGAAGATTGAAAAGATTAATTGTCAAAAATTTCTATAAATTTGGATAAATAATATTTATTTGTAATAAGAATAAGTGGAAAAGTTATTTGCAACTTAGGTTATAAAAAATTTGTCTTTATCTGGTGGCATTAAAGAACTGTAGTAAAATTTAAAAAATAAATTTATCAAATAAAACATTAAAATCTTGTAATCCATGATCAGTTGATTTTTGTTTTTGCGTAAAAAATATTGACAGGTGAGACGGGTGACACGTTGGCATACTAACGCCATATAAGTCATAAGTAATATATTAAATTTAGTAATAGAGTACTTGCAACAAGGTCACAAACAGTCACGTGACAGTCAAAAACTAAGCGCGCGAACCTGTTTGTGGACAACCCAACAAAATTTTAACATGGAGTCTTATGGAGTATTCATGTTTACTTTTGTAAAAATATCTTTTATTCGCATTCTACGTTGTTTTAAAAAAAGAAAACGTATGAAGTTGATTAAGGTAAGTTCATATATTATACTGGTTACTTAAAATTATCCTAAATATAAAGCACTTTTAAAATATCGTGTGTTAAAAGTGTGGTATTGAACTGTTGTCATAATAAAAACAGTTTATAGAACTGTAATATAGGTACCCGTTATATTTTGTATATTTTCTTACACATTAAGAAATGTTTTAAGTTTATTAATTTAACAATTAGTGAAAATCCATGCAATTGATGATACAAAACCAACTTAACCTATACATTTAATGTGTTAGTAATACAAGTTTCATTGAAAATATGCTTGTTTTATATGTATTTATTTAATACAAATATATTATACATACACTTACCTTTCTTGAAAAGTATACAATATAAATGAAACATGCAATTAATGCTGGAAAAACACAAAAATAACTCATAAGAACCAAAACCGCCATAAGACACAATGTTAACCTGAACAGCAGTTGTCCACAAACAGAATCCCGCCAAATCCGAAACATTGGCCACGCCTCCTGCAAGTACTCTATTGAACAGAAGATGCCTTCAACACAGAAGAGTTTTCCTGTGAATGAATCTTTTGATTCAGGTTGTAGCATATAGTAAATAAATAAATAGTTATTTGTGTATTAAGAGCGTAAAGTGATACTTTGTTACTCGCGCACGGTAATTGCAGTGCGAGCCGAAGGCGAGAGCTGCAATAGTGCAAGAGGAACAAATACACTTTACGCTCGTAATACACACATAATTTTATCTACGACTAAAATAATTTGTTATAATAATAATAGTTTTCAGTTAATTCAATCTGCGTTCAATCAATTTATGTTTTATTCGTAACCATGACAATACCAATAATGTCGAAATAAATAAATAAAAAAATTTGTTTGATTCTGTCATTTTCTTTTATTTTATGTAATCAAAAAGTACTTTCTCTGTTTCGGAACTAGAATGAGTTCATACCAGTTCTAATTTTGATGCTGGTATGAGCTTCATTACCTACGATTTTTGGTGAAATTTTGTTATCAGCGACT
The DNA here is from genome assembly GCA_947534325.1 of Agonum fuliginosum. Lineage (NCBI taxonomy): Eukaryota > Metazoa > Arthropoda > Insecta > Coleoptera > Carabidae > Agonum > Agonum fuliginosum. The sequence continues at coordinate 15,140,100 of OX384044.1, forward strand.
GGTAGCACTGCATTAAATAAACAAAATATCTAGGCAACGGGCAACGAACAATTTTGACAAAACGGGATTCACTTTTGACGTTAATTTTATTAATATGAATCAAATGAAACATACACACTGAATTAATATTTATATTTCATACAAAGATAAACTACATAATATAAATATAATATTAATCTTGTTTTTTACTACAGCCGGTCTTAAAATTAATATAATTTTTGATCAAATTAAACCATACTTAATTCGTTTGCAAATCATCTTGGACCATTCGTTTGAGTTTTTGATATTGTTACAAAAATTCATTAATTTTGTACTCAATCTATTAACATTATATTAGTGAGTGAATTCATCCCTTCTTCACACGCCGGAATAACCCATTATTGGCAGAACCTAAAAATATTGTTCTAAAATTATAATTTTATAATCTCTGTCGAGTGCTTCATTCATAAATTTTTCTATCTGACATTTTAATTTATTTGATTAATATAAAACAAATTTAAATAATATACAAAGCACCTAGGCAACAAACAAAACTCATCAATTGTCGAGCACAAATTACTGTCACCAACATAATTATTCTACCAAAAAATTTCCCTATTGCAAACTGTCAAATAAATAAATCATTTAAATTAAATCAAAAACTGCCTCGACAGAGAAAATAGTATAAAACATTCGTTACGGAAGGCTTCTCTAGCACTCGTTCGTTCGGTCACTCGCGCCTACGCGCTCGTGTGCGAATTTCGAACTTTTGCTAGAAAACGTCGCCTTCCCTAACTTATGTTTTAAAATACTATTCTTGCGCGTTGTCATAGGAGACGCGCAATAAAATGTTTTTTGCTTGGTCCTCAATAACAATCAACTTTACGTTGACAATTGAAAGCATAAATATAAACTTTTCATAGTAGTCGTAGATAAAACATATTACGTGTTGTCGTAACTAATTAACATTGGTATTTGTAGTAAATTCATATTGTAAGACCGAGCACAACAAATAGACTGAGGATAAAGTACAGAGTTTTACACAGGTGATACTAATTTCTGTGTTTGTTAATTTTAGATTTTCACTAGCGTCAGGCCCCGCTACAAGGGGCGTTCGCCCGCTTCGCGGGCTCAAGCTCCGCGGGCCCTGAATGTGGAAGGATTCGGCACTTCGTGCCTCAATTATAACGATTTTAACATTTTGACAACATTACAACTTCAAATTATTCATCTTCCTTCTTCAATATAAATTTTAGTAAAGCCATTAAAATTTTAGAATAAAATAACATAATGTGTAATAAAATAAATATCCTGGTTATCCAACTAAAAATACCTTGAACAATATTGTAGGTACCCTATCAAAACCTTTAATTTGATACATCAAACTTGAAATGATTATATTATTTTGAAAGGAAAAAACAGAAGCTAATCACCCACTATCATATTTATCACTTATTGTGTATATCACTCCTCATCATCAAGACCTTTACTTTGATATTAAAATTAATATGATTTTAACAATTTTAAGATATAAACAAATGACGATCGTCGGACTCCATTTTGAACAATCTTGTATCTGCTCTTATCAAGACATACTCAATAGGTATGTTTCTAACATATTTTTATAAAAACAAAGACAATCGTCGGCCACCATTTTAAATAATTTTATATATATTTATGAGGTAGCCTTTATTTAACCCTTTAAATTGATATCAAATTCGATTTGATTTAATAATTTTTTGATAAAAACAAATGACAATCGTCGCCATTTTCAACAATTTTATAAAGTAGTGTTCACCTGACCGATTTAAATTATTTTATTAATTAGGTAACCCATATCCAGCCCTTTAATTTGATATCAAACTGATATAATTCTATATTGTTTTTGATAAAAATAAATGACTATCGTTGGCCACCATTTTAATAGTATATTGTACAACAAGAGTGGATGTGATGCCTATATCGCACGAGAACGAGTTTGCAGTCACGACCCCACAGGGGGAGTGTCTGCAAACGTTCGCGTGCGATATAGGCATTCCACTCGAGTTGTACAGCCTATTTTTTCTACGAAATATGGTTTTTGCAATAAAATGCACTCAATGTGATGCCAAAAATTATTTAAAAGTAGGGTTACATCAATTATTTTGTGACATATGACATTTGAATAATTGTTGCCAACTTAAAATCTCTAAATTTTATTTGCTTTTTTAGCAATAAAATAATGCTTTTAGACATAATTAATTATTAAATAACAGTTGATTTAATGTTTTTAATAATTATTTGTCATAATAAAAACATAATTTGCACGCATTAACAATTTTTTGACGTATTTGACTTTGAATTTCATATCCACACCTGGTGTGGATATGACATCCCTATCCACACATGATAGTATGAAGGTATGTTGCCAATATCCAGTAGGGAGTAGAAAAATAATTTTATTAATTAGGTAGGCCTTATCCAGCTCTTGAATTTGATATCAAACTCGATATGATTTTTTTAATAAAAACAAATGACAATTGCCATTTTCAACAATTTTATAAAGTTAGTGCTCACTTGGTAGTTTAATGTAATATGAAAGTCGATATTGTTCTATATAATTTTTTGTTAATGCAAATTGTCGAACTTCAATTTTAACAGTTTTACAAAGTACCTAGTGTTCCTGTAATCCTTTTAGCAGAAAACTCCATGAATTTGTGATACTTTCCGGTGAAAAAGTTCCTTTTTTGCTTTTTTATTTTCAAATAATGTTAATAATTTTTTCATTGAATGTACTAAACTTCTGACATCTTTTGTTGGGACTGTACTTGAAATGTCAAAATAAAATAAAATTTAAAAAAATCTGACGTGGCCATCACACAACCTTCCGCCATATCTAGACTTTAAACAGAAATGTATACGTACAATCCGGTGCCCATTTAAAATATACAAATAAAAATCTAAAATATTCAAACACAGAAATTTGCATCACCTGAATAAAAAGATTCATTCACAGGAAAACTCTGCTGTGTTGAAGCCATCCTCCGTTCAATTACTACATTTAATATCTTACTTAGGACTTATATAGCGCTAGTATGCCAACTTGTCACCCGTCTCACCTGTCAATATTTTTTACGCAGAAACAAAAATCAACCGATCATGGATTACAAGATATCAACGTTTTATTTGATAAATTTATTTTTTAAATTTTACTGCAGTTCTTTAATGCTACCAGATAATGACAATTTTTTTATAACGTAAGTTGCAAATAACTTTTCCTCTTATTCTTATTACAAATAAATACTATATTTTTCTAAATTTATATACAATTTTGACAATTAACCTTTTCAATCTTCAAAAAATATCACTTCCGATGAAGATATTTGTACCAAAATCTAAGGAGCTCTTCCAATTTATATACAAATGTTAAATATCAAATATCAAAATTTTCGGGTAATTCGTATTTGAGTTATGCGACTAACACCCCTTGACCACACACACACACACACACACACATACACATACACACAGACATCATCGTGAAACTATCAAAAATGAGTTGTAAGGGCCCTAATTCGTGCTCATCCACTAAAAATTCACCACCCGATTTTTTGCATGATTCCAATACCTTCCTTTACAGGTAAGCGGAAGGTAAAAATAATAATATTGATAAAAATACAAAAAAATTGTTCTTTCGATTACCTATTAGGTACTTAATATAATTTACAAATTGCTTCTATTACTAATATAAATTAAGGCCCGAATGTAGCTGTCTGCGAGAAAAGAATAGATTTATACAGATTTAGTGTGTCGAACAAAGGCAGCAATAGGGAACGTAGGGTGCCGTGTCAACAGCAGAATATTCAAATTCCGAATCATGTTACAGCCTAATATTCATTTTCAGAATATTCAAATTCCGAATTTTTTAGGTTTGCACAGAATTATTCAAATTCCAAAGTATGTCACAGCCGAATCATCATTTTCAGAATATTCATAATCCGAAAATTTTAGGTCTGGCCAAAATTATTAAAATTCCGAAATATGTTACAGCCGAATATTCATTTTCAGAATATTCAAATTCCGAAACATACTGCAGCCGAATATTAATTTTCAGAATGTACATATTCCGAAAGTTTTAGGTTTGTAAAAAATTATTCAAATGCCGAATTACGTTTCAGCCGAATATTCAATTTCCAAAAATGTATAAATTTTTTTGTATCTTTTTCCAATTTCAATAAAATCTTATATCAACTGTCTTTTAATCTAAATATCATTAAAATCCTGATTTAATCAGGAAAATTATTTTTCAAATAATTATGTCATTTATATGGTAGAACAAGTGACGTGGGAGCTCCTAACCTAATGAAACCTTTAAAATTATGAATTAAAATAATACTGAAATAATTATTTTGATCTTATTTTATAACAAAATAAAACTGTCATTTTAACAAATGGCAGTCTAACGACGAAAAGCAAAACTGATTTCAAACTGCCAGCAAGCGATAAATTGAATATTCGGCATTTGAATAAATTTTTACAAACCTAAAACTTTCGGAATATGTACATTCTGAAAATGAATATTCGGTTTCAACATGTTTCGGAATTTGAATAATTCCGTGCAAACCTAAAACTTTCGGAATATCAATATTCTGATAAATAATATTCGGTTGCAGTATGTTTCGGAATTTTAATATTTCGGAATTTGAATATTCTGTAAATGAATATTCCACTGTAACATGTTTCGGAATTTAAAAAATTCTGGTCAGATCAAAATTTTTCGGTTTATGAATATTCTGAAAATGAATATTCTGCTTTAACATGTTTCGGAATTTGAATAATTCTGTGCAAACCTAAAACTTTCGGAATTTGAATATTCTGAAAATGAATATTCGGCTGTAACAGGATTCGGATGATGAATATTCTGCTGTTGAAAGCATTCCCGGGAACGTATCATCACAAACAAGGGTTCATTTGAAAGATCAATCTAGATCCGTCTAGTGTTGAAATTTGCAATTTTTGTTGATATACTGAGTAACAGTTATGTGAAGTAAGGCAAGTTATGACAAGTTTATGGCATTGTAAAATTGAAACAAAAAATAAAACTAAAATTTCAACACTAAGCGGAAGTGGAGCTCATCTTTATCTTTAAATGAAAAAAATAATTAAATCGATCCGACCAAAATTAGTCTCAATTTCATTCCCCATTCAAAAGCATGTTTTTGCTGCGCGCAACTTCACTACATTAGGCTCTTAAGATACATGCATCTGAAATATCGAATTGTAAACTGTAAACGTCAGTTTGACAGAACATACCATTGTTTTTTTTCAAATGTGTTAACAATTTTTACCCTGAATGTACTAAAACTTCTGACGTCTTTTTCTGCGACTGTACTTTGTAATGACTGTCAAAATAAAATAATTTTTCTTTAAAATATTATTAAAATTGATGAAAATATTAAAAATATTTACGCTCCCACTATTATAACTCAATATAATTAACAAATTGCTTCTATTAATTATATTACTTTAGATAAATGCATTTTAAATGTCAAATTGTAAACGTCAGTTTGACAGAGGTAGCGTTATTCAAACGTCAATAGTAATTCAAAATCAAAAACAATTGAATAATACAAAAAAATTTGCGTCTCGATGACCTCTATCGTCTAGTTAAAAAATCATCCAAATCGGATAATCCGTTCATAACGTTGGCCCGACGCAAACCCGTTGTTAGGCAGACGAAAATATTAATTAAACCTTTTAGTATATAAGATTTGTATATTTTAAATGGGCACCGGATTGTACGTAAATTTCTGTTTATAAGTCTAGATAGTCATTCACTATACAAAATTAGTAGCTATAATCAGTTGGTCAGTAGGTATAGTTAGTAGTTATAGACGATTTAAATCCATATAGTAGTGACGTCATAAAAAACAAGCAAATTAATCGTATGAATCAAGATTTGACTTTTTAGTACAGCATGAGTTTGGTAGATGGTGCTGGCAGTCTTTCTCTATACGCGAAATTTAAAAGCAATAGTTTTTATTTCTATTTTTAAAATTAATCATTATTTTACCATTTTAATCATGATTCTGTAGGATATGATCAAAGATTAATAAAATAGAACAAAACTAAAGTACATACATAAAAATATGAAATTATATTTGTTTATTAAAAACCCAAAATTCTATACATATATTTTAAAAAGTCCTAAGAAAAAAATTACTAATTAAATAAGTCTTATAAAATTATAATAGATGGTGGATAATTACGTGAGGAATTTGTTTGCACCACATTTGGTGGTATTCCTTGTCTGAAACAAATATACATGTATATAAATATTAACGCTTATACTAAATATACTCAAACTTACAAACTATCAAATAATAAGTGTTCTTTTCAGAACGTACCTGCTATGTTGGTGATTTTCCGAATCTAATAAATCTGCTAGTAGGTATATTACATATACTGGTTAAATTGGTTTCAATATTAAATTCTCTTTTGTTGAAGACATCCTGTAAAATTTAAAATTATACAAATAAAAATCTAAAATATTCAAACACAGAAATTAGTATTACCTGAATCTAAAGATTCATTCACTAGAAAACTCTTCTGTTTTGAAGCCATCCTTCGTTCAGTTACTACATTTAAATATCTTACTTATGACTTATATATGCCAACGTGTCACCCGTCTCACCTGTCAATATTTTTTACGCAAAAAACAAAAATCAACCGATCATGGAATACAAGATTTCAAAGTTTTATTTTTATTTTTGTCTTTATATCGACATTAGTACATCGTTAATTCTACGTCGCTACATCAACGTCGAAATATCGACGTTTGTATAACGTTACCTCGGCGTCGCCACATCGACATCGAATTAGCGACGTTAATGAAACGATACTTCAAGGTCGATATACTGACGTCGTGCGGACTATTGTCATCTATAAATTTACGTTGGTACTACGTCGTATAAACGTCATCCATTGACACGTCGATGCAATGTTGCTTGGGTAGTTAGGTACCTATTTATTAATATATTTGTATTATAAGTTAAAAGAATAAAGTTTTTAAAAAACCGTTGGCGTCATCATCGATTTTTTGTATTGTGTTGTGTAAACCGCTCTTGACAACACGTAGCAACCAGTAGAATCACAGAACGTATCTGTCAAATTATTTAACTAAAACAATACCTTACATGACAGAACATGACATCTAACCAACACTCTGACATTACAACATTACCAAACAAAATTCTCAGTGAATTCCACTGAAACCAAATAAAAAATGTCATCCAAACCCCAGTAATGGATCAAAGTCGCCGCTCGCGTCGCGAAAGCCGTCTGCTTGAAGGCTTCCGTCAAAGTCTTTCCAATAACCGACCTCGGCGCGAGACCATCAACTTCGACTCGGAGAATAGACGGATGATCTTTGGACCGGCGCAGCCCCAAAAGCGCCGGAGCATCGTCGACGCTGACGCGAACAACGTGCGCAGGAGCGTTGACATGCCTCCGGCCCGTGGAAGCGACCGGGACGACCGCATCCCCAGGGAAGACCGCACGCCCAGAAGAAATTCCAGGTTCTTACTTTGCAATTATCATTTAGGTAATTAATTTATTGTGATAATTAGTGCGGATTATATGCAGGCGAATATGATTCAAATATGCATGCAATACGCATTGAAATAAGGCCAAAATATGCTCATATATGCACAAAATTAAACAAATATGCAATATTTTACAAATATATGCAGATATGCAACTTGAGGCCGGAATGTAGCTGTCTATGATGTCGTCGAGAAAAAGGAGATATACCTATACTTTAGTGTGTCGAACAAAGGCAACAATAACAAACGCGTTCTAAAAGTGGAATCGTATTTGTAAAATATTGTATTTATAAGACAAAAGAAATAATCAAACGCATTATTTATACATATAGTGTATAACATTTTACCTATACTGCGACGCATGCATTTTAATACATTTTGTTTTTTACGTGCCCTAAATTAAACATGTAAAAGTAGTATTTTTCCCTTTATTCGGCATTTTTAAACAATACTATGGCAAAATTTGGTAAAATCGATGCGTCGCACTGTAGAATGAATATTAAATATTGTCGTAAAAAATTGCAATGTTCTTACGTTAGTATAATATTCAATATTTTACAAACCATAGGGCACTGTTTTACGTCTTTATGTACAGCTACATTCCCGCCTTAATTACTTCCTTGTACGGAGTAAAAATTTCGGTTCTGAGATTTTGACGAAATTATCCGTATTTTTTTTGTCTGAATCCATTATGACTAGTTTCGTCGTGACGTTCGTAAGTACGGACGGACGGACGTATGTGTGTCGAATAACTCAAATACGGTTAGACGTAGAAAGTTGAAATTTTGTATTTATGACTGTTATAGCATCTAGTTGATCACCTCATATTTTTGGTTACGATAGTCCGTGCCAAAAGGGTACTTTATTCTAGGTATTTTTTTGTATTTTCTGCATAAATCAAATACGGTTATTTATTATTCTATATTTTAGTAATTAATAATAGTATGAACAGTTTAATAGACGTACAAGGAAGTCATGTGGTGTCCACATCAGAGTTTTACTAATAATTAATTTTTATAAATCAGAAAAATTACATTTGGTCAACAATGCACAAGAATATTATATAAAATATCACTGAAATATAATAATACTGGAACGTGCACTCCCTATGCTCGCTGTGTACGAAAATCGAGCTGAGAGAGACAGCTACTGTATCGTTGTCTTACACCAATCAGGACTGTACGACAAAGACGCAATCAGCCGCGATTCGCTGTCGGCACCAATCAGGAGCCGCGAGTCGCTGTCTCTGTCGGCTCGGGCACCAATCAGGACTGTACGACAAAGACGCAATGACCAACGACTCGCTGTCTCTGTCGGCTCGGGCTGGCGTCGCGAGTGCACGTACCAGTATTATTGTATTTCAGTGTAAAATATCACAAAGTATAATATATGACAGGAGATGACACTCCGTTGATTTTGTATACGTTTCCATGTCACACAATTTTACTCCAAAACAAACGAATTATGGCGGGAAGAGGAGGCCACAGTGAAGTTGGCGCGCGGGGCGCGCGCAAGGCGCGCGGTGCGTATTTTAAATAAATTTGTTTCACGGTTGTTTGTATTATACATGTTTGTATAAAAATGGGAAAAAAGTGTTTCGTGTCTTTGTGTACCTCCGGTTACAGATCAAATAAAGATAAATTGATGTTATTTAGTGTTCCAAAAGAAGAACATTATATTAAATATTTGGCGCGAAGTAATTCCCAGAAATGACAGAAAATTGTCAACAAAAGATTTTATTTGTGAGAACCACTTTAAAACTGAAAATATTATAAAAGAGTGGCAAAGTGAAAGTGGATCTACAGTAGTAAGTATTTATTATTTGATAAATTAATATAGTCCAGTAGGTACTTCGAATAAAAATCTGACGTGGACACCACATGACTTCCTTGTACGCCTTGTGTGTTCATACTTTTCTTAATAACTGAAATGTAGAATAATATAAAAAATTCTTTTAACATATTATACTAGTATACTCACAAATATATTTTAGTCATTTTATTTAAACTGCAGAAGAAGATATAAAGCATATTTTACTATTGTCACTGTCATGTCATAATCATTTAAATTTTACGTAGTAACAAATGTTAATCGATCATGGACTACAAGATAAAGAAATACTAAATAAAAAATATATACTTTAATTATTCCTAAATGATACCAGATACAAAAATATTTATAAAATACCGATTTTGGGTAATAATCACATAATCTTTCATTTAAAATAAAAAAATTTGTGTTAAATTAAATATTTATCGAAATATTTTTAAAAAGTACTACTTCCGGTTTATAGATTGAAACCAAAAATAGGAGGTGCACAACTAGATGCTATAACAGTCCTAAATACAAAATTTCAACTTTCTACGTCTAACCGTATTTGAGTTATGCGACACACATACGTCCGTCCGTCCGTCCGTACGTACGTACGTACGTACGTACGTACAGACGTCACGTCGAAACTAGTCATAATGGATTCAGAAAAGGTCAAAACGGATATTTCCGTCAAAATCTGAGAACCGAAATTTTTCGCGATTACAATACTTCCTTACTTCGTACAAGGAAATAAAAAAATGATTATAGTGTACTAACCTATTTTCATTGCTTTAAGGTTCCATTGAAACATTTTCGTTTGAAAAAAGGTGCGTGTTCCTCTATATATTTTCACACATTAAAAGAAAACAGACGAAACAGACTATGCAAGATGATGAAATACCTGCTCAAAAAAATCTGACGTGGACACCACATGACTTCCTTGTACGCCTTGTTTGTTCATAATTTTCTTAATAACTAAAATGTAGAATAATATAAAAAATTCTTTAACTTATTATACTAGTATACTCACAAATATATTTTAGTCATTTTATTTAAACTGCAGAAGAAGATATAAACGATATTTTACTATTGTCACTGCTACTGTCACTGTCATGTCATAATCATTTAAATTTTACCTAGTAACAAATGTTAATCGATCATGGACTACAAGATACCGAAATATTAAATTATAAGTAGGTATATACTTTAATTATTCTTAAATGATAGAAGATACAGAAAAATTTATAAAATACCGATTGTAGATAATAATCACATAATCTTTCATTTAAAATAAAAAAAATTGCCTAAAATTAATTATTTATCAATTTTTTTTTTAAATTTACTACTTCCGGTTTGTAGATTGAAACCAAAAATAGGAGGTGCACAACTAGATGCTATAACAGTCCTAAATACAAAATTTCAGCTTTCTACGTCTAACCGTATTTGAGTTATGCGACACACATACGTCCGTACGCACGTACGCACGTACGCACGTACGCACGTACGTACAGACGTCACGACGAAACTAGTCATAATGGATTCAGAAAAGGTCAAAACGGATATTTCCGTCAAAATCTGAGAACCGAAATTTTTCGCGATTACAATACTTCCTTACTTCGTACAAGGAAGTAAAAAGGACCGTAGATCACAAGATAATGCTGTTTCAGGTCAATATTTTAAATTTTAAAATAATATCTTAATGTAAATATTTATATAGGTAATGCATGTAATCTTTTGGAGTTACAATCTAAAATCACAGATGATAGTACTGACTGTTCTTCGCCTCCGTACGATTACAGTTATGAACAAATATCTCCATCAAGTCCTACGAAATATGTTTTTGAAATTTTAGAATATACAACTGAGTTTAAATTACCCGAGAAATTACAAATGTTTCTTGGATCAAATCTAAAATTGAAGAGAATAACACTTACATTGCATTCACTAAATTATCACTAACTGCAAAGAATATTCCCTTTATAGAAAAACAAGTTCTTTTGGATGAACATTCAAAAGTACAAATGTATTTTCATTTGTATACGCATCTAACTTCAGACTATATGGCCCCCTCACCCCTCCATTTTAGTTGCTCGCGGAGTAAAAACATGTGACATGGTCAATAATGGAGTGTCATCTCCTGTTTTATTATACTTCGTGTAAAATATACAACTTCTAGAATACGACTTGTGTACCTACGAGTATCTACCTTTAAAATAAATGTACATGGTATCAAATTTTAACGATTATAAATTTTATACATTTCGAATTTTTTAAAAAAATTCAAATTTTGGGATAAAAGGTACGAAATATGCAGTTATATGCATTTATAATATAATAATAAATATATGCAAAAAATATTAAAATATGCACAAATTTTATAACATATTTTGATCTATTTATGTATGAAATGCAAACATTTGTAAAAAAATACCAATATGAACAATAATACAATATATGCAAATGCATCTAATCCGCACTCTAGTTATAATTACCGATTACGATTATGTTTATTTCGAATTCCTATAATACTGTTTTCGCTCGTGTTACCAACTCCGCTCTCGTCGGAAAAACGCCACTTTCGTCCCTAGGTGATTGTTGTAAATCCGGCACTAGGAATAGCCATTTCAAAATGGCGGCGAGTTTTCTAGAAATATTTACTTTGACAGAAATTATTTCAAATTTAATCAGAAATATGCAAAAGTGAGGTTGGAATATTTGAATTTCTTTATAGAGAAATCCAGAATGACGTCATAGCCAGGGTATAGTACTATACAGGATGTTTCTATACCTCTGCACGAAACTTTAATAGATTATATAATTTGATATACTGATTACCCTATAGATAAATAAGATTTTTTTTTCCAAAAATCGCAAAAGTAGAATAATTTTGGCAACGTCGCGGTTAGATAAGGACACAGATATTTTTAAATTTGGTTATGGTTTGTTTGACAATTATTGTCATTTTGAGTTTTCTATAGTAGTTTTTGTAAAACGTGAAAATGCCGGATCGGTCAGATCGTTTACGATATAAAGGGAAATTCATGCAATCAAAGATAAGTCAAAACATCATTCAGAAATACTAAAGCTGTTCTCGGTGCATGGTTGCCAAATATAATTCTACCTTCTCATCGTATCTTCAGATCAACTGGCAGTCATAAGTTTTTAGAGGCAAATTAGTATTCTCTATAACAAACTAGTTTTCGTTAAAATTTCGGTATGGATATAAAAGTTATAATTTAAAATGTTATGTTTATTTTGCTATTTTCTATTCTCCACGTGTTAAAAAGACCAAATTTAATTGCAAATATTTCAAATACCAGATGGTGAATCCTTTTCAAATTGCGATAGGTCGTAGATTATACCTAAATTGATATACCGGGTGTTTTACGAAAATGGTGCGGTCGAAATAACTATTTATGAAGCCATCTCAATAAAATTTTATATAGGTAAACTAGCCATAAGAAGACATCAAAATATATATTATTTACAAAAATATCACTTCCGGTTAAACCGGAAATGACATCAACTTTCGTATTTCAAATGGAACAGCCTATATATTTTTACATATTTCAATTCTACATATAATTCTGAATCCAATGATGTATCACAAGTCTAGATTTCATACAAAATATCCCAAGAAAAAGTCGAAATAAAGAAAATCAAGAAAGGTTACAAAATTTGACATTTGTAAAGACAATTGACATGCGATAGGTGAAAATACTTATTAACAATAGGCATAGTATTGTTAAATTATGTTCATAAATACTATATTTTTGTGTCAATTGTTTAATATTATAAATTCGTTATAAATACTATATTTTTCTGTCAATTGTTTTGACAAAAAATGTCAAATTTTGTAACCTATCTTGCTTTTCTTTATTTGAACTTTTTCTTGGAATATTTTGTATAAAATCTAGACTTGTGATGCATCATTGGAATCATAATTATATGTAGAATTGAAATATGTAAAAATATATAGGGTGTTCCATCTGAAATATGAAAGTTGATGTCATTTCCGGTTTAACCAGAAGTCATATTTTTGTAAATAATATATATTTTGATGTCTTCTTACGGCTAGTTTACCCATGTAAAATTTGATTGCGATTGCTTCATAAATAAAAAAGATATTTCGACCGTACCAATTTCGTGGGACACCGGTATAGTTTGAATTTCAATTAATTCTGGGTAAAATGATTCCATGAAATAACTACCTTAAAAACTAGGAGGACATACTTGAAGATGTCTCGCTGAGCCATATTTACACTGTGTAAATACGAGAAAACTCGATATAGTCACTGACAACAGCTGGGGTAGGTACGTTCAGAAACAAAGTTACTCGCAGAGCGTTTAGTCTGAGAGTGTTTGTCCTACATTGTGCGTAGAGTGCGCTCTATAGAATAGTATTTCTGAACGATTCTGACAAGAAGCAAGAGCAGCTGTCAAATTCGTAAATTGTCTAATTATTTTGAAATAAAAAGGAAATAGATATGTTTTACAAGGGATGAATTCATTAAATTCGGCAATAAATAATACTAAACGTGGACCAGTGAAGAACAGTGACAAAAATTACAAACGATTTGATGTTTGTGAATCACATGTATAACTTATATTTTGTTGAAACTTGTGAAGCGTGAGATTGCTTCATACAATTAACATTTATTGAGAACATTTCCTATTCCAAAATTGAAATTGAACATTTAAGTCAATTACATCAAAAAAGCCTGTTTAAAAATTATAATAACTATTTTTTTCAATGAAAACATCTATGAATGTAACCTATGTAGTCAGAAATCAACTTAGCGAGCAAAGCAATGTCAAACACAACATAACCCAACAATTATATTTTGTCCACTACTTGTGCCCTCGGAGCGAGTACAAGAGAGCGCGCTCCAAGTTTTTAGTCTAGCAGTTTCTGAACGTATTTGGTGTCAGGAGCGTATATTTGTCTTTTCTGAACGTGGAAAGAGTAACTAGAACGCACTTTTGTTAGTCGGAGCGTCATTTCTGAACGTACCCCTGACGAGACAAGATGGAGAACATTCGTTTGTTTACATTACAAAGTTTGTGTGTCGTAAAACTGACGTTACATCAGCCAATCTAATCAGTTTTAGCTTTCCAACTTCAAGCATGTCCTAGTTTTTAAACAAAGTATAGTACCATAGAAGATTCCAGTCTAAATCTATCTCTTGTCTATGGTTTCGTCTATTCCAGGCGAGAAAACATGGACCTGAACCAAATAAGAGGCCTTCGACAAAACACGATCAATCCGCGCAAGCAAAACAGAAACCTTCTCCGTCGCGACAGCTACGCGCCCAGCTACCGCCGCCCGAGCGTAGGCCGAGAAAACCCCTCCCAGGAATTCGCAGAGTTCTTTTCCAACCCGCACCCCAATTCCGACATCAGTGGTCAGATTTTCAACTCCGATGAGCCGTCGTCTAGCATTCGTCGCACCTTGAATCCCGATGATGTGGCGGCGTCTCGAGACAGACAGCAAGGCAGCTCGAGTATGAAGTACCCGCAGGCAAGACACAACGACTACTATCGGCCCAAGTACCGCAATCCGATGCTCAATGACTCGGATAATGAAAGAAAACATGCTTCGCTGACGAACAGGATGATCAAGGTCGAACGAGGGTACTATAACCAGTACAGACCGGATCAAGAGCGCGTTTTGAGCGACAACAAGTTCAGAGGGAGGCAGGAACAATTCAGAGAGAAGCTAGAACAGGAAGAGGAGGTAGATAGAAACACAAACATTACCGCACCGGATTAGACTAAAGCCTGTTTTACATTATACTTTTTCGATTTATGCTAGATTTCTCGTTTGATTTCCATCCGAGATTCGTTCGAGTTTCCTACTCTAATTCCAAACTATTCGTATACAATCGGAATTCTTCGAATTTTTCCGAAATGGCCCAAGTTAGGCAACTTCAAAATAATAAAGACTATTTTCCTCATAAAATTTAAGCTAATCAGAAGTCTGACATTTCTGAATGTCCAATCAACGCAGAATTACACGATAATTACTAGTGCAAATTATCGATAATTCGCACTAGTGCAAAGTACCAATAATTTAAAAGATAGGTTTAAAAATGTGATTCTAACTTGCTGTTAAAGGAAGTTTTTAAATTTTGCTTTATTTTTCATGAGAGAAACAGCGTTTGGCTAAATTTTAATAGCGACATAGTCCTTCGAATATCCCTCGTGCATGTAATTGTTGATAATTTGACATGCACTTGGGATAGTATACCGTGAATTTATTTAAACATAAGAAACATAGGATTTTTCATATCCATGGTTACGAATTTGACAGAACATAGTTAATCAATTTACTGAAATATATTATATTTAAAATTATATGAAAGTTACAAAATAACAAACAAATAAACAATAACTATAATAAATTTTCAAAACGTCTCTGAAATTATTACAGCTGCCCAAATAACTAATGTTACTCAAGAGTTTTATAATCAATTAGGTCATTGTTTAGCGGTGAATGGATGGATTTTTGAAAATTTATTGTAGTTGTTTATTTATTTGTTATTTTGTAACTTTCATATAATTTTAAATATAATATATTTCAGTTAAATTTATTCCCTATGTTCTATTTTAAAAAGAACGCTCTAATACATTGCTGTCAAATTCGTAACCATGGATATGAAAATTCCCATGTTTCACGTTAAAGTAAACTCACGGTATATTAATATTCTTACTTATTCTGACAAGTGACCACTTAAGGTTTGGAGGTTAGAATTTATATTGGAAATTGAAGAACTACTGCATATTGGGGGGCTAAAAAAATCAAAATTACTTAATACTTAGTAATGATTTATTATTATTATCATTCATGTGTCCTATGCCTTAAAACATTAATTTAATTAATTTCGAAATTAATGATTTTGGGCATAGGACATCCTTTATAACATAAGAAGATGCAAAAATACACACAACAGAATAATAAAATATAGGGTGTTCCATTTGAAAATGACGAGTTATAGCCATTTGAAATTGAGTAAAATTGATTCTCTGTATTGAACACCCTGTATAATAACATTAAAAAAAGTTATGTCAGAACAAAGAGTATAGTTACAGCTGTACAGAAAAAAAAATTCATAATTTTTACTATTAAAATAACTTCAGTACGCCTTTATAAAACAATACGTGTATTCGGCTTTTTTTAGAGAAAAAATTGAATAACTTGGCAACGCCGCGGAAAACTAAAATGAAACTTATATTTTCGTATAGGTAAATAAAATACAATTCAAAATATATAAAAATATATAGGGTGTTTCATTTAAAAAAAGACGAACAATTATTGCCAAGTCGTTATGCAACAGCCTGTATATGTGAAAATAATTTTAAGTTATGCTCCTTGAGTAGACGAAAAATTCTGTTAATAAATTTATGCTGTATTTTTAACGACAAGGGAGATATCGACGACGGGCATTTCGATGACTCACCCTGTATATATATATATATATATATATATATATATATATATATATATATATATATATATATATATATATATAAAACAAAAGTAAAGGTATTCACAAAAAATAAATTCTTTTTGGCCGAGACTGTATATTAAAGGCGCAGCTATGTAGAGATGTATTCAGTTAGAGTAAAATTCAAATAGCTAGGACCCTGGACTGCGCGAGAAGGCAGAGCTTGTCATGTACTGTCCGTTTTACAAAAGCGGAGCTAGCGAGTATATGCTGCGCTGAACTTCATTTAATTTTCAAAGAAAACTAAAATATAACTCAATCACAATCAATTACAAAATTCACAGCATTACACGAAGCAAAACACTACGAATGTCAACATGAGAATAACAGATATTGAAGCTGATGTTCTGTAGAACAGACAGTAGCGTAGTTTCCTCTTGTTTATCATCTATGCTTCTCTCTCTAAGACGAGAATTCGTACTTCGCGCAGGGTTCTAGCTATTTGAATTTTACTCTATCTAGGACCCTGGGCTGCGCGAGAAGGCGCGGGTTTTACAAAAGATGTATTAATTAAAATTTTTGTCGTATTGTCATTTTCATCGTTTTGATCCAAAACAAAAATATAACTCAAACACAACAAATTTTACAGTATTACACGAAGTAAACACTACATTCAACTTACGTAGTAAGCAATAAGAATAGTAAAAATTGTCCTCTTTATTGAATCTAACAGAAAAAATTCTTGTTCTGATATAATTATAATAACATATTGCGTTTCATTATAAGTAAATAATATAATGTAAAAATAAATACATGTGTCAAGGTGGGAGGGCTGTGGCCCCCTTAGCCCCCTAATGGCTGCGCCACTGCGTCACTTGTCAAATATATTTGCGTGAGCTACGGAGGTCCTGTTTCTACTTGCGTGACTATCTGTCTCTTTCTAACATTATATTTGTATTTATTTTTGTCATTTTGCGGTTTTAAAAGTTTTAGTTTATTGCTGATTGAAGTAAGTGTATTACAATTCTACATTTATTAATTAGTTAAGTTTTAGAAACTAATGTAATTTTTGTTTAATTAGTGTAAAGCCCTGTTCACACAGCGATCTTTGGAGATTCTACGGAGATTCGGAATCCTGAAAAAGAAGAAGTTTTTTTCTTTCTAGTGAGAATTATTTGTTAAATTGTGGTGTCGCTAAATTTAATCTTCAATGAGTCTTGGAAAAGAAGAATTTATAATTTATTGATTGCTTCAAAACTACGTAATTATCACTAGAAAGAAAAAAACTTTTTTTTTCAGGATTCTGAATCTCCGTAGAATAGAAAACATAAATAAATAATTTATCATTTCTTTGATTTATATTTCACATTTATTTTCGTATGTTAATTATCCCTATTAGTCCAGTCAACGAAGGATCATTTTGGGCAAATGACGGTTCAAAATCCGAAAGTTTTGAAACTTTGTAGCATTGTTCGGGAAGGTCTAGTAATGAACATATCAAAAGTCCTGACCCGTAGGTGGTGAGCGGGGGTGTGGGGACCACAAAATGGCTGCCAAAATCTGGTTTTTCTATAATATCTCGTTATCGCTGCATTGTAGAGTACAAGTACTTATTACAAACTTGTAGAGAATAAAATTTGCTACAATTTTGATATAAAACAATTTTCCCCCAGATCAATGGTTCGCAAGTTATGATAAAGACAAGCGGAGCGTTTTGTTTGCTCTTTGCAAAAATGTTGAATTTTTCCTATTGCAACTGTAACTTTCAAACAGATGAACATATCGACTTCCAGTTTTAAATATTCAATTTAGCAGACATTTTTCTATCCAAATTAAAATTTTCAGATTTTGGGAACCCTTGTATAGCAACATTTTTAACAAAGAATGTAAATAATTTTTAATTTTTTTTCTTTAATTTTTGTGATTTTCTTACTACAATTTCTGAACTAATTGAGATAATGACCTCCGGTTTTCGGAATTGAATTTCTTAGACAATTTCCTATAATATACATTATATTAAAATTTTTTATAGGCCTTGGTTAAGCTAAAATTTTAAGTTTTTTTCGAAGAGAAAATGGTAAAATTTTGGCATTTTAAAAATTTCTTGTGTTTAATCAGCTCTGTATTATAAACGAATTGAGATTGAGATTTCATATTATTGATGAATAAAATCTGAGTAGGACTGAACAATATTACAAGACTATTATTGACTGGACTATAATATAGAACTTATTAAACACAAGAAATTTTAAAAATATCAAAATTTTACCATTTTCTCTTCGGCAAAAACTTTAAATTTTAGCTTAACCAAGGCCTATAAAAAATTTAATATAATGTATATTATAGGTAATTGTCTAAGAAATTCAATTCCGGAACCCGAAAGTCGATATCTCAATTCGTTTATAATATAGAGCTGATTAAACACAAGAAATATTTATAATGCCAAAATTTTACCATTTTCTCTTCGAAAAAAACTTAAAATTTTAGCTTCACCAAGGCCTATAAAAAAATTTAACATAATGTATATTACAGGAAATTGTCTAAGAAATTCAATTCCGGAACCCGGAAGTCCATATCTCAATTCGTTTATAATATAGAGCTGATTAAACACAAGAAATTTTTAAAATGCCAAAATTTTACCATTTTCTCTTCGAAAAAAACTTAAAATTTTAGCTTAACCAAGGCCTATAAAAAAAATTAATATAATGTATATTATAGGAAATTGTCTAAGAAATTCAATTCCGAAAACCGGAGGTCATTATCTCAATTAGTTCAGAAATTATAGTAAGAAAATCACAAAAATTAAAGAAAAAAAATTAAAAATTATTTACATTCTTTGTTAAAAATGTTGCTATACAAGGGTTCCCAAAATCTGAAAATTTTAATTTGGATAGAAAAATGTCTGCTAAATTGAATATTTAACACCGGAAGTCGATATGTTCATCTGTTTGAAAGTTACAGTTGCAATAGGAAAAATTCAACATTTTTGCAAAGAGCAAACAAAACGCTCCGCTTGTCTTTATCATAACTTGCGAACCATTGATCTGGGGAAAAATTGTTTTATATCAAAATTGTAGCAAATTTTATTCTCTACAACTTTGTAATAAGTACTTGTACTCTACAATGCAGCGATAACGAGATATTATAGAAAAACCAAATTTTGGCAGCCATTTTGTGGTCCCTACGCCCCCGCTCACCACCTACGGGTCAGGACTTTTGATATGTTCATTACTAGACCTTCCCGAACAATGCTACCAAGTTTCAAAACTTTCGGATTTTGAACCGTCATTTTTCCTATTTTGACTGGACTATATGTTTACTGATAAAAAACGCTCTAATGCATTGCTGTCATTCTGTAACACTGTAATTATGGTAATGACATGCCGTATGTTTACTTATAAAAAAAACTCTCTGTATAATAAACTACAAACAACAAAAAGAAAACACGCACAAAACAAACGATACACAAATGAATTAAAAATCTCTGAATGACAATGACAATAGACAGTTACCATGGTTACTACCAATACCAAAACAGCGTAAAAACCTATCGAACTAAATTTCCCACGAAAGTCACCAGACTAGCAACATTGACGTCATACCACAGAGGAACTACACTTACAGAGGGTATGTGTCAAATCGGCGTGTAGCCACTTTAGTTTAGTAGTTGCCATCTTGGTTCGCCCCGCATATGATTTGATATTTGAGTATTAAGACTGCGTTTAAAGCCCTCTATGAAAAAGCGTGGCCAATTTTTGAACAAACCAGAGTTTCAAACCATCTATGAAAACACATCGCCACCATTCCCTAATGGGTTAGAGCTATTTACCTAAAGATGTCACCGTAGTAAGACAGCACATCAGTCAGGTAGTACGACCCGCATAGGATAGGTAAGGTGAAGGAGCAAGGGATGTACGCCAGATGGCAAAGAACCGAAAGAACGCATTGCACCATGCACACAACACAATAATTATTCTATTCGGCTTCACAAATTCACGGACGGTGATTTCATGCCTGTTTCCATACTTACCCAAATAGTCTGAATAATATTTTTAGAATGATGTAAACTGTACTGTACATAGGAGTAAAGAAAATAATTTCATATTTATTAATAAAGCAAAATATTTTAATTTCAATTAAAGTCTACAAAACAATAATAATAAATTATCAGTAAATTTATCTACAAATATAATATTTTTGCCAGTTCTATTCTATATATATAAAGTAAAGTGTCCTGACTGACTGACTCAACAACGCCCAGCCCAAACCCCTAAGCCTAAAAATGTGAAATTTGGACAGTATATTCGTTTTATGATGTAAACACCCACTAAGAAAGGATTTTTCGAAATTCGCCCCCTAAAGGGGGAAAAGGGGATAAAATGCGTTTTTACGAATTTCTCTGTATCTCTTAACTCAGACGAGATATAAACTTGATTTTTACATACAAAGGTAGCGCAACGAAAAACTTAAAAACCATGTTTCAGGGTTTTGCCCTAATCAGCCTCTTAAGGGGGGAAATTTAATTTTTGGGGGGAAAATAATTTTATTTTATAAGTTGCTTTGGAAAACAAATAAAAAATTGAAAATATAAACATGTCACACTATCGTGATTTAGTTATAAAAATGTATGTGTCAAATAGATATTTATTCATAAGAATGCATAATAAATAAGTTAAAATAAATTACATAAGAAGGGAATATAAGATTAACAAATATGAAGCCCTGAAAAAGTAATTAAATTAAGGTTTGTAATCTTATCGTGCAATTTTAATTTTCAAATGTTTATAAGGAGATGGTGATTTTTGCCTTTTATATTTTTAGCACTTAACTATTCATCTATTTCATAACACGCCTTTTACCCAAATTGGGTGTGGTAGCCTCACATATTGTTAGTAATCGAAAAAGATATAGGGGAGACCGGGGATGAAAGTAACATTTTTTCGTTTTTAATTTTTGTTTTCTAAACCTTTACAAATTTTGGGCATCCATATTTATTAAACGATAGACCAGACATTCAAGTTACATTGGAAGTTTTTATTAGATGTGTTTTGTCAAGGAAGTTAACAAAAAAATATATATATGTGGACAGAGACATGTGTTACTTTCAACCTCAATGTTGGGGCAAAAAGTAACAGTCATTGGGGTAAGATGTAACAGTTGATTATTGCAATAATTAACAAGAATATGTAGTTTTTTTTTCATATACATATCAACAAAACTGTTAGAAAAATATAAAGAAACATAAAAGACAATTATTTAATCTGAAAAGCTATCATCCGAGTCGTAATTTCTACATAAGAACATTTTTTAAAATTTAACACAGTTAACATGGGCCCATAATTTACATTGGAGACACTGCACCCACTGCTCCTCAGGCAAACTGCATGAATAGGGTTCAAAACACATGAGGCAGAATGTTGCGACTTGCGACAATCTTTTTTAGGTTTCTGGACTGTGGTCACTCCGGTTTCATACACATTCCAGATTTGTGATGTATTTTAGTTGTGTTTTCTTAAAACAGCCTCCAACTCAAAAAAATTCTTGACATTAGTCTTATTAAAAGATGTGGCCCGGCTTAAACTTATAGCCTCAGGTACGCGAATTGATAGAGTGGGATTTCGTTTCATGAATGAGTTTGTCGCTTCTTTCTTACATAGCAAAAGAGAATAACGTGACAAATATGTAACTCTTTTGTTACTGCTCTAATCGGCCTGTTTTCATCGATAACGAAAGAAACTCTTTTTATCAAATCTGAGGAGACATAGTTCCTCGATTTGTTTTCAGTTTATAAGTTTCTCATCTGCAAGTGGCAACATCAATTATTATATTATAAAAATAATATAATAATCGAAAAATATGTTGGGGTTGGTTGTAACACTTTGTTACTATCTGCCCCAATGGTAAAATAAAGAAGTTTAGAGGAAAATTACACATAACGACAATTTCAATGGTGTATTGTATCATGCCGATTGATAGCTAACTAAAAATAGATTAAAATTATTTACTTACATTTTGATTATTATTCAAGAGCTTCTGGTAAAACCACTCATAAGAAAACACAGCGAATTTACTTTCAGCCGAAAAGCAGATACGAATTTTGTCTTGAACGTATTCTCAACGACAATGGCAAAACTCTACTTCGTGTCGACAGATTCATGTCTTGAAACGCTATAATAGCACTTATAGTGTCATTTACCAAAAACTACGAAAACTATAGGCGATGTTACAACCTACCTCTGTTACTTTCATCCCCGGTCTCCCCTACAAGAAATTAATCCGTGTGTAAGGTTTTACTAGCACTAGAGTGCACAAGTACTAGCTGTTAATTCACGGGTACTCATATGGTCATAAAGTAAGAAGACTTTATGCTCATGGTTATGGTAGTTATTGGAAACTACAACACGGGAGAATGAGATTTTTGTACGTGTCAAAAGCGCACGTTAACCTTCAATAAAAATCTGCTGTGGCACTCATAACAGGTTTTGCAATAACATAGGCAGGCAGTGTTAAAGTGACAGTTGTTAATGTCAAAGTTACAGATGCCAATATCAAAGTGACAGCTGACAATGTCAAAGTGACATCTGTCAATGTCAAAGTAACAGCTGTCATTTTGCGACGTTTAAAATTCGAGAATTAAAAATTATTATTTTTGTAAAAAAAAACAAATTAAAATTTTGAGTCGAAAATTCATACGCATTCTCAAGTTATTGTGCTTACGGACAAACCGAGGGAGAGACAGACAGACCGAACTGATTATTTTTAAAATATGGTTTTTGGGTTCAGTGGGGTCTAAACTCTAAAACGTGAAGATTTATCATAATAAGTGTGTTATGATAATATATGTAAGATTGCGTTGAATTGGTTGCTATAACAAAATTGTCAATTATTATAATATTGATATAAATAAATAAAATAAAAGTCTCTTGAAAAGTCTCAATAGTTTTTAATATAAAACCCACTCATAACGAAAGAACTGTAGGAACACTTAAAAAACTACTTCTAGAATCAATACACTCTAATTCAGATCCATATATAGCTTTATTACAGTACAGATCTATGTCAAAAAATGAACTAAACTCTCCAGCAGAATTATTAATGTCCAGAAAATTACGTACAAAAATTCCAATGCTTACTAAATGCTTAAATCCGAAACTTATTGACATTGATAAATATAAGGAAATAGTAGAATGTAATAAACAGAAAATGACAAAATATTATGACAGAGGAGCTAGACCTCTTGAAACCCTTTGCCCAGGAAAAAATATTATATTTAAAAAAAATCCATATGCAGAATGGATTGAAGGTGAAGTGATTCAAGTAGGACCTGAACCTAGGTCATATATAGTTAAAACACCAAATGGTGATCAATATAGGCGAAACAGATATCATATCAGACAAACTTTTAATAATGGTAATAATGAAAATATTACAAATAATCAGTCTAATATGGTATCTGAAGAAAATGTTAATCCTGAGTTAATTAAAACAAAATCAGGGCGAATAGTTAAACCGCCAGATAGATTACATTATTAACATTATCTTAATTTTATATTCTACAATTTATAATTTAATAATGTAATCATTAATATTGTGTTTTAATTTTATGAAAGGGAGATGTTATGATAATATAATATGTAAGATTGCGTTGAATTGGTTGCTATAACAAAATTGTCAATTATTATAATATTGATATAAATAAATAAAATAAAAGTCTCTTGAAAAGTCTCAATAGTTTTTAATATAAAACCCACTCATAACAAAGTGTTAATATAAGGGGTAATCTTTATAAGAGTTCCTATCAAAACCGAGTATGTGGGGCTCAAGTAGGGTATTCAAATTAAAACAAACCGTAGCGAAGCACGGGTAAAACGCTAGTAATAATATATAATACAATTTACATAAAAATACAGTACAGTAATTTTTTTATTGTTTATATTTAGTTGACCTTGGGTTTGATAAAATAATTATGATTTTTTTGTAACATGTGCACGCAAAATGAGCTGAAATGTGCTTATTTAGAGAGAGAAAAACGCATTTTTGTTCCCTTGAGATATTTTGCTTCCTCTCTATTATTTTCGAGAAGCGGAGTAGCGATCGTTACACGGGGGGAGCAAAATATCTCAAGGGAGCAAAGATATGTAAAGATTTGCGGGCCATATTTAACAATAATAAGCGAAACTTAACTCTTTAACAATGTACAAAACGATATTGTCAAATCAAGATCACAAGTGAAAGTGAAGGTTTTACCCTCGGTTTTACCCTTAGCAAGCACCACAATTTATATACCTATACAACTGTAAGAGTGCGTTTTGATGTATCACAGATTTAATTCCAGATGCATTAAAAAACTAACAAATTTTATATGATATTTTTTATATATTTGTATTAATTAATATAATATCTAGTAAAATGACTATTTTTGGTATTTAATTGAACAGTATAAAGTCGAATAATTTTCGAAATGTTAAGTATTTAAACAAATAATTTGATAAAAACTAGTCATTATACTAGATATCATTTTATATATTATGCATATAAAATTTTGTCCAGAAATATGCAATCGTTTATAAATGCATCTGGAAATAAGAAATTTCTGTGTTTGATGCTCGAAATAGACCCAAATAGTTCAGCCCTTGGCCGCCGATTTTTCTAAGCGCTGTGGTAGAACAAGTTTGCCGGCATGCAATATTCGAGGGATTGGTGGTGTGAGGGGATTCAGATATTGTGTTGAGTGAACAACTATACCGGGCTAGCGACAACGACTACGTTGAGTGATTTTGAGATTTTAATTTTTAGGATGTTGGCGGCTGTGCTCGTAGCCGGCTCGCATCACATGCATTGCATTACATTATCATTATACAATATTTTTGAATATTGGAATATAAATAAACGTGCAGTATAATTTAAGAAACAAATATTTTTTTTAATATGTAGGTATTTACATAGGTGTCTAGTAAACAAGTGTCATTTTGGTGAATTAGAGTCAGTAGAGTCCGAAAATTATGATCCAGGGCTCGTTCGATTCGGAATGACCTCTAGAAACTTTTTGAAAAATTTGAAGTGGAGCCGGAAAAAATTACAAAAGTTATAAACAATTAAGTAAAAAAATAAACGGGGGTTTAGTTTTTTGCAAATATCTCCGAAACTATTAAAGATATCCGAAATTTGAAAAAAGATCCTTAAAGAGCAGGAAATTTCCTAAAAAAAAGCCGTACCTGCCAATATTTATAACTTTAATTTAGAGGCGAAAATAGCGCTAAAAGCTGGTGAAGCGCGCTCCGTCCGCGTCGACCGGTACGGACACTTGAACAATAAAAATAATTTTAATCCATTAAATATCAATATTAAGAAGAGAAAAAAATCATATACCTTTTAGACACTTGAATAAATGAAAATCCACTGAAAATTTTTTTTTCCCGCAATTATTTTATTAGATATGCTTTTGTTAATTAACAAATTTTTACAAGCTTTCAATTTATATAAAAACCCTGATAATTGTTGAACTAAAAACCTTAAATTTTTTTCACTTCTTGGAGCTATTTTTGAAAGGTTTTAGAAGAAATACCCGTTGGAAAATTTTAAAAATGTTAATTTTCCACTTTGTTATTAACAATCTAAGAAATGAAAAAATGAAAAATGCAAATTAAGCAATGAAAATTATTTATTTTTTTAAATTTGTTCGTATTCTTATTATTTAAAGTCAGATAAAAATGATTTTTAATAATTTTTAACTCTAATTATTTAAATAATTGTTATAAACAAATGGATTGTTTATAAGATCATGGAAATTTTTTTTTTGGGATTTCAATCAGCAATAAATATTATGATTTTTAAGAGCAAAATCGTTTCTTAAAAATTTTTTTTATTGCTTAAATGCATTTGTTAATTAACATTTTTTTTTGAATGTTTGAAATAAACGATTAAGAGGCCCGTCTCTACTACCTAAAATCTAGCATAAAATGTACTAACATAGCGAGTGTTTTGTGGCCAGTACAAGAATGATAAAATTTTATTTCAACCAGGATTTAATAGAGAAAGAATGGATCTACAGATGTGCCTTTTTAAAATTTTGATAAAAAAATTTTATGAATATAAAAATTTAAAAAAAATCCTATTTTATGCAAACTTTCAAGTGGTGCGTTTTTATTTTCCTCGAGTGTATTTCATGATACAAATTAATTTTTAAAAATTTAAAAAGGCACATCTGTAGATCCATTCTTTCTCTATGAAATACTTCTTGAAATAAAATTTTACCATTCTTGTACTGGCCACAAAACACTCGCTACGTTAGTACATTTTATGCTGAATTTTAGGTAGTAGACGAGCCTCTTAAAAATAAGACCTTGTCCACGGGTCCAGTACTCAAGTACCGGGGCGACCGAGGCGTTATACAGAAAACGAGTTTATTTGAATGCAACAACAATGTAACACTTAATGTTATTTACATTGTTGCGCACTAGTTCAATATTTTACTTTTTATACTAATGAAATGAAATAAGAAATATTACATATTTTGTATATAAAACAATTTTAGTATTTTGTGTCCTCTTTATGTTAACGTCGGGACATCAATATTTTTTTAACTCAGGTAGATGTCTGGTAGATAATTTTGAAAAACATCTAATAATAAACTGTTGTGTACAATGTAATATTTCCGGCAATTAAATTATTGTTTTATACTCAGAATAAATTTATTTCTGTTCAAACGAATTTGAAAAATATTTTTTTGCATATATTTTCTAAATTGGTGCATAGGTATATTGTTCAAATTGGTGCATATAATTGGATATTTTTGTGCATATATAATTCACATAGGTACTTTAGATTTTTTTGCATATAAATCTGAACCCAAAGCACAAATATAACAAAATATCAAACTACTACTTATTTTTTATTAAAACATAATTTGGAATCAAAAGCCGTGTGATTTTATTCGTTTTTATAAATTTTAAATTTATATTTATATTTTTACAGTAAATATTTGAATTTCGTACAGTAGCACCTCTGTAGTCAAGTAGTTGCGATTTTGAATGTGCTGCGATCTACCGTTTATGCCGGTACTAAATTTCATTTTAGTTCACTAAATTCTCACTGCATCTTCCCGATGTTACTTTCGAAACGTACTCTTAACCGTTAATCCATGGAAAGGACCTTATTCCAGGTATTGAGCAGTAATTGTTTTTCGATAGCAACACTAACAGTTATTTCAATCCTATAAATCAAACTTTAAATCTTGGAAAAACTTCTGTATTTGAATTAGCAGAGTTTTCCCTCAGCAGCACAAACTATAATAATCTTAACAAAACTGTTATTAACCCCGTTAATTTTATTAATATTTTATCTTAACATAACTTATTAAGCCCGTTAATGCAAAGAAAAAAATGTCAACTGTCAATCTGTTTGATTTCCTCTACAGTTCGATTTTTCTCCTATAAAACGCTTATAAATATCTCAGTACAAATTGCAGTAAATGAAAATGTTCTCGCTTCAACTAGCTGGAACAAATTTGAACAGCCGGGTCCACTACCATCTACCGCTCTCTTCTTAACCGACCGATATCCTAGTAACAAGAAGCTGAACTATTTACTCGCTAAAATGCATTATGGCGGGCGCTCAGCGCTACATTTTTTTATTCGTACAAATACTATTTTTGAAATTATATTTATAAACAATATCATATATTCTTTGTTAGGAGACTAATTTCAATACATTTATTTTTCTAGTACTGGAGAATTTAATTATTGTATTAAAAATTTAAACAATAAACAAAAATGTTATATATAGTGACATAGATATTTAAATACTAAATACAAATTTGAAAACCGGATCCCTTTAAGTGCAATAGTTCTTGAGATTTGTATGCTTGAAATTTTAGTGCACTTCGAACGCAGTCTTAAGTTTTATTAAAATCTAAAGTATTAATTTTGATTCATATTTTAAACAATGGTGACATGTGCTGCGTTTGGTTTGTCAATAGGACAGCAAGTAACGTTTTTGTATGCATTCAAATTTTAAATGTAGGGCGAACCAAGATGGCGCTCGCGCGTTTATTCGTGTATATCCCTTCCGTCTCATGGCGCAACCTCCCTTGCCCATCAAACCAGTTTACATTCCCTCTGTATCATATATTATGTTTGTTTACTCTGTGCGTCATACTAACGCTAACGCAAATGTAGTCACGCAAATACTCACGCAAGTTATAGAATCAGCCTCCTGTGCTGTACTGTGATTGGGATTAGTCCCGTTGTACAGCCTTCTTTAAATAAATAAATAAAATGATTGAATGTTGCAGGAGCTATACGTGCAGGAAAGAACCCCAAACCCACCCCCACCACCACCCCCACCAGTGTCCAGATGGTCCAATCAGACTCCCTCAACGTACAACCCGCCTCGCCACAAAGTCTACATATCTAACGAATACGACAGACCCAGACACGAACGACTCTCGATGTTAAAAAAAGAACCAGAACGAGAACAAGAACAAGACTGGGAACTAGAATCAGAATTTGAACCAGAACCGCCTCCGCCTCCACCACCCAGACCACGTAGACCAGACAAGTGGTTCGATCCCCGCCCAGAGAAGATAGAAGAAAAAGAAGCCAAGAAGTTCCAAGGAGAAAAAATCAAGCAAGAGAAACAAGTCTTCGTGTGGCGGAAGGAAAGACAGCCTGATCCGAATCCGTAGTTTTGTAATAGAAATAAATCACTCCGTATGACACGATGTATCAGTGTTTTTCTATTTTGTTTATGTTATTATTATTATTATTATTATGATCGAAACCTTGGTT
The DNA here is from genome assembly GCA_947534325.1 of Agonum fuliginosum. Taxonomy (NCBI): domain Eukaryota; kingdom Metazoa; phylum Arthropoda; class Insecta; order Coleoptera; family Carabidae; genus Agonum; species Agonum fuliginosum. Next base: position 15,169,710 of record OX384044.1, read on the forward strand.
AGGATTAGGGAAAACCGAGGGGAAAACCTATTTTTAGAATTCCTAAAATACTCTCGATATTACTTTTTTTCCTAATTCACTGTCTTTTCCACTACTACGGCTGCCCGAACCCAGCCCGAAACTCGTACTTTGCCGCATCCTAGCTATGCAATGTCATTTTGAAGTTAAAAAATACTGTAAACATGGCTCCAGTATTCCCATAATAACTTATGTATTTTTTAAAGAAATTAAATAAAACAAAAATTATTCGAAAAAGGAAGGATAGCTGCAGGCTTCTTGAGTTTCAAATTTTTCTTTCCATTTATAATGACCAAAAAAAATCAAATCGTATCAAATAATGTCAAAAAACGTCATTTTTAAATATTTTTTACTTAAAATTCCTAGGCCAAAAACAAAAAATAAAAATATAGAAGCATTAAGATATCCTTTCGATCTTAATACACTCATATGTAAAAGCATATTGAAGAGATATTGGACTTACGGGCTTTAGAAAAAAAAATAATGAAACATTAATTTAAAAAATTAATTAAACAAATTTTTTAAATTTTATTGCGTAGACTGTGACGTTTCGACCAGTGTTTTGGTCATTATCAAACACTCAAAATGTAAAATTACAAAATAAGTAAAATCATATAATCAAAAAACAACCTTTTTTTGAAAAAAGCCTCAAGAAAGTAAAGTTAAGTAATGAAATTAACGAACAAGTACAAAAATTTAAAAAAAAATTATAATAAGAACAAAAGAAAAATATACTTACATATATTTTTTGTTCTTATTGTAATTTTTCTAAAAATTTTTGGACTTGTTCGTTAATTTCATTACTTTAGTTTACTTTCTTGATGTATTTTTCAAAAAAAGTTGTTTTTTGATTGTATGGTTGTACTCATTTCGTAATTTTACATTTTTAGTGTTTGATAATGACCAAAACACTGGTCGAAACGTCACAGTCTACGCAATAAAATTTAAAAAATTAATGTTTCATTAATTTTTTTCTACTAAAGCCCATAAATCCAATATCACTTCAATATTCCTACGTTCGGGCTAATATTCGTTGATTTCAATTATTTCATATGTAAAAGCATAATATATTTCAATTATAACTAAAGTAAACGTGGGAGGTGTACACCTCTGTAACGCTGTAAAATTTTAGGGTAGACGAACACCTTACCGGTTTTCTAAAGCCCATTTTACATTGAGCAATACTGCAGCTGCAATCGCAATTTTCAACCAGTTGCATCAATATTGCGTGAGTGTAATACAGGAATTGCACGAAATACAACTTATTCTAAATTCGTTCAAGCTTGCAAGACAATTCAGTTATTTCTAGTTATTTTAAGTCTGTTATGATATAACCAACCTGACATAAACGTAAAAAAAGGTGTTCAAAAAGAACAGCTACAAGACACATATAAACTATGAAGTTAGTAACACAATATGAAGTTGGGAATACAATATGAAGTTGGTAACACAATATTGGCAAACTTGTAAAATAAATTTATATATTTAGCAATTGCATGTTGCTCAGTTTAAAATGAAAAAATGTCTTCTGCAATTTTCTTGTTCAACTCTGACTTGAAGATTGCAGTTGCCCGTTGCGCTTGCTCAATGTAAAATAGGCTTAAATATTTTTTTCAACTGTAATTACACAAGAGCTTTATCCCTTATCGGGTGCCTATGCAACTCTAGAAAATATAAACACATCCCTTCCTTTACACTGCCTCTCAGATGCACAGCCTTGTATGTGCACAGCCACCCAAGTTACTATAACATTCAAATCTATAATATTCAGTCGCAGTCCCATGTCTCACAAAAAGCAGAACCATAACATTCAAATCTAGAAAATTCAAAACTATAAACTTCAGAAACAACAAAATTCAAAATCATAAAATGCAAAACTATAAAATTCAAATCTATAATATTTAGTTCCATACCCGGGTCACACAAAATGCAGAACCATTACATTCAAATCTAGAAAATTCAAAACTATCATTATACTGTATACTATATTATAGATTTGAATTTTATAGTTTTGCATTTTATGATTTTGAATTTTATTGTTTCTGAAGTTTATAGTTTTGAATTTTCTAGATTTGAATGTTATGGTTCTGCATTTTGTGATTTTATAGATTTGAATGTTATAGTAACTTGGGTGGCTGTGCAAGTACAAGGCTGTGCATCTGAAAGGCAGTGTAAAGGAAGGGATGTGTTTATATTTTCTAGAGTTGCATGCATTCCCCCTTTATCTCTATATGGCGTTCACAAAATTAACTGAATGTCGCCAGAGCTCACTTTGTGACATGCAAAATATTTTTTTAGAAGGTTGGTATTGGTAGTATCACATGATTAGTTCAATTGTTAAACGTCTAACCACAGAACGGACAAATTTCAGTATAACCTCTAAATCTGGTTTGTTAAATTAATTAGTTTTTATTCAATAAAATTAATGAATCTAGTAATATATTATATAATGTCTGCACTTATCACTTAGAATAGTTCAGTAATTATGTACAGTAATGTTCAGAAATAATGCCCAGACTCCCTACTCCAGTGCTGACGATTTATGAAAAATTCGAAATACGTCTGCAGTCGTTGATGAACAGAGGCAGAAGATACAAAGCAAAAGATAGCTATATTCCCAATTTTCTCGGAAAAACAACATTAGCTACGGTAAACAGAGGCTTCAGATTTTGAAATATTTTGTAAATTAGGATTCACTACTTTTGATGATACCTCGGATAGATACTTTCTTATTGAATCACTAGTATTGTCAAAATTCTGCATTAAAATTAGAACTCATTAATTCATATCTATTTATTTATAAAACATATTGTAGTGAAGTAACTCAAATTAAATTATGCGTTAAGAATTATCATAAAAAAATAATTAAATGATGCTTTTTATATTTATACAGGGTGTTCATTTTAAGTGGCGCACCATTGCTAACTCGAGAACTATAAGAGCTACGAAGTTGGTTAAATTAGCAAACAATTTCTATTTTATATGACTACTTTAATGAACGAAAGAAAATTTTTTTAGACCAGTGGTTCTCAAACTACGGGGTGCAACTTTCTTATTTCAAATGGGGACCTATTTTTTTTATTTGCCTATTCTATTCAGTATTTTTTTCTGAATTCAACGAGATATTAGTTTTATACCCTTGCATAACAAAAACATTTGAAAAACGCTATTGAAAATTATGATAATTTAATTAAAATCTGATTGTTAGTTAGTGTTATGGAAGAAAACAATTGAATATTTTGTTTCATATTAATTGTTAGTGAAAAAGATTCTAGTATATTACACTGATCAGACCAAATAAGGTCGAAACACGTGTCCGTAGTTACCTCCACCTTGTACCCTACTGAGTACTTAGTACCTTGAACTCATACACTCAGTAGCGGTCCTGATCTCCTGATTAAAATCAAAGAATCTTTTTCATTACTAAATAACAATTAATATGAAACAAAAATTCAATTGTTTTCTTCCATATCACTCTTGTAACAATCAGATTTTAATTAAATTATCATAATTTTCAATAGCGTTTTTCTCATGTTTTTGTTATGAAAATAATATCTCGTTGAATTCAGAAAAAAATACTGAATCGAATAAGCGAATAAAAAATAGATCCCCGATTAAAATAAGAAAGTTTCACCCCGTAGTTTGAGAACCACTTATCTAAAAAAATGTCTTTCTTTCATTAAAGTAGTCATATAAAATAGAAATTGTTTGCTAATTTAACCAACTTCGTAGCTCTTATAGTTCTCGAGATAGCAATGGTGCGCCACTTATGGAATGTCAAAGTAGCTGTCATATTATTGAAATTTTTATTTTCATTATAATATTTTCTTTGCATGATAATGAATGTATACGAGCAGAACGAGAATGTGTCAAGAAGAAAGAGCGACAACCCTAGATGAACTGCAAATTAAAATTTTAGATGCAATTGCAACAATTACGCCACAAAAAATGTAAAATAATGTTACAACTGGATTTTACAATCGTTTAAGTTACTGTTTGGCAAAGGAAGGAAATGAGTTTGACTATTTATTGTAAATTATAGTTAAATTATTATTGTTGTTTTTGCTTTATAATTTATTTAATAATTAAAATAAATATGTTCCTGCTTTCTTTTCGTAATAATTATTTTAACTAAACTAACATTCAACATGCACTTTTAGATTTTATTATTATTTCTGTAAATAATTACCTACACTTTTTGTCAACTGTAATTACACAAGAGCATTTTATTTCGCCGGATAAAATTCTGTTTGTACTGAAACCTTGTTGCCTAGCAATTTGAAAAGAAAAATTGTTTAATAAAATAACAACACCGTAGGTAGAGTGATTTTATTTTAAAACAATTTTTCGAGTCGAATTGCTGTCAGGTGACAAGGTTGAGATGTAAAACAAAAATTTATTTGGAGGAAATAAAATGCTCGAGTGTAATTCAACGAGATAATTTTGGCGACTCCTTTGGTTCTTTTTCACAAATATTCCCAAATCTAATCATTTCACTGACAAATGTTAGAAATATGAAGAAAATGACATTTTAGTGTTTTGTTTATTAAGTTACCTTCCATTTTATCCGCTGTCAAAGTGATAACATTGTGTTTTGTTTATGGCTTATTTTATACAGGAGTGGAATTATCAGACAAATTTACATTACTTTGTTTTGTGTCACTACTACAAAATATATCAAGATTCCTGTCATGAAAGTTCGATTGTCATGTTTGCATTTCACCTGCACCAACCTGTAGAACTAATTTAAGGAACGTACCTATAGATACAGCCGATGAAGTCTACTTGGCAGTCTTCGTCGACGACTGTTTCTTCATCGGCGAAGTGAACAAAGACCTCTCTGAGAACCACTGAGACCCTCGCTGACGTCACTGTCTGCTCGTTTTTCTTGGATGGAGAGTTGAACAGCGCCCGTCTGGGCCTCTGCGAAGACGATGTCGACGTTGAGGATGACGTTGCCGAGAGGGGTAAATATGTAGCCTTAAAAGTGTACAACAATTACATTTTCTGTATTATTATTAAAACTACTTAAGTGACTTAAGTAGTTTTCGTTGAAGGGCGACAACGTTTTTATTGTCATAATAATAATAATAATTTGGATATATACAAATTCGACCCCGAGGATTTCAAATCTGCAGCCGAAAATTTTTTTCGACCAATATTTTTCGACATATTTTTTTTTCGTCGAAATCTGTTCGAAATAGAAAATTTATTTTTACACTATTGGATTCATGGGATTAATTTATGTAGGAATCCAAATTTTCACAAAAAATGACTCAAAACGTGAGGGAAAAAATTGTTTATTTTTTGACCTAAAATCTAAAAAGAAGATTTAACTGAATATCGCCCTCACCTGTCAATGTCAAAAAATCAACCAATTAAATTGACGTATTTCTTCAATACAAACACTTGAGTGACAGCTCGGGCAAATTATCGGTAATATGCCTGGCACTTGGGATATTGTATATGAAAATTTGGTTGTAAACTAATTCGACTCCGAGGAATTCAAATCTGCAGCCGACATTTTTTTTGACCAAAATTTTTTGACATATTTTTTTGGTCGAAAACTGGTGGAAATGGAGAATTTATTTAATTTTTTTTGGATTCCGCGGGTAAAATTATGTAGGACTCCAAAGTTTCAAAAAAAATAACAACGGATACAATTTTTATAAAGAGATTTCGAAAATGGTTAAAAATTTAGAAACATAAATTGCTATTTTTGTACATTAATTCTTTCTCTATTATATAAAAACATTGCCTTCAAGTCAATAATAAATTTAATTATTCTACATCATCTGAAAAAAAAAACTCATTCGCATTAAATCCTGTGGTCATTCAAATAAAAAGTAAAATTAAACTATTGTTTAATACAGTTTTTAATTTTATTGTTTAATGTTTTATTTATTCTTTTTGTAACATCTATATTATAATCGAATTATAATAATTATAATTTGTGCACATTTTTATTTCTGAAATATTCTTGGAATAAATCAATTTAGAAATACCTAATGTCCCATAATAAATAATTTATAAACGAATAATAAATAAATATCACGTATAAACTTACAAATTAAGAATTTAGTTTTAATTATTTTATTTACGTCTTACGTGATTACGTTACCATTTACGTTACTTTACATGACAGTTCATAGATAAAGAAACACTAAGGTAGGTGCGGGTAATAAGGCCTAAGTAACAAAAATACAATTTAAAATTATTGTTGTCACTCAAAGTCACCCTCGTAGGTAGCTAACATTCATATAATGGCGCCTCAAACCTGTCGCGACAAGTTAGTTCGCATACTGTCACCAGTGCGAAGTCATTCAGTTTGAGGGACGATCGCGCTGCTCGAATAATAAGATATCGTCCGAATCAATCGTAATTATTTTTTGTAATATTACACTTCTATATATAATTTTAGGCTATAATTTTCTATTATTTAATGCTTCTACGGCCTTTGATGTTTGAAGAATATATCATGGTCCGAATAATGTTCTTTTCAGTTTTTCTTTTTATGTTGTCGGCGGTTAATAAGGCCTACTAAATTCGACCGTAGGCCTTATTACCCTCCTTTTTTTAAATCAACGTTTGCCTGTTTTACAGTTTTATTTATATCTTTTTCAAAATGTTAGTGACCAAAGACCTTCTTGACACAAACAAGGAAGAGAAAAAAATTAAAAAGATCTCAACCCCCAAAGGTAGAAGTGGTACTAAAGAAAACCAGGCGAGTTTTTTTATATCACGGTTGTAAAGAGGATAAGATGGCTGATATGAACAAATGTTCTAAATTCAACAAGTAGGGATGGGAAAATATCGATATATCGATATGAACATCACTTTTCTTTTGTTATCGATGTATCGATAACTGGATATTGTTGATATATGTCGATACTTATCGGGAAATTTCGATAATATCGAGTTATCGATACATCGACGACAAATTAAAAGTAATATTGACTGATGTTTATGTCGATACTTATCGATATATCGATATTTTCCCATTCCTAGCGACAAGTGGGGTGCATCGGCTTGTCATCGGATGATACGGATAATTTTGAGTGTCCTGATGACTATTAAACAAAGAAATTTGTTGTTAATTTTAAGAATTTAGCTTGAATAATGCATAATTATTAATTATTGATCTCAATTACCAAATATAAAAAGCCTATTTTGTTTATTTACGTATGTTAAAGTCTTAGCTCTTATTATCCTACCATAGTATAATAAGGCCTACTGAAGAGGTTTTTTAAAATGTTTAATTGTCTTTTTGTTTACGGCAGAAGTTGCCATTTTTTGTTTATATATGACAGCACTTGATGTTTAGGTTTAATTAACATTCAAATTTGTTGATTCAAGTAAATAGTTTTCATTTTATTTCAAATCTCCCTTAGCTAGGCCTTATTACCCTCACCTACCTTACGTTGAACAAAGATAGACGGCATACACGTAGAAATAATTCAGAATTCTTCGCGGAAACGGTTAAACATACGGGATAAATTTTTTATGGCATTATCTAATTTGCAAACTGGAATGCCAAGAAATCCAACTACAAAAGCAAAAGAAAATAGAGACGCCTATAAAGCATACTTTGTTTCAGAAGGAAGCGTATCTTGGCAAGAAAATATGTTAAAGGCTGGAAGAGCTTAAATCTTGCTTGCTGTCTATCACTTTCTTTCATTCTTTCACTTTCTTTCATTCTTTCCTAAACGACCCACGAAAACTTTGAATTTTTTTTGTGACAAAATCTCTATTTGCGTTGGGAAATTCTGTTTTGCAAAATAAAACAATTTTATCGTAAGATTCGTTTTTTAAATTTTTGTTTGTATGTTCTTTAGATTTGATACGCTATAAGCATGGTTGATATCTCTATAAGTTTATAAACCCGGTTAAGAAACTTCTTGCCCAACGCCGAGAATTTGCCATAGTATATAACTTTATTTGGAACTGACAGACACAGACAGAGTTGACATGCGTGTAAACAAATGCACGGATAGGAATGGCAAATGCCTACGCTTGTACGCTTCTAATTGCACGCCTGCGTTCATACCCGGATACCCGCAGATTCTTGCGTGCGCGTCTAAGTGGCTCGTCCGAAATCGCACGGTTAAAAACGTACAGTATTGTTCAGAAATAATGCCCAGACGCCCCACTCCAGGCCGACGATTTATGAAAAATTCGAAATACGTCTGAAGTCGTTGATGAACAGAGGCAGAAGATACAGCAAAAGATAGCTATATTCCCAATTTTCTCGGAAAAACAACATTAGCAACGGTAAACAGAGGCTTAAGATTTGGAAATATTTTGTAAAATAGGATTCACTACTTTCGATCGTACGTCGGATGGATACTTTATTAATGAATCACTTATATTGTCCGAATTCTGCATTAAAATAAGAACTCATGAATTCATATCTATTAAGTTACGAAACATATTGTAGTAAAGTTAATCAAATAAAATTAGTAGATCATGAAATTATGCATTAAGATTTATTATAAAAATATAATTAAATGATGCTTCTTATATTTGCATCCAGAGATGCACACGATATTTATTTCAATACCTGCACCGAAAAGGAAAATGAAGAAAGGGATGAACCGAATGATGATAACATTGGAAAAATGTATAATAATTAGAGTTCAACGAATATTATGCAACTATTCGGTATTCTGCCTATTCAGCAGTTTTTTCATTATTCGACCGAACACCGAATATTAGTTTACTATTCGACCGAATACCGAATAGTTTGACGTCACACAATACTTGAACTGGGGTATAAACAGTCTCCTGCAAGTGCTTCTTTTACGTATTTCATTGATTAATCTAAACAGACAAAAATACTTATTACTTGTTTATTCTATAGTTTTTAAAAATTATTGTTACTAAAAATATATTGTCGACTTTATTTTGTAATTTTGAAAAAAATAAAAATGATTAACTATTCGTTAGTAAAATTTAAATGCGGAAAATTATGGAGTAAAAAATAAGTTTCTCTGCATTCGATGTAAGTTTATCTTTTTTTTTTGGCGCCATAAGGGTGCAGAATATTCGCTAAATATTCGGTTATTCGACAGACAATCATACATTATATGCGTTATTCAGCACATTTACTATTCCTTATATCTCTAATAATAATTAAAAGGAAATAAAAATAATCTATTTTGGAATCCTGCATAAAGCGGGAGGAAAAGTATTTTTTCTCTATAGGGAGGAAAAATAAAATGGATTCCCGCATAAGGCGAGAGAAAAAGTACTTTCCCTCCCTAAGGAGAAAAAATCAAGTGGATACCCGCATAAAGCGGGAGGAAAACTACTTTTCCTCCCCAGGGAGGAATATTACTGCCCGGTCAGAAATACCTTACTTTCGTCCCTAATGATAGGGACGAAAGGTGGCGTTTTCGGTGTAGGTATTGAAAAATATAATTTATTGAATTAGATTTGTTAATTAAATCAGATTAAAACTGAAACAAAAATCTAAACATTTCTAATTCTTACATTGTAGGTTATAGTTTAACTCACTGGTTCAAAATTCATTTACATTTCATACACTTGACGAAATTCTAAGTCTAGGTATTTTCTTGCGTCTCAGGTAAAGAGGATACTTCTAAATTTGGTTCTATTTTCTTGGAATAGAAGTAAAAGGTTCCTTTGCTACTTATCTCTCATCATCCTCACTCAATCGAACGTATATCGAATTTTTCATAAACTGTCGGCACTGTAGTGGGGCGTCAGGGCGTATTTCTGAACAATACTGTACGTGTAAAGGGCGCTATTTTTTATTTTGTAAAATTTATTAAAACACTCCGTTTAAATTAGAGTCATTAGCTTAACGAGGAGCACGGAATAAAGCTAAAGTAGTTCATCTTGATCGGCTGGCACCGTGCTTTGAATTGGGTAATTTTTTTGTTCATCTAATCGGGACGATGAAGACTGAGCAGTGTAATGGAGGAGGTTATCGAAAAATAAAAGGCGGCGTGAAGAAACAAAAACAGAGAAGGCGAAAAAGAACTGTCAAGGAACAGATTATTGATTTTGGTGTAATATTGTATTGTATTTAAACTAGTGTTTTGTAACCCACAGTTCGTAACCATACATTAAACGTTATGCTTAAGGGATCCGTCTGGTAGTTAAATTTATAGTAAACAGAGGTGTGCGCGTCCCATGATCATTTGGAATTTAGAGGTTTTTCCATTATTTACAACATATAAACATGTCACTAAAAGATGTTAGAAGGTCTCTCTGTTTTCATTTTTCTTCTTTAACTTATGATTTTGGAAAAAAATGACTTTGGAAACAGCAATTTTTCTAGATGTTTAAGATTTTTTTCTCGTGAACAAAACGCTCTGAAAACAGAGTGACATAAATTGAAGCTTTGTTAACAACAAGATTTTTTTTCATTCGTCTGTGTTAAAAATGAAATGACATATGATGGGACAACGATGCTATGTTTTCGCTGTTGAAATTGTAGATTCTCTAGTTAGCCAGTACATACTTTGCTCAGTTTTCTCTACCTACATTTTTTGTTCGATTGATTGCAAAAAGAAGGGCTTCACGTCACCTGCACCCGCCTCACTTTGAAAATGACGACTGAAGTTCAGGAGTTCGGTATTTTCCAAACGCGCCTCTTAATTCACAATGTATAGTACATTTTATCACATTTACATGTTTCGGAAGTCAATTCGACTAAGTTTTGGTAATCTAATATTTCGTATGTTTTTAAATTTTTCGTTTCTTCAGTAAAAACATATATAAATAAATAATATATTTAGCATAATGCCCTATTCGTAGTCAAGTTTATTAAAGAAATACTATAAAATAATAAATACCATTTCTTAAATTTGATTTTGAGGTTAGTTTATCTCCTGGAAATTCTTCGCCGGCTAATTCAAGTAGTTTCTTACTTCTTTCACTCACAATCAATAATAATTATTAAAAGTCACTTGAACTGAATAATAAACTATTATTTTTATTTTCCGATACGTCACGAAGAAATGTATAAGTTAAATGTTGACTTAACACTATTACTTTACAAAGTTTTATAGAGTTAAAAAGTATCAAGTAGACATAAAACAGTTTGCTTCTTAGGGTCGGGAGACATAATATGGTGTTAAGTTACGTTACTTTATAAACAAAGTAATATAAGGGCCGTGTGCAATCAAGGTAAACTGAGCTGTGCGGACATGATATTGTTTACCCCCAAATTAAATCGGACGTAATATAATTTAAAAGATGCTAATTTTAAAAATAAGCTATAAGTGACATAATACTCTTTACCGAACAAAAGAATCAACAAAGCTAAGTCCAATATTACATATTATACTTATCTCATTTTTCGCCAGAATGTGACTTAATACAGGTTATATCTGAGGCACAGAGATAGATGTTTTTATCCTGGTTATCATTCAAATTTCGCGCTTTTCAACGTTGCCGTGTCTATATTACGATCTCGGTAATATTCCACAGGGAAAAAATTGTAGAATATACTAAAACAATTGTCTACTTCTGCACTACAAATAGTAATAAAAATAGGGACAGACACAAATTGTTTTAAAAATGTCTACAATATTGTAGTTACCTTTTTGTTTCACTTTTAAAAATAATGTCTTTAAAAAAGTAAAAGAACTACATTAAACTTTACGGAACAGCCTTAGTAAAATACTTTAAAATATGTTTCTAAATATATGAATAATTGTATAAAATCTTCCTACAATATTGTAGAAATATATTCATAATTATTTCAGATTTTACCTCGGATTTTACATTTTAGTACAATATTGTATTAATAAATTGGAGAAATTGTTTTAGATTTTAGTATACTGTATTAATATATTTGAGAAATTGTTTAATATTTATATAGAATATTGTTTTAGATTTTAATACAATATTATGAGAATCTATTGAGAAATTGTGTTAGATTTTAGTAAAATATTGTATTAAATAGGTAGGTGGCAGATATTATTATAAATTAATATTTATAAATTATTTTATTTATAAATATTACAAAAGAATACAAAACACATTAAATTGCATTAATAGAGGAATACAAAACATAGGTACACAAATGAAGAAAAAACAAATTAAATAAAAATCAGTTGCAGTATCTTGGAGCAACAAATACTATACCATCTGAAAATTTAACAAAATAAATATCATAATCTCACTATTGTTTTTTTCAGTAAATATTAAGTAGTACAAATGATAACATTCTAAATAAAGTTTAAGGTAACTAATTAATTTTTTTATTTATTAAATAAATTTTAAATAAAAAATCTACTCACCGGTTGATCCACTATTATGTTTCGTAGTGACTAGTTCCTGTTCCTGATGTTGCCGCTGACGCCGATTCCAAATCAGAAATAGATATTGTACTGGAACTGGTGTTTTCATTTATATTCAATTTCTCAAACAAATATAAATATTATAGAAAACTTACCGCTGAAGTTTTCAATGTATCCCTCCATGCTCCATTCGGTTAAAATGTTCTTTACATATTCACCCATTTTTACTGAAAGTAAGAACTTATACTGTAGACACATTTTTTACACACAAGAATGATACTTACAATTTCCTATAGTTCGAAATTAACCATTAACACTACGGCACTGCCAGTAAGAAATACATAAGATCGCTCTTGGTGAGAAATGACTAAAGTAGGTACATTACAACTACAGGACGGATTCAGAGTAAACATTGAACCGTAGACATAGAAAATAATACTTTACGCGTAGATGAACAACCCTGGTTGGGTCTGGTCAAAACACGTTCATCAACTAAATGAACTACGCAGTTCTATTATAAATCAAAATGTTTTAATTTATAATATAATTGTGGATGTTTGAACTACAACGTAAATGTAAATGATAACAATTTCATTTAAAAAGACATACAAATGTTTTAAAGAATAAAATAACTCGTTTTTAGTATTTGTTCATATTGTTTGAAATATATCTACAATTTATAAAAGGAATATTTAAAAAGTATTTATAATTAAAAACACTGTTAAAATATTTCAAACAATATTATTATAAAATCTCAATTAATCGATTTAAAATATTCTATATAATGTTTTAAGAAATACTTTCTTAAATTGTTTCAAAATTCTCCACAATAGTTATATACTTTATTACTTTGTAGTAAACATACTAAAACAATATTAAGATATATCTTGTCATGTGCAATATTTTAAAATATAATAAACATTGTTTTAAATTTTTCTAAAGTTATGTATATTTGAAAAACAACCCGTTAAAAACAATTCTTTACAAATTTTTGCAACAGCGATATTAAAATTTCGAAAATATTGCATTTTATTTTTCAACAATTGTAATAATTTTGTCTACAAAATTTTTAAAACAAAATTGTTTTAAAAATTCAAATGTGATTTTTCTCTGTGTCTCCAGAAGGCATAAACGTCAGTCTTTCGATTAAGAATTCTTGTTAATTACGTGGTAAATGATTATTGTCTTTGAGATAATAATGTACATATGTTTTAAAAATGCAATTGAAATTTACTATCATTTCGTTAATGCTTTTGACGATGATTTGAAAGTAGTCCCGTGAGAGGCCATGTAAAATTTAGTTTTTACTTCCTTGTACGGAGTAGAAAGGAAGTATTGTAATCGCGAAAAATTTCGGTTCTCAGATTTTGACGGAAATATCCGTTTTGACATTTTCTGAATCCATTATGACTAGTTTCGTCGTGACGTCTGTACGTACGTGTACGGACGTATGTATGTCGCATAACTCAAATACTGTTAGACGTAGAAAGTTGAAATTTTGTATTTAGGACTGTTATAACATCTAGTTGTGCACCTCCTATTTTTGATTTCAATCTACAAACCGGAAGTAGTACTTTTTTCAAATATTTCGATAAATATTTAATTTAAGACAATTTTTTTTATTTTAAATGAAAGATTATGTGATTATTACCTACAAACGGTATTTTATAAATATTTTTGTATCTGGTATCATTTAAGAATAATTAAAGTATATAATTATAATTTAGTATTTCGATATCTTGTAGTCCATGATCGATTAACATTTGTTACTACGTAAAATTTAAATGATTATGACATGACAGTGACAGTGGCAGTGACAATAGTAAAATATCGTTTATATCTTCTTCTGCAGTTTAAATAAAATGACTAAAATATATTTGTGAGTATAGTAGCAGTAGTAGTAGTACTTATATACCTATTAATATATTTGTATAATATAATTCTACATTTTAGTTATTAAGAAAAGTATGAACAGTTTAATAGGCGTACAAGGAAGTCATGTGGTGACCACGTCAGATTTTTACCTCTCGCCTAGAGAGGTATAGGGATCGTGAAAAAATTCGATGTCGAGATTTTTGTCAATAAGCACGTTTTAGCACCTTTAGAACCTATTTTGACTATTTTCACGATGATGTGTGTGTGTGTGTGTGTGTGTGTGTGTGTGTGTGTGTGTGTGTGTGTGTGTGTGTGTGTGTGTGTGTGTGTGTGCGTGTGTGTGCGTGTGTGTGCGTGTGTGTGTGTGTGTGTGTGTGTGTGTGTGTGTGTGTGTGTGCGCGCGCCTACTATAGTCTTTCGTTCTGATTCGTTATCTCAAATTCTACTGAACATAAAAATCTAATATTTTGCAATATACATTTGTATATGTTAATGAAGAGCTGATTAGATTTTGGTAAAAATCTGCCAACCGGAAATGGTATTTTCTTGAAGCATTTTAACATTTTTTGCAAAAAATATAGAAAATTCTGCGATAGCTACAATTTGTCATACGACATTTCAAAGAACAAATTATATCTTACAATATTTATTTAACATCTTGTCTATATCTCTTACCAATAAAGGAAAATTATTTTTCAAAGATATATAATTTTACCTACCACGATTTGTAAATCACAATATAGGAAAAAATTAAAAACAAAAATGAATATGTCAATGTGACAGATGAACAGACGTATGCACAATTTCTAAAATGTTTGTGGCACCATTTTAAAAGAAATGTAAATATTATTAACTGAACATAATGTAATAAGGTAATAATAAAGTTAAATTTTTATCAATAAAGAGCTAATTAAGAACTAAGAACTATAAAATTATTTTCAAAATGTTTGTAAATTTATTGCAAAATTATAATTTAAGAAAGCCTAACTAAAACCAAATTCACATAAATTACAGTGTTAAGGCGAGAGGTCGTGTGCTGGCCACAACAGATTTTTTAATATTTATTTTTGGATAATCTACGTGGTGAAAAATTCTGAATAAATTCAGATAACATTCAATGTTTTGATTAATTTTGCAGTTTCATTGAACTCTCTCATTATTTCAAATATCGAGTGTACCTCCTTAATATTACACGCGAATAAAGTTTCATCGTTGTTTAGTGATCCCATAAAATTCAATGTTGTCTCAATCAACTTTCCACGTGTAATCCTCATGTAGATTATTAACCATTTACCGTCTCATTTATACGAGTAATTAGGGTAATTCACAACTTTTTAATGGCATAAGTACTTAACTTACTGTATAAGGACCTTAAAGATTTTTTTAAATATTATCAATGGATAATTAAAATAATGGCACTATTTAAACTATTGTGTTTTAAATTATTATAAAAAATTGAAAGTATAGATAAAATTAGTACCTACCTATTACCGAAATTATATAAAGCGAGGAAGGCATTTAAATTTTACTATTTCATTTCAAAATGTTTAGACTTATCCCAGCCATAATCGCAGCCTTTATTGGGTAAGTTTTTAGAGAAGTTATTTTCAATTATGAAAATAAGAATTCAATTAGAATTTTTGAAAGATTTGGAAAGCAGAACAAAAAATAGACAAGCTTCTTAGATAATTTGTTCGTTAGGGTTTCGACCAATTCCGTCAATATAGAATATTTAACATCGCCAGGTATGCTGACTTTTTACGGAGAAGGACTTTACTTTAACGATGATGACATGCGTGTACTTAGTTACGTAGACAGTTACCTTTACACGGAATTTAAATATAACTTTATAACCCAAGAATGGCAGGAAAAAAAACTTCAAGAGTTTGGTAAGTTGTTTTTTATATTTTTACCTCTCGCCTCATATTTTATAAGAGAGGTATTGTAATGGGTCAATGGAGAATAATCACGTTTCAGGGTCTCTAGAATATAAATTTACTATTTTGATGATGTGTGTGTGTGTGCGTATGGACGTATGTATGTATGGACTGACGATGTTTCGTCCACGATAACTTAAAAAGTATCAAACCGTTTATAACCAAATTTCATATTTAAGGTTTTAATAAGGATCTGAACACCGGTAGAAATCTGCAAAGCGGAAGTAGTACTTTTTGAAGCTTGATATAGTTTTCCTTAAATATAGGTACCTACATATATTATTAAAAATAAAATAAAATATAATTATATACAGGGTGTCCCAAGTTGATTGGGTCACCATTGGGATCTCGGAAAGTATAGGAGCTACGAGGTCGGTTAAATGGGCAATGTTGTGCAGATTTTAGGGCTTATTTAGATTCCGTTGAGAAACATTTAAAATTAAAAACAATTTGTAAGTTATTCAAATAAAACTGAAAATCGCGATTTAAAAAAAAGGCAAATTACTCCGTAATTATAAAAGATATATAAAAATGTTTCATATAAAAATTACATGATTTGATGAGCGCAACTCAAAAATGATGTCAGAATTAAATCCAAGATGGCGGTTTCTAAGATAATAATAGTAACTTTCCTATTTTAAATGGGCGCCATATTGGATTTTTACATGGTTGAATAGCGTTTTTTTTCTCTTTTTAACGATGTATTGCAACGTATGTTTAAACAAAAAATTATTATAATATAAATTATTTTAATCCTAAAGCAAGTACAACAATAACACAAAAGAAATTTGTTTTCTTCTAGATTAATTTGTATTATTGCTATCTATTGTTATTCATTGTTGTACTTGCTTTAGGATAAAAATAATTTATATTTTAATAAATTTTTGTTTAAACATACGTTGCAATAGATCGTTGAAAAGGAAAAAAAAACGCTATTCAACCATGTAAAAATCCAATATGGCGCCCATTTAAAATAAGGAAGTTACTATTAATATCTTGGAAACCGCCATCTTGAATTTTATTCTGACATCATTTTTGAGTTTCTCTCATCAAATCATGTAACTTTTATATGAAACATTTTTTCATATCTTTTATAATTACGGAGTAATTTGTCTTTTTTTAAAAACGCGGTTTTCAGTTTTTTTTTAATAACTTTCAAACTGTTTGGAATTTTTTAAATGTTTCTCAACGGAATCTAAATAAACCCTAAAATCTGCACAACATTGCCCATTTAACCGACTTCGTAGCTCCTATAGTTTCCGAGATCCCAATGGTGACCCAATCAATTTGGGACACCCTGTTATTGTTACAGTTAATTTTAAATACAATTTGCTGAATCTGGTAGTATTTAACAACAAAATAAAGTGTAACTAATTTTCTACTTTTTTGAAATTCCAGTACCTATCTTGTTGTTCATGATCATATAAATATAAAATTTGTTTCTACACAAAATTTGAATGATTATGACAGTGACAGTACAGTTGACATCTTTTGCTAGCATCTTGGTTTACATATTACTCAGAGCCGTATTATCCGATAGGACCTAGGGGTCCCCGACATTTGAAGCCCCCAGCGTTGGCAAAGAAAACAGTATTTTTATACTTACTTTAAAATTCTATTTTTTATTTATGATAATAATTATTCAGCGACAAATTTTTATAATAATCTGAGAAGTGAAAATCTGTTGTGTAGGCAATGAATTTACCGCGTAATGCCTCAACAGCGGGGTCACTCTTCTATACTATTACAATACAGCGCTCTAACTTATAGTCATAAACAAACTACAGATTTAAAAAATATATATTAGACCTTGTAATAAATTTACAATTACCATCTTATACGCATTATATTTTATCTGCGTATAGCCTAGATTTAGTAAGTCTGAGGGAAATGATCATTGAACATGAATTCGCTTCAAAAATTGACTTGACTAGGTATCCGGACTTTATAAATAAATTTGCCATTGCGAAAGTACAAAAAGTGCAAATATAAAAATAAAAATTGAATTGAGATTTTGATAACTAATTAATATTTATTTTACTATTTTTGTTTTTGTTATAGATAATTTTCTACAGATTATATTTTTACCTAATCATAGTCACACTTAGAGTTTATTTATTTTATGCTATATTTTCGGTATTATTTAAAAATATAGATACTAACCAAAGTTGTTTTTTTTAACTTATGAGTTGTCCTTATTTAAAAGGGGGCCTCAATAGATTCTGTGTCTAGGGACCCCGAGATGTCTTAACACGGCACTGTATTACATGCACATGAAACTATTGTAATATTCCTGGGTTTTTAGGTGAAATTCGAATTTGAACTTTTAAAGTTAATTTATAATTTGGATTAAGACAACATGAGTTTGAACTTTTTGTTGATAAAATCGGTTACATTTTGTACTTTGTATTTACTAAATTAACATTTTTATTAACTAACTATTTACAATAACAATAATATAATACAAAATAAAACTTACATGTTAATAACACTCTACACGCTGCCGGTCCGCGAGCCGAAGCTCGGGACCTGAGTACGTCAGACCTCCCGACTGACCTTCTACTTTCTAGCTTCTGACTTCGGAACTCCTGACTTTATCTTTATTTTTTTCTTAAATACTAATTTTTATTTTTAATTACACAATGACGCTCAACAGTGCACTAAGTCATGAGAATCGTAAACAACCAAATTTAGAAAAACAACTGACTCATCATCTAAATATTTTATCAAACAAATAATTTACTAAACTTAAATTCGTCGATTTTGTTGCATTATTTCACATATACAAAATGTATTTCCATATATTACATTACTCCCTATCTTTCAAAAAAAATGAAATCTAAAATTTTATTTCTTTTTACAATTATTAAAATATACTAGGTTAACTTACAGTTTTTAAATTTTTACTTTAAAAAAAAACTTAAAGTCTTTATGACACATAAAAAGTTTACTCACGAAACACAAGATTGTCACTAAGTTAAGTTACCTCTAGGTTGGGCTACCACCATCTTTCGGATTTTAGGAAGATTTATGACTTTTTCTTGAATTCTTTTGCACAGCATTTTAGATCGCGAGGGTACTTCAACCTTCTGGAGTAAACGTACAGCAATGCGGCCAACATTACTGCGGTTCTGATTTCCCAAAATTGGCCATAATGGAAAAACAGTTCCGTCCTGGTACTCTTCGTTGTTTCTTGTTGTTGGCATTCATCTTTATGTTTAGACGAGTTGTGTTTCTGTTGAGTTCAAGATAGTGTCGCTGCATTTAAAATAGCACATAGCGCCGATAAACTATTCTTTTGAATACAACTTAAAATTTATTGTTAGGATAGCTATAGGTACTTTACTAAATAAAATATTATAAATTTTTTAAAATATTAATATTATTTACTTTAACTGACGTTGTTGTATATAATTTTGCAGTTATAATTAAATTTTGACAAGTTTGTTACTAAAATACTTTTAACTTTTTTACTTTTTTTTCATTACTTTTTGGTTATTAGAAAATTCGCGACATTTTTCTTTTTCACTATTGAAACACAACTCTAGTTTTAACTCTACGCAATTTCTGTGCGTCTCTAAAACTCACTAATTATTTTAATATTTTTACTTTACGCAATTTTTGTGCGTATTTTAACATTCGATACTTTAACTTAAACACTACAAACAACTAGTATACACTTTACTCCTATGTATACCTTCTTTTAACGAAACTCGTCTACTAATTAATTAAAACTACGAAAATTAATACACTAAAACTTAAAAGAGCAACACGAACACAATTTGTCTAAATACTTTTCTTAAAAAATAACTGATACTTTACTTAACGTAACAAAGCAACAAAATAAAATATGAAAACTATTTAGCTAAAACTTAACATAATACGAAAACATCTATTTAAACATAAAAAATTGAAGTACAAAGATGGAACCGCCATATCCGCTAGTAAAGTGACTTAAAATTGGCTTTACTATCATCAACTGAACACAAAGAAAACATGTATTAATTAAATGAACAAATGATGTAACTCATAAACTCTGCCAAGTTTTGAAAGTTAAATAATTTCATATTTTTTTAATGTTACAACAAAAGATGCCGTTTCATTTTAAGCACTTATGGACACTAAACATTTCTAATAACACGAAACTTACTTAACTTTTTACTTTAACACAATTTTAACACAAATTTTAACACATAAAAGTAATAGATAAAAAAATAAGAACATTCTGCTATTTAAAAAAAACTAAACTATCATTTGTTTAAATAAACCTCTATGCAAGTACCTATTTCGTTTGTGCTAATATCCTACCAATGTAATATTCTGACAAAAAAGCAACGTGCGTTCTTGTTCGGGGGCTTGCTTTGGTTGCAAAACTCTAAATCAGCACATACCTTTTATTTTTAAATGATGCTTCCAAAACAACACTGTTATTGATAATTACATTTAATGAAATTTTAATTACCAATATCCCCAAACATAAATAATTTTTAAACGATTATTTATTAAAACATCCCACCGCTGCCACCAATGTAATATTCCTGGGTTTTTAGGTGAAATTCGAATTTGAACTTTTAAAGTTAATTTATAATTTGGATTAAGACAACATGAGTTTGAACTTTTTGTTGATAAAATCGGTTACATTTTGTACTTTGTATTTACTAAATTAAAATTTTTATTAACTAACTATTTACAATAACAATAATATAATACAAAATAAAACTTACATGTTAATAACACTCTACACGCTGCCAGTCCGCGAGCCAAAGCTCGAGACCTAAGTACGTCAAACCTCCCAACTGACCTTCTACTTTCTAGCTTCTAACTTCAAAACTCCTAACTTTATCTTTATTTTTTCCTTAAATACTAATTTTTATTTTTAATTACACAATAACGCTCAACAGTGCACTAAGTCATAAAAATCGTAAACAACCAAATTTAAAAAAACAACTAACTCATCATCTAAATATTTTATCAAACAAATAATTTACTAAACTTAAATTCGTCAATTTTGTTGCATTATTTCACGTATACAAAATGTATTTCCATATATTACACTATTAAAATGTAAGCAAAACTATTTATTAGATTTGTAGAATAAGCAGAATTAGGCGAGAGGTTATGTGCTGGCCACATCAGATTTTTTATTTGTGGCTAAACCGAACACCTGGTAAAAATAAATTTTAAGTAACTATGAATCAGTGAAAACTCGATAGCTGGTTTGATAATAAATTAATGAAAGAACTGTAATGGGATTCGGTAAATTTATTTAAACGAAAATCGCATGACACAAATAACAACCAATAGAGAAATTGGCTCCGGTACACTTTCCTGTCACACGAATTTCAATACATTTTTGGTATTATAAGGTGTAGTTACTCATTTGGAAATATAATATGAAGTAAAATTTGCGGTATTTTCATAAACAAATTTAAAATTAAATAAAATCATTTGGGATTATTTGTTCATTTTCTGGCGTATGTATACATGAAGATTATGCATGATTTTTAATTTAATTGCTAAATTACATTAAATGTGCACAGTAACACAGTTAATTACAGATATATTTAACTTACAATAATTATTAATGTATATTTCTAAATAACCTAAATTTATAATATGAAAATTAAAATTACTATTTTCGTACTTTGACACATGTGTGCGCGTGCGCACATACTACAATGTGATTGACTTTGTTGACGATGGCGGTTGACAGTAATATGGGATCGAGTGTCGTAATGTTGACTTATTTTATTACTGTGTGATTTTGTTAATATTTGTGTTTCGTGTGTGGGTCAGTATTTTGTTTGCTGGTTCTGGTTTTGGACTCTAAGGGCCAACCATGCCCAGTTGCCCAGTTCAAAAACGTACTATGTGTCGGGTGTTAGACCACCTATATGAGTATCTGTAAAACAACGTTAGAAGATAAACTCAGACAGATTGAAGACAGTATAGGTAGGTAATTTTAATAAAGATAATATTACTATTTTTACTATAGTAACATACAATGTAATTTTATGTAGGTTCGCTTATTTCGTTGAAGTTATGGCCACGTGACTGCAGCCATGGTTGTCAGTGGAGCAGATTTATAGTAGGTATTTACGTATCGACCTATATTTATAGCAGTTTATACAAACTTGTTGTAAAATTATCATCATTATTATTTACTTTTATCCGCCTGTTAATTAGTAAATTTTTTAGAATTTGATACTATATGTCAATTTTCAGAAAAATCTTATCAATGGATCTTCGTTATTGATAGGATTTTTCATCCGAGTTCCTAATAAAATCGAATTATTAAAACTTGTTTAGCCGAAAACGATAGTGAGGCGGAATAAAGTATAAATATAGGTACGTAGTTGTATTTTTTGGAGGTGAAACCGTGAAGTCTAACTGAAGGGAGCCTTTATCAGAGTGCTGTAAAATAATTCGTAAAGTATGATAGCGCGGGCGTGCTTGATGGCCCTTCATTATTAAATGTAATTCAAAACAACTCGCAAGAGAAAATAAGCTTGAGTTCGAGGGCGCGCGCGCAGAAGAACCCAAGCTTGGCCCGCGGGTAAAGTCTACTTGGCGGCCAAACCTGAAGTTGACTGCAAGTTGTCAACTGAACAACGCGTTGTGGCCGTTTAAAAAACGAGTTCTGTTGGACTCAAGAAGGGTTTTGTTAGCATAGATTAGTTTATGTCAAAAAAAACTGAGTCCTGTTGGACTCAAGAAGGGTTTTGTTAGTATAGATTAGTTTATATATTAGCCAGGATCCGATTTTTTCCGCAGCCAACTTCAGGTTTGGCCGCCAAGTAGACTTTTACCTGGCCCGCTAAAAACGAAGTGTTCTACACCACCGAAAACCATACCTCCTAATAACCACACGTCCGAAAAACCACAGCGTATAAAAGTTCCCCCACCACAATGTCCACAGAGTATAATTTACTCCTACTTAACTTAAGTTCTGTTGGACTCAATTAGGGTTTTGTTAGTATTGATTAGTTTATGTCAAAAAAACGGAGTTCTGTTGGACTCAATTAGGGTTTTGTTAGTATTGATTAGTTTATTTAAAAAAACTGAGTTCTGTTGGACTCAATTAGGGTTTTGTTAGTATTGATTAGTTTGTTTTTTTTTAAACAGATCTGTTGGACTCAATTAGGGTTTTGTTAGTATTGATTAGTTTGGGTACAAATGTGCAAATCGAAGTGTGAAAATTGGTATATGGGTAGCTGGACATTGTGGTGGGGGAACTTTTATACGCTGTGGTTTTTCGGACGTGTGGTTATTAGGCGGTATGGTTTTTATACGCTGTGGTTTTCGGTGGTGTGGCATTTACTCGCTAAAAATAAAAATATAATTCGCAGAAGTAGGGTAAGCTTGGGTTCTTCGGCGCGCGCGCGCCGAAGAACCCAAGCTCGGCCCGCCAAAAATCAAAATATAATTCGCAAGAGTAGGTAAGCTCGGCCCGCTAAAAATCAAAATTTAATTCGAGGCGCGCGCGTGCCGAAGAACTCCTCAGCCCTTTAAAAGTCATAAAATATAATTTGCAAGAGTTAGGATATCAAATGCAAGGGATCGAGGTGCGCGGATTCTCTTTAAAAATAATAGTGGGAATCTTTATCAGAGTTCTGGAAATTTTGTAGGTACAACAATATTCTTAAAATTTACCAAAAATGTTTTTACCCAAATAAAAAATGAGAAATGATCGTACATGCATTCATAAATACACAAAATAACACTATTAATTATTTATATTTTACTATATTGTATATTAATAGAATGTTAATTCTTTTTCAGAAAGAATTGGTGGCCCTGAAAAGGGCCTATTGAACCAAACCAAAGTGAATAAACTATTGGGATCACTAGACAACATATCTATCAAGAATATGCTGTAGGATATGAGAAAAAGGTGTGTATTTGCCCCACATTTGCCACCACATAAATTCGTCTATATGTTCTTGTAACAAATTTGATTGTAGAACATTTTTTTGGCGACAATACCGCTTTAAAAGGGACCAATAACCTTCCACCATATTTGTACAAGTACCAGTCAAAGGATCTACAAAATTTGCAGAGTGGTTTACAGTTTTATGAATAAAAGGAGAAACGCCACCAATACTGGACAATGAACTATAACCCCTCCACAAATCCGTCCAAATTTCAGTTCCCGGAAGTACATGTTTTAAAATAATGTTCACAAGAGTGTCACTGCTTCTGTCCGGTACATAAACAATAAGTCCTCTTTTCAAAGTAACATCATATATTCCCATGACCCATCTTGCAGGGACAGCCCTTCCTGCGTTGTATTTGCGTTTAGTCACAACACTTTCATCAATTTGTACGATAACTCCCGGTCCTCCAAATTTAAATAAATCATTTTCTTCCAACAACTTCCAAGAGCAAATATCTCTTATAAAGCGAAATACTTGAACGATTGTTCCCTTTCTAACGTTTGTGGCGCCTACTACGTGCTGTACCGAGCATTTAATACTCCAAAAGAATAAAATCAAAAATACTGACTCAAAAGGCACGTGTAGGTTTTCAAAAAAGGTATTTCTGCATAAGGAGGATCCGAACTTCTTGCATC
This sequence comes from Agonum fuliginosum, assembly GCA_947534325.1. Classification (NCBI taxonomy): domain Eukaryota; kingdom Metazoa; phylum Arthropoda; class Insecta; order Coleoptera; family Carabidae; genus Agonum; species Agonum fuliginosum. Next base: position 15,194,387 of record OX384044.1, read on the forward strand.
TGGTACAATACGCACCATATCCACCCTTGAATTCCTTTTTTACCCGCAACACCATCGGACGTCTACAGCCGCGCGTCAAGCAACGTCCACATTTGCGAATAAAACCATCTTCTTGTAAGTTCATAAAAAGTTCTTCTGTAGATTTGTTATGAAAAAATAAAACTACATCTTTCACAGTACCGCAATCTTTTATTGATTCCATATTGAATACAAAAGCAATAATAAACAATAAATAAATGCAAACAAGTGTTGCCATGGTAACAGTATTCCTACGCCATAAAATAATACAAAAGTAGTGGCAAATATTCACAAATAACAAAAAATAGATCCAATTAAAAATTAACTTTAAAAAAATGTATGTGAATATACCGCAATTTTTTTTTAGAATACCTCAAAATAGACGTAAATACACCTATTGCAGTAAAAATCGCATCAAAATTCGTGTGACAGGAAAGTGTACCGGACCCGAGAAATTGATTACAATAATAGTAACCAGGGTTGTATAAAAATTTTGAGGAAATTTTTTACTAGTAGCTTAAGGAACATAACTGAAATTAATAAGTTGAAAATTCACCGTATTGTTACACTCGAGATACGGGCGGGGTTATGGCGGTAGTAACCACGGGATATATAAAAGGATTCGCCACTTACCTTCTCTTATCGACCCAACATCACAACACCCAACACTTGTCACAATCACTATGTTGATTACGGAATTGGCAACGGAAAATGATGGGTATAAATATAACGTTGCCTTTATTTAATTAATAAAATAAAGTAAATTTATTGGCAATAAAAAAACAGATACGAATTATGAGTATGAGATATGGGTCGGACTGATCGGTTTAAAATCTAAAAACAGACTGACTTACAAACTAAAACAAAACTTAGCTCTCGGTTGTGGAGGGGTTTTCGGGGGTGGGTTTAGGACGCTGCACACGCATCTTCGAAACTTGGTTCTCAGGCTCGGACTCGTATATCTAACCACATGTGGAAGATATAGAAACCGCACCCTCCACCAGCCACCAGCGTTTCACACAAATATGTCATCGAAGTATGTTAAACTAATCTTATCGACAACGTTTCTCAAAAATCTGATACTTCGAGACTATCTGTGTGAGAACGCGCAGATAACATAAAGTTTATGTTTTCCGTATGTTCCAAGTCGCATGTGCACCGTCCACTCCCCCATAAATTTAAGTGATACTGTCACATCACTTCCTCCTTAGATAAAAATATATTAACCTTGATGTTAATATATTTTCACCTTTACATAATTCCTATATAATAAAAATAAAATAAACACTAGTAAGGATATTAATTATCTTAATCTTACACTAAGTCTTACACACTAGTTAATTGTTCTTGCTAAAGGTGGGTTCACGTAAATAATCCAGCTGGCTCGTGTCACACGTCTTCTTCTTATACGTTTGCACCGACTCCAACTCACTGGTACTCGCACTTGCGCTGGCCTTGTCCTTGGATAGATCGGGGTAAATCGATTTTGGATTTTCGCATTTCACGGTCTCAAGTTGCATACCGTCTTCACGGCGCTGTGCCATGCGGTGGAGGTGTCGGTTGGCGAGCACATGCCACAGACTAGCCCACAAAAAGAATCGGTGCCGCGGTTGCTGCTCTTCTTTTGTCGCCTTCTTGAGGGCAAAGTATTTTAACACTACTCCACCCACGTAGTTGGCGACGCCCGCTAGGGTATATAGCAGAGCGAAAATGGAGAAGTAATTCCCCATCCGAGATAGGAAGCCCCACACCTCTTCGGCCGATGACATCGCCAGTTCCTTAAACTCCGCAGGGCTAAAAACGTTGGGCATGTGATAACCCTGGTTGTCGGTGGAGCTGCCGATGACTCGGCGCGCCACGATGCTGGTCACGGCTTCCTTTTCGGTAGGAAATAAAAGTGCTCGTTGAAACCGCTCCATTTCCTCTCTGGTATAAACTCCATGCGAGCTAATTGGAGAAATTTTTGACATGTGCAGCACGTCGTGATCTTCTTCATTGGCATCCAATAGACCATATTAATTATTATAGCGCCTCTACCGACTGATTTATGAAATAACAAAAAGCGTGCCAGGATGCCAACTGTTTCTTATTTTTGTAAATAAGTTGGCAATGATCAACCCCTTCAGTGTTGAAAATTTTAATTTTTAAATTCTAAAACATTATTTGAAACACAATATTTGTAACTAAGTATATTGATTAAAATTATATGACACTACATCAACAGAAAAACACACTTTTAAGTTATCTGTCACTCAAGCTGTCGGGATCCCGCTAAAAAAAATTCAAATTTTCATAATTATTTTCACATAATAAACTAATGATCATTTATATTAAACCCGGGCAGAATTCGATACTTCGTTATTATATATAGCTTATATTAAAAAACGACCATGTGATTCTGTCCGCATTAATTACTATTTTACTTTAAAAATTCACTTTTTCCCATAAGGTAACATTAGTTCCATTTCGGTAGTACTCCCTGCTTTGTGATTGGTGATTTCTGAGCATGCGTATTGAATAATTAATATGGTCTATTCCATGGGCTCCGGCCGGGCATGATGCACTTCCGGCGTTAACTCTAACCATTTGTTCTCCAGGTGGAACATAGCCGGAAGCTTGTCGCTGCAGTCAACTTGAGTACCGTGATCCTTTATAATGTGGGTAATCGGTGTGATGAATTTAGTTTCGTTGCGATAGTAAACGGGCAGTTCCTGGTAGCAGAATTCAGTGCGTCTATATTCCACTACCTTTGCCCTGCACCGTGCAATATATAAAACTTCGCCGACTACACACACTACACAAGTCCACTGACAACGTCCGGGGATTCCAGCGCGAGAGCGAGGCGATTCTGCAAAATCTTCTCGCGGAGACGGCAGCGCTTGAGTATCGCGTCGTAGATTACGTCACCCATTTGCCGTTTCACAGCGATTTCAAGGAACAGCAATTTACTTAACACTTGTGCCATGAGGTCGGTATTCTGAACGAGCCTGGTGGATTTTTTAAAGAAGAATCCCAGTGACGTATCAAATAGCACCAGCAGTCGATTTTGCTCCGTTCGCCAGGCTTCCTGATGACATACGATCTCTTTAGTGACCAATTTTAGTGCGAAGACGGTGTCGTAGGCTTCTACTACTACATAAAATTGTTCACTCGTAGACCCGTCCGACTTAAGTGTTAAGATGGTTGCTGGCCCTTCATACAAAACATCCGTTCCGGTTGCTGTGCATTTAGCACTGCTACGCGATTCCCAAGTTACCTCTCCGGCGAAATCGTCGAAACAGTAGCCAGTGGTATAAGCGCAGATGGTGCCAGTTCGTAGATTTACCCGGTTATCTTCGACATTCGCGACGGCGGTGTAGTCGTGCAAACGTATTGTGACGGCGGCGGTGACTACGACGTCCTCGTAAGTGATTTCGTTCGCCGTATATTTCACGCCGTGACACTTGCCAGCTGCATTGACGTTTCCTTCGAGGGTGACAGATACTTCGGTGGTTCCGTTGAGGACGAAGTTGGCTATGACGCCCGCGCCAATGCCAGTCAAATCGAGGCGCCGAAATCTGTGGGCATTAATACAGCTTTCAGAATTTATATAGTGTATAAACTTACCCAGCCCGCCCGCCACGATACTGGCGTGCGAGTGCATGCCACAGTGCACGATTAATTGTTGCACTGTAACCATGCATGTATACACATGGACTTCGGCAAACTTCCTCTCTTGAATTAACTGGATGCTCCGATTTTTTTGTATCCGAGGCGTTCCGCGGATCCACACAGGGCTTCACCCTCAATAAAGAGAGCCGTGTCATCTCGGTTTCTCGATCCATGCAATCGTAGGCTATGATTTCACCGATTACTCGGTGAACCATAAACGCAAGGATCGCTAGATAGATGTACGCTGCCATCTAAAAATTAAAATTTATATTCGCCCCTTCCTTACCCACGGTAGGGTAGGCGCTGGCCCGCTACTTCGCAAATTGTAGCGGCTTGGTTCTGGTTTAGGGGGCTGTGCGTCACCTGTTGTGTAGCTGGTAAGTGGCTCACCGGGTGTAGGAAAGGTAACGGGTGGGGTTTCATGCACTGGCTGCGGGTCTGTCTGGTCACTGTCTGCTTTTAAAATGGGTGGGTCTGGGGTCCTATGTGGCGCGGTCGGTTTACGGTCAGGTAGCTGTACTTGTGCGTCGTCAAGTAACTGTTGTAAATTTGGCTGAGCCACGGGGGGTAGTAAGAAGGGCTCAGTCTCAAGGTTTCCGTCTTCTTCTATGTCAGTTTCGTCGCCGTCAACTATTTCTCGTTCTCTACTATAGCAAGGTTTTAGTCGGTTAACATGAACTCGTTGTTCCTTTCTACCATAAACTTCTTTTATGATCGCGTTTACGTCTATTATGTCCGTAATTCTGAATGGCCCGGTCCACCTTTTGGCTAGTTTAACGCTTAACCCTGGTTTAACAGCTGGATTAAAAAGATAGACTAGATCTCCAATTTTAAATTTTGGTTCGTCTGCTTTACGGTTAAAATGTTTGTGAGTTCGGTCTGTTGTAAGTGTCATATGGTCAAGGGCTTTATGATGGGCGATCTTCATACGTTGCATGAATTCGCTCACATAATTAGTGTCAGTGTCGTACACGCAGCGGTTTAAAGAGTTCATCATATGGAAATTCAATATCGCGACCGAATAAAAAGAAAAACGGACTTTCATTTGTCGCAGAATGGGTCATGGAGCAATAAGCGGATACTGCATAAGGCAGCCATTCGTCCCAATCTCGGTGATCGGGGCTAATATAATGTGATATTAAATCTTTTAACGTCCGATGTGTGCGTTCAATCATCCCGTTGGTCTGTGGTCTATAGGCAGTCGTTCGTAAATGTTCAATGTCTAATGTTTTACATAGTTCGCGCATGAATCGTGATACAAAATTAGTACCGAGGTCTGTGAGGATTTGCCGAGGCACACCGTGTTTTAAAACTATATGTATGACAAATTTCTTTACGATGGTTTTAGTCGTTGTGTCTTTTAGTGGTATAGCTTCGAGGTAGCGAGTAAATGCGTCTTGTATTGTTAAAATGTATTTATTTCCAGAGTCGGTTGTCACTACCCAGGAAACATTGATTCGTTTAATAAACGTATAAATTTAGTTTTAAACTAATGGTATATTAAACGGACGAATGTCCGCGACATATACGAAATAAAATACGTTTTCTTTTGATGTCGAATTAACGTAGGAATAAATAGTATTTTATATGTATTTTAAATACATATTATTGAAGAAGTAAAAATTTGTTTTATTAACGTTTAGTATAAATGTTTAAATACTGATATAGAAAATAATGTTTTATACGTTTTTGAAATATGCAATAAAAATGATATATCAAACTAGTTTTAAAAACGTATATTTGATTTTCAAATTATGGTATATTAATCGGACTAATGTCCTATACTTAAACGAAATAAAATACGTTTTCTATTAACGTCAAATCTGCGTTGAAATAACTGGTATTATATATGTTAGCGAAATTCGTATTATTTATTAAGGACAAATATATTTTATAAACGTTTACTGTATATGTGTTTTAAATGGCAAGAAGTATAATGTTTTATACGCATATATTTACGTATTATAAACATATTTGTAAAATTTTATAAATACGTCTATTTGAAACGTTCAAATGTATTATCTACATCTCCAATCTTGTGAATGAAAGTTTCTCGGTGTAAACAAACAGTGTATTAAAATCCATTAAAGCACCAACAATAATAATAGGTAGTAAGCTTTTTATTAGAAAAATAAAGGTACCTATAACATATTATGATAAATATATTTTGATTTGTAAATAATTATGAAAATAAATAGAGGTCATGAAAAATAAATGAAATAAAATAACACTTAAGTAATTAAAAAATGTAAATTACAAACTTATAAAACATCACTACTACTTGTTTCCATAGTTGTATCTAGCTTTAGCTAGCTTTAGCCAATCTTTCACTGCTTCTGATATTTCCTTGTCACTGGCTTTACTATCTCTGTCTTGGAAAGATCGCTGAATTGATTCTGAGAAAAAGAAATATATGAAGTTTATTTATTTGAAGATAGTAAATTATAATTTATAGGTAGGTATCCGTTACTAGGAAAAATATAAAAAAATACATTTTTGTCTGTGTCTAGTAGTAACATCATGAAAAATTTAAAAAAAAAATATACATTGAACATGGCCTTTTCAAAGAGCACAAAAAGAATCAACTAATCTTGTAATTTTCGAAGTCTCAAATGCCGTCATACATAATAGTGCACACTTATTAAACTAGTGTCTGTGACGCAACTTAAGAAAAATATCAATGTATATTTAAATCCCCGCAACATTTTAGAATGATCGTAACATGATTTAAAATATTGTATATTATTACATTATAAAAAATGTAGAAAAAAACTCTGAATCCAGTTTGTATAATTTTCATTTACTATATAATTATTAAATATGCCACAGGGATAACATATTAATTATGCTATTAATTAAAATTGAATTGATTCTTATTCTTACCATTTATAATTTTCATAAAAAATGTATCCTTAAATGGTCTTTTTTCACTTCCAGCCCAATTAAAATTCATTGCTAGCTTATTTGTTACTAAATATTTTAATCCATTCATGGTAGCATTTCGAACAGTACTACCAGCAATAGCGCTAATTCGCTTAACCTAATAAAAAATGATAAAGTAATTAATAAATTAAACTACTCTTACTACTACTACTCTTACCATATAAGTATAATTGTGTTCTTCAGTCTAAAGCTATTCTGTATTTTCAAAGCAATTCATATCATCTATCGGAAAAGCAGGTAATTCATCAGGTTTTTGAGCAGGTTGATTATTTTGCCGTATATTCAACAGCAATTCATTCAAAATAATATTCTGTTGTTCTTGTATACTCGATATTTTTTGTAATACTGTTATTACTGTTTTTTCAAATGTGTTTTGAGCCGATCGAGTTGGTGTAAGTGAAGGTGTTGATGTTGAACAATTTGCAAAAGCTGAAGCCGTTTTCGACGAGACACTACCAGTGACTTTGGCTTTTGCATGACATGACTGTTTAAGTTCAGCCGGTTTTTGCTGATCTTTCAACAAATTTGTTGATTCAATATTTTCAATATCATCAGAGTCACAATCTGACGTAGATCTATCTGGTTCTGAATTTTCAAATATTCTTCTTGGCACTGTAGATCTCATTCTTTTTTTAAATTGAGAATAATATTCAGGAATACTACTATTATTTTTTCTTGCATTATTTTTTGATTTAGTATTCGGTGTTCCTTTTTGTTTTTTAATATTAAAACAATCAGAAAACTCTGATGCTGAATTTTCTAAATAAAGTTTTAATTTCAAATGAATTTCATCATAGTTCCCTAAAATAATGTTAAATGTAATTAAAAATAGAGGTTTATCACTAAATTAAATATTAGTTACTTACTATTAGTCCGGTAAATTCAGTGATTGAGGTTTTCCTAATTATGAAAGCAGTTTGATTCATTTAAACGCGATTGAATTGTTTCAGTTACATGTGAACTAACTTTTCCCGGAAAAAAGAAATTGTGGAAATGAAAAGGGGGGTTTTTACCCCAGTTTTCAGCCCCCTAATCCCTGTCAGCCAAAAATTTGCTAAAAAACGTGTTATTTTCAGATTTGAATGGCCCATATAAGTATTTTGGGCCGATGAATTCAAATTTCATGTCAAAAATAATAATTAGAGGCGTTAAACACCCCTAAACGACCCCTAAATGAATCTTTTAATATAAATTAAAAAACATACGTTGTTTTCTAATTTGAAGGGTTCATATATGTTTTTTGGGCCGCTGAATTCAAATTTCATGTCCAAAAAGATGTTCGAGGGGATGTGGGTAGGTTAACCACACGTATTTCCACCCTGTAAGAATAAAGATTTCTTTAAAATTGCTTTTTTTCTAATTTGAAGGGATCATTTATGTATTTTGGGTTGCTGAATTAAAATTTGGTGTCGAAATAATAATTGTAGGGGTTGAAAACCACCCCCTAATTAACCCTTCTCACCTCTTAAGTATAAAATTAGAAAATACGTTATTTTCTAATTTGAAGGGTTCATATATGTTTTTTGGGCCACTGAATTAAAATTTAGCATCAAAAATAATAATTAGAAAGGTAAAATACCCCTAAGCGTCCCGTCAATTAACCCTTTTCACCCTTTAAGTATACATTTAAAAGAAAACATTATTTTCTAATTTGAAGGGTTCGTGCATGTTTTTTGGGCCGCTAAATGCAAATTTGATGTAAAAAATGATATTCAAGAGGTTGGATGGGTATTAACCATCCTTATTTTCACCCTGTTACAATAAAAATTAATAAATTACTTTTTTTAAACTCTTTCTCTTTACTTCGCCTATCTGTCAGTCTGACTAATATCCAATCGATCTGAAATTTGGTACATAGACTCGTTGTGAGGAAACATTAACTTTGGCACAAGAAAATATCTGATGTGGTCAGCACAAGACTTCCCGCCATACCGCAAACCCATTTTCCCATATCCAATCGATCTGAAATTTGGCACATAGACTCGTTGTGACCAAACATTAACTTTGGCAGAAGAAAAAATCTGATGTGGCCAGCTCAAGACTTCCCGCCATACCTTATTCTTTTTAACTCTTTCTTGAAACACACTATCTAAGAAAGAGTTATAATAAAAATTTGGTTATTATGGGTTCCATTTTTTAAATTTGAAAAGTTAATGTATATTGTGTGGACTGCTAAATTCAAATTTGGTTTTCAAAAAAATAATTGGAAGCGTTAACCACTCCTGTTGGCTCCCCAATTTAGAAAGTGAATGTACACTCTAAGAAATTCAGTGTTAAATTTAACACTAAAATTGGTTTATATAGGTCCACACAGTATTGTGTTATATTTACCACGTAGCTATTTGGTAAAAAAATGCACGATGCCAGTGTTAAATACTTTACACTTAGTATTTCGTTAAAATACACTGAAAATTGTACTTACTACCAGTTGGCAGAGTATTTTCTACCACATAATATGGTGAACTGTCGCACTAAACAGTGTCGTTTTTAAAATACTTTTAACACTTCCACGAGTCAATATTACACTTATTAGTGAATAATTTAATATAAAAACAACCAAAAACAGTGTCATATTGCACACTTAAAAGTGTTAAAATATAATACACTGTATGGTGTAGAATTTTTTGTGTAAATGCACTTTAATAAAAATACACATATATAGGTAATAATTATAATAACTATTTATTTACAGATCTTATAATAAAATAAATAGTAAACTATAAATATTAAAACAAAAAATCTCAGAATTGAACACAACGAGTCTAAGAACTACAATATTATTAAAAAAAACTATTATATAAATATTGTAAATGGATATCATTTGAAATTAGTTTTTTATAAGAATATATGTTTCGGAACTATGTAATATTTTCCAGAGTAGAAACACATTTCATATGGTTCTTTATAAGGACAAATATTAAATTCAACAATATTGTAATCTATTTTTTCTTTAACTATGTTATAAGCATGTAATTGATTGTCAAAAAACACAGTATTCCAAGGCTGCGTTATAAAAAAATATATATTTTCAACTGATTATATATATTAACTATTTCTTCAAATTTCGGTACGGATTCCAATACTTTTGATACAATAAAATATTTTGGTTTGTATAAAAATCCATATGAAATCCATTTATATAAATTTACTGTTAAATTACTAGGAATGTCAATGTTTGAGTAAATTACATTTTTATAAACATATTTATCTAAATCAATACAAAAATTAGGCCCAAAATTAAAATTCAAACCAATATTTGACTTATTCCAGTAAGACACCATTGTTTGTTGGTGTCTTTCAGCCAACGTTTTGCAAATATTTCTAAAATTGTGAACTTTAACTGCTAAGTTTTTAAAGAAATTATGTTTCCCTTCAAATCTCATGCTCCAAATATAAATTAATGGTCCCATTTCGCGAATTATTCGGGGGTAGTGTATCATCATATGGTGTTTTGGTATTAATTTACAGTGAAATTCTTGAATCAGCAAAGAATGATGCTTCTCTACTAATAACTCCAGTTTATGCGTGATATCAACAGATAAAACGGGTGCAAAAATAATTGACATACATTTAAGTAAAAATAAAATAACATCCCATTTATTTTGAATATCTTCTGTAATAAAACTATTGAGAATAAATGGTAAGTATCTAATTAATGTCCAAGATTGTGCCGCTCGTTGACCAATAAGATGACCAGGTTTATCAAGAACAATAGGACTAGGTTTTTCATTCCTGTGAAGTGATCCATAATCAAAACATTTAATCCTTTCATTTATAGTTTCCAAATTTGTAATTTTGTTATCTACTAAAAATTTTATCATCAATTTTATTTCTAACTGTACCACACCCTCCAAAATATCGTGCATTATGTCTACGTTTGGAACTTCACATAATTTAAAATACTTTAAATCATTTAAAATTCTTCTGTTCTTTAAACCAAACAATATATTTGTGGAAGAAGCGGCTGATGCATGAATTTCATAGTTTATATTATTTCGTAACTCCAGATTATCTTCATTATATTTTTGTTGAATTTGTTTTTTCTCAATTAGGCAATGTCTACAAAAATGAGTAGCTGAAAATGATTCAACCATTCCAAACAATGCATTACCCCCTAAATTATCATAGGATATACCACACAATGTTCCGTGAAATCTGATATTTTTAACAAGAATTCCATCATGTTCAAGTAATTTTAAATCTTTAACAATAGGTGCCAAAATTTCATTAAAATTGATGACCTTTAAGTCAATTGCATAAAATAGTGCTAACAAATGTATATGCTCCAAGCGTGCATTAAAATGTGGAGGTAAATTGCGGACTATAAAATATAATGCACCCATTTTATGTGAACCTGTTTTTGAGCCTAAAGGATTTGTAGTTTCGAAATCGTCATAGTATAGTTGTATTTGAAACGCATTTTTAGAAGTTTGAAAAAGTTCGTTTTTCTGATAACATAACCCATCATTAACAGCTTTTAGAATGGGATAATTACAAGTTTTTGAACATGTCATAAATGAGAAAAATGAATCATTAACTAAAAGATTAGATAGAGTTTCAAGAATTGGAATATACATAAAAGTTGAAGGGATATTAATTTCTTTATACATTTTACTTTCTTTGTCAAAAATTTTTTCTCTTCTGGTACCTACACATATTTCTTTTGGGGATACATATTTAGTTTTTAAAATTTTATTTCTTTTGTACATAGTGTTAACTTTAAACAGTTCGGATTTAATGTTTTCAAAATAGGGTTTTAGAACATCAGTTAAAAAATTTAAATTCTTTTCCTTTATATATGTAATACAATTACAAAATATTGACTCTAAAAGTGTATTTAAATATTCAAAAATTATTTGCGATGTATTCTGAGGTAAAGAGAGTTTATTCAAATTATTTAAAAAATCTGTTATAACTGTTTCTATTGATTCATCATTCTTGTCATCAATTTCTAGTTCAAGATTTGAAGTATGTATAATATCAGTATCAACATTTTCAAGTGAATGAGATTGAACAATGGGTTTGGAATTTAGATTAATTTCTACAGAACATTTTTTTAAATGTTTCCTAAAACCACTAAATGTAAAAAACATTAAATTACATTTCCTATTAGCACATTTTAATTTTTTTCCATCCATTAATGAATGTCGAAGTCTTAAATGCCTTATCAAAAATTGGTTTGAATTAAATACTCGTTTACATACGAAGCACGTTAGACCCATAACGAAAACAATATTAAAAATAAAAATAAATTAATAACAATTACACCGTGGGTGTATTTGTCAATCTACTGATAAGTTCGATAATTTTAGGAGTTAATTTAACAGAATCTGTCTCAATTTTATAAAAAAATACTTGGACAAATATCCAAAATGATGTCAACATTTCATCATATTGAAGTTTGAAAACGAAATGTGTCTTAAATAATATATCGAATGCATCTACACTACTTGTAGATGAGATACCAACCGGAAGAATTTGCCCATCCAGGACAATGCAATGATAGTCAATGGCACTTCTATTTGGTCCCTGAGCGATTAATATAGGTTGTTTCGTTCGTTTAGCTTCTATTACTTCTTGCAACGGTACACCGGTCTAAAATAATAATCAAGTGTTATTTTTTATTATTCTAGTTTAGTAATAATTTATATCTTTATAACTAACCTCACAAAAAACCACTAAATGGTCAACTGACGTTAGTTGTGTGCCTCGTGAACCCTTTTTGCGACCTTTCGCCGTAGGTGGCAGCATCTGCAGTAATGCCAACATTGTTCGCGTAGTTCGATCCCATCCTACAGTTATGAAGAAATATAAGTTACTAACATGAGTAATTTAAGAACTAGTGAAATTATTACCCATATCGCTTTCTTCTGGTAATATTATGCGTTCTGTGTGATCGACCGTATTTTTATATATTTCAAAAATTAAGTTAGATTTCTCTAATAAATCTTTTTTTAAATCGTTGGCTGTTGGGTACATCATTTGGAAGTCTTTATCGATCTACAAACAATGCTAATTATAATTTCTATTATAATTTTATATTATGAAATTTGCATTTTTAAAAGCATTTATTAAGATTATCATTCTACATTTATATTTAAAAATTTAGTTTATAAATAAAAAATATTTACTAGACCGGGGATATCCAAAAAACGAGGAAACGTTTTTAATATATGCTCGGGTGGAATTATTCTTCTGTATTGTAAAGTTTCTTCAGCCATATTTTCGAAAATTCGATCTAGTTGTTCTCTAGTTGCATTTTTTAAATATTGTATTTTGTCCTTAATAGATTCAGGCAAATTATCTACATGTGTTGTTTTGGGTATTTCCACCGGTGGATCAATTTTCAGTTTTTTACTAGCGTCTTTAGAATTTCTACACACAGTACGTAACCGCCAAGCAAGATAGCCCGACGAATTTTCGGGATCATAAAATGCTTCCTAAATAAACAAAAAAATATTAATATCCAATATGAAGTAATATTTTCAACGAGAAATTTGAAAGAAAATAAATATATAATAAAAATTACAGTGTTCTTGATTCTTGCATAAATGGAAGACAGTATTGCGACTGTTTTTCTCACCACAAATTATTAATATTTTAATCAGAAATTACTTACATATCCATGTTCAGTGGTAGGATTTTTTAAATTTGGAAATAAGTCAATTATTCCTTGTGCAAAATCGATTTTAACGTTTTTGTGTAACGCCGTACCGTGTCTATTTATCATTAAAGTTACGACTACATTCACTAGTTGTCTCCTTGTTTTGTTGCTTATATATCCTTTGTTTGTGTATTCATCAAAAATATGCTGACATCCACTTTTTAGGAGCATATTTTTTAAATCCTAAGAAAATACATTTTTATTTCTATAATTATTAAGACAGCAAAAAAAAAGATAATTGTACCTGTGCTCTTATATTTCCCCCAACTTGTTTAGGGAGTATTGATGATTGTGTTAAAAGCGAGGAAGAAGTTGATGGCTAAGAAAAATAGATGAATTTTAAAAAAGTGATAAGAAATTATAACCAATATAATTATTGTACTTGTGCTAATATATTTTCTTTCTCGTTTTGGGAGAGAATGTCTGGTTGGAACTCAAACACGTATACATCTTCTCTTAGTTCGTCACCAGACGTTACTGAATCGGATGGACTGTCAATCTGAGGTAAATTTGGAATTGGTTGTGTATCTGCATATATCCAATTAACCATTTCTTCTGAAGTAAGTGTGTTTACGGTTGCAGTAGATGAAGACGACTGCGACTGATTTAATGTATCTATATATCAAATATTAACAAATGTAAGAAATAAACAATAATTAAAATTACAGTAATACCTAAACCAGTAGGATTTTCGAAGGGATCTTCTTTTAAGGTACATAATATAGTACAGTTTTTATTGCACTTTATATAATCCACTAGAACGTCGTTTTCCAACTCAACTCCGTCTGCGTCGGTAAAATAAAAATTTCTATTACTAAGATCAGGATATTTCTGCGTCACTGTAAACAAAAATGTAATTATAATAATAGAGAAATCCAGAATGACGTCATAGCCAGGGGCCAACCTACTATTCCAACCTCACTTTTGCATATTTTAGATTAAATTTGGGAACAGTTTCTGTCAAAATGTAATTTAAATAATTGTTTCATGATACAAAATACCTATAAAACTGCATATAAAATAGTATTATGTTGTTAGTTACATTTAAAGTTAATATAAAAGACCATTTTGACAGCTGCCCTCTGACATATTCATTTGTTATGGATTCGTCTATTGTTATTTATGTGTCAAGGCAAAGGTGTTTAGTGTTGTGTTAGCCCGACGCCCTAGCAAGGTTGATAAACTGCTATTTTACTCTTGGATGTGCATGAAATATATTTTTTGAAATTTTATTGTATAAATAGTTTTTGAATGGAATAATATTTAGGATTTCTAATTCAAGAAACAATAGCCAGTATCTAAAATACAGAACAAATAACAAAATAAAATGCCACAAACTACCAAACCGAAACGTATGTAGCCAATGAATGGCGGCTAATTTTCAAATAATTCTAAAAACAAGCCCTCAAGAACATGTGATCCAGTCACATGGCTACTAGCGGCTTATATTACACAACACAAAACAAAACATAACATAACCTCAAAAAACAAAGCAACTAAATAATTAAGTACGCACCTGTTGTGACAAAATCATCATATACACTCTCTTCATTAATAATTGTCCACTTTATTTTATCCATATATTGCATTTTAAATGTTATTTTAGCCATTTTTATAACGCAAACAAATATCAAGACACAGCAGGCTAGTCTATGACTGCTCGGTCAGTGACTAATAATGGAACAGAAAACAACATGCCCAAACATGTTTCGTATGACACTATACAGTGTAAAATGTACATTACAATAAGCACTCAACACAGTCTTGTTGGTAAAATTTACCAATTGCGGTGTATTTTTACTCAGATTTTTGTGAATTTGACCACACTGTAGAGAAAAATCATTTTATTATCACATAAACACACTCGCTAGTGTAGTAAGTAAAATTTCGGTATATTCCACACTGATAAATATTTACCAAATTACAAAATCCACACTAACGAAATTTTCACTCACTTTAGAGTTGAATTTAACACTGGTTGAGTTTACCACTTACCAAATCGTCTTTACACGGTCAAAATTTCTTAGAGTGTAAGGGATATTTGGTTTATTATTTAATGAATAGTATTCTTAATAAGAAATAAAGCATTTATCGAAAAAGTTTTTTATGTACTAATGTAAAGATTTTTTTACTTAAAATAGTAAACAAATTATTTCAATAAATGTTTAATTTCTTTTTTTAAATAATGTTCTTAAATCGTATAAAAATATTTATTTGAATAAATGTCCTACAAATATTGTAATTAACATTTTTAAATTGTTAACAATTTTTTTTTAAAGTCTTCATCGTAAGTAACTTCACTCTCATCGTATATGAAATCACATTCGTCATTTCTTCTTCTTCATCTGCTATTTTTAAAGTGTTTGTACAGTTGCTTCCGTAACAATTAATTAGGGGGTGGTGCTCAACCCGTACAATTATTATTTTCGTCACCAAATATCCCTTACATTCACTTTCTAAATTGGGGTGCCAATAGGGGTGGTTAACGCTTTCAATTATTTATTTGAAAACCAAATTTGAATTTAGCAGTCCACACAATATACATTAACTTTTCAAATTTAAAAAATGGAACCCATAATAACCAAGTTTTTATTATAATTCTTTCTTAGATAGTGTGTTTCAAGAAAGAGTTAAAAAGAATAGGTTATGGCGGGAAGTCTTGTGCTGGCCACATCAGATTTTTTCTTGTGTCAAAGTTAATGTTTGGTCACAACGAGTCTATGTGCCAAATTTCAGATCGATTGGATATGGGGAAATGGGTTTGCGGTATGTTTTCTTTTAAATGTATACTTAAAGGGTGAAAAGGGTTAATTGACGGGACGCTTAGGGGTATTTTACCTCTCTAATTATTATTTTTGATGTTAAATTTTAATTCAGTGGCCCAAAAAACATATATGAACCCTTCAAATTAGAAAATAACGTTTTTTCTAAATTTATACTTAAGAGGTGAGAAGGGTTAATTAGGGGGTGGTGTTCAACCCCTACAATTATTATTTCGACACCAAATGTAAATTCAGCAACCCAAAATACATAAATGATCCCTTCAAATTAGAAAAAAAGCAATTTTAAAGAAATCTTTATTCTTACAGGGTGGAAATAAGGGTGGTTAACCCACCCCACATCCCCTCGAACATCTTTTTGGACATGAAATTTGAATTCAGCGGCCCAAAAAACATATATGAACCCTTCAAATTAGAAAACAACGTATGTTTTTAAATTTATATTAAAAGATTCATTTAGGGGTCGTTTAGTTATTATTTTTGACATGAAATTTGAATTCATCGGCCCAAAATACTTATATGGGCCATTCAAATCTGAAAATACACCGTTTTTTAGCAAATTTTTGGCTGACAGGGATTAGGGGGCTGAAAACTGGGGTAAAAACCCCCCTTTTTATTTCCACAATTTCTCTTTTCCGGGAAAAGTTAGTTCACATGTTACTGAAGACAATTCAATCGCGTTTAAATGAATGAATCTGCTTTCATAATTAGGAAAAGGCTGTGGCATTTTTTTAACAGAATTTACCAGACTATATTAGTATACAAAACTTTATAAACTTCATAAAGCTTCCATGATTCTTGGAACGGAACTTGGTCCATCACCATTTTATTGTAGTGTTCCTCGTTTTTACATTTTGGCCAGTAACATTTATTGTTATTATCTATTAACCAAATAATTGGCACTATAGCTATCTCACGTTTCAATTCGTTGCTTACATTTATCATTTGAAATTCCACAACGGCGTACATATTTTGTCAAGTACTAAATATCAATAATAATTACAGTCAATAAACATATCATAATTTATTTTAAAATGAAAAATTACAATAAATGTACAATTGGGAAAATTGCATAACCTTATTTAAAGGGCAAAGCAATACATTTATAAGAAATATCTTTTACTAAAATAACGCATTGTTGAAAACTTTTCACATAATAGATGCCGAAAAGACTTGAAGGAATTGGCTCAGAATATAAGTCATATTTGTAGCGAAATGGTGTTGCCACACATTTGAATTCACCATTTATGTTCATTATTGAGTTAATTTTAAAAATGTGATTATTATAAGCTATTTATGTTATCTGGTTGCATGGAAGATATTACAAATTTAGTTAAGGCTAATTTTTCCTGCATTGATACGAGCCGTCTAAGTTATAGCTAATAAACATAGGCTTATATTCATTTTTTGTTTCATCCTCTTTTGTAGAATTTTTTTGTTCACTTATTCGATTTACAAGACAACCTGTGAAAGACAAAAAAATTTTCCTCTTACAAGTAAACAATTTTATTTTTACTTTGAAAGTATGGTTTAAATAACATATATTGTTCGCGATATGCTCAGACATTTCCAAAATAAAATCATCAAAAAATATGGTTAGTGGTGTTGGTTTACCAACTCCACAAAACAAAGCAACAATAAATGGTTTATTATCACACTTTAATAAAATCGGCCAAAATTCAAGGTTGCTATTTTTAAATATTGGTATACCATCGACATTTATTTGAAAAGATATAATATTATCTTCGATAACAGCATTTAACTTTATCAAATCTATTAAAATTGGCATAAAGAACTTTGCTATTCCAAAATAAAAAAAACTCTCCGTTTTCAAGTTTTCTAAAATTCGAATATATTTAGAAGTTTTTAATATAGTTCTTGAGTCTTTGGGTAAAAATTCATATTTTGGTTTAATTATCAATAATAAATCATTTAATGCTTTATGTGTAATATTGTGATTGCATGCCCAAGTAGACAGTTGTTTTAGAAATGTGTAGATTACTTTAAGTACAAGTATTAACATCCTATGAGTAAGAAAGTGGCTCAATGTTTTTCAAGGGATGAAATATTTTTTTCCAGAAAAACACCCCTAAGTTTGGGGATGAAATATACATTTATAAATTACCTTTAATACAAGGATCATATTCTGTAAAAATGAAAGTGGCTCAATGGTTTTTAAGGGACACAGTATTTTTATAAGTGTTAAATCCCCAAATTTAGGGGATGAAATATACATGTGTAGATCACTTTAAGTGGAAGTATTAATATCCAATGAGTAAGAAAGTGGCTCAATGTTTTTCAAGGGATGAAATATTTTTTTAAAGAAAAACACCCCTAAATTTGGGGATGAAATATACATTTATAAATTACCTTTAATACAAGGATCATATTCTGTAAAAATGAAAGTGGCTCAATGGTTTTTAAGGGACACAGTATTTTTATAAGTGTTAACGCCCCTAATTTAGGGGACGAAATATACATGTGTAGATCAATTTTACTGCAAGTATTTAAAATGCAGTGAGTGAGAAAGTGGTTAATTTTTTTTAAGGGATGAAATATATTTTTCATGATAAACGCCCCTTAATTTGGGGATGAAATATACATTTATAAATCACATTTAATACAAGGATCATATTCTGTAAAAATGAATGTGGCTCAATGAGTTTTTAAAGGTAAATTTTTTAAATAATTATTACCGCCGCGAATTTAGGGGTTGAAATATATTCTTTTAGATCACACGTAGTAGAAGAAAACCACACAGTGAGTAAGATAGTTGCTGAGATGTATTAATTTTAAGTGTATTTAACAAAGTATGATGAAATTTGCCGGCTCTTTGAAATAGGGTGTCGAATCGTTTCCGTTGCCAAACGATCGTTGCTAACTTCACACCGGTCTCGGTTCGTATTATGCTCATTTTCAGTAACATTTGTAAATGTCGATGTCTCAATATCATTATAATTATTATTTATGGCAACACTACTATTCAATTTGAAACTTTTAAAATTAACTTCATTTATATCATTAGTATTATTGGCAATCAAGTTTGTAGGAGTAGGAACTGGAGATAAATTTTCTGCATTTATTTGGATTATGTCAAGAGTTCTCTGTACGTTATTAGCAACTCGACGTCTTAATTGTCGTTTAGATGATAATTTATTTGACTGCATATTATTAATATTAGTTCTTATATTATAATATGTATAGCAATGTACAGCAAAATTAACCTGAAAGATATAAAAATACGTAAATGAATAATTATGCAAAACAATCGTGTAAATAAAATGGTAATGGTACATTATGTAGGTACTCTTAGTAAGAAAAACATGTTTATTAAGAATTTATAAAATTAGTATTTTATACGTTCATGTACTCTAAAATTTTCAACATTTATTATGAAGTGTATAATATCCGAATAATATACGTCTAAAATTAAATTCATATGAACTAGGTCGATGTAATAGGAATAAAATATGTTCAATTTTGCAACGTTAATAAATCACATATAATAAATGTAAAAAATAATTTAATAATAACTAAGTAGGTATAGAAATAGAAGATAACTTTTATAATACGTAGGTAGTAAAATTATGCTGAGTTTAAAATTTCAACTGAAGTTTAAATAAAGTTTTTAATTATACCCTAGTTAAGTAATTATAGTATTATGGCTGTAAATAACAGACAGTCTTTAAAAACAAACATTTGTTTGTTCTTTAAAGCATGTTTAGTCGTTTAGGGTTTAAAGGTTAGCTTGATTTTAGTACATTGTACGTTAATGTCGAATAATGTTACCGATATTTGTAAATAAATTAAAAACGTTTGTTTCTTACCTTATCTTCTTTTCACAAAACACTATGAATATGAATATATCACTAAATTTATATTAAAATTCTTAGAATCTCCTTTAGGTTTTCCAGTCACTACCTGCCTCTGCACGTGCTCTACACATACATTTATGCCATGATTGCCATGCCATGTACACGAGCAAAGAGACATCTGTGGTGCGAATAATTCAATTTTTAAAATTCGTTTTATATTTAAGAATTTATTTTTGTGGGGAATATTATTTATTTTATTTTATAAGATACCAACTCACAACTATACAAGTACCTGAACATTTATTATGTAAATACCAATATATTATTTGTGAAATACACTCTTAGTGAAAATTTAAATAATAAATATCATTGTGGTTGTGCATATTAAAGTAATATTTAACTTTATTTTATATAAGGTTCCACAAAATATAATTATGTTTTATTTCTAAGGGAAAAATTCATCTTATATAAAATGCTAAAAATCTTACAACAGTGATTTTACAAAGAAAATGACAAAACATTATCTGTTAAAAAATTATAAATCTATATAAAATGTAGAATCACAAACTATAATTTATATAAACTAAACCATTTAGATTTTAAGCATTTTGTTTCCGTATAGGACTTACTAATTTTATATTACTTACAAATATTTTACGTTGATATTACGTATTACGTTAAAATTAAGCGTAAAATATAGGTTTACATTAGTTTCAAATAAACTGAGTGCATATTTTGATCAATATAATTCGTATAATATATGTTTAATTTATTTGAAGATTTTCAACGTTAATTTATACCGTAAAATAAACGCATAAAAGTAGTTTGTTATTAATATGTGTATAAGTAGACATTATACAGGATGTCTCTAAAATGAGTGTACATGGCTTAACCACAGCTTCCTGGGCCCAAAATAAGACGATTTAACCAAACTTACCTATATCCAAAAGTGTACCGTTAAGCCGGAATTCTGCTTCAAAGTTCTTGCAAAAATAACGAATTTTGGTTATAACTAAAAATTGCTTAGGCAGATTTAGATGAAATTTTGTATGACATGAAACATGGCTATAAGTCATCTTTTGAAATGATATTTTTTATTTTTAGTGCACTGCTAGTGCGTAAAACTGTAGTGCTAGTCCCTTAATTAGGCTGTAACTTTTTAATGGTCAGACTGAGAACCTTCAAAAAATATTTTTTAGAAAGAGACTTTCATAAGTAAATTTTAATTTCTTCGTTCAATTTTTAATATCTCTTACGGTTTAGACAGAAAAAATCAAATCCGTGTGTTTGCACCGTGTATTTCTCAAAAATACAATTTTATCTATCGTTTTTTTTCTGAGGAACGTTGAAAAGTAAAGTTTACAGTCAGCCCAACATGAAACTGAAAATGAACTTTTAGCAAGAATTCAAAATATTTCTCTATCAATAAAGAATAATGTACAATGTTGCAAAGAGCACAATACAATTTTTTGCGAAGAATTGACCTTTGCATTCACATTGTGGTCACATTGAGCATTTATTGTAATTTGAACAATAAACTTATTTTTTTCACGTATACAATTAGCTTTATATAAACTAGATAAATAAAACATTTCTTTACTACGTATTTAATATGTAGTTGTTTTAATTAATATTATGCGTAAATCTTATACTTGAAAAAAACGTAGAAAATTAATTTTAAATAAACATTGTAGATATAGCATGAACGAAATACGTTTTAATAATGTTAAATATCTAAAAGTTAATTAACGTTAATTTTACACGTTAAATAATGGTACATATGCACATTTTGTATTAACTATGTTTATTTATTATTTATATAACAAGTATTTAATACGTTTATGTCCCCTAAAATTTTATACGTTAATATAAGGTGTATAATATACGTCTAAAATTTATTTCATATAAATAATAGTCCATGAGCCAAATCCGAAAATGAGCTAAATTGGTACCACCTGGGGTGGCAAATGCTGACTATGATTTTTTTGTTCAGTTTTATGTGTAGACCAGCCCCAACGACTAAGCGAAAAATTGTGGCTCTTTTTTGTTCAGCTTAGACAGAAATCCGCTACGCGGCGCTGTAATCTAACCGCCCGGTTATGTAATGTGTACAATACGCATAACTCGCGTTTTAAATTAATTTTTCATTTATAGCAAGAGTAACGCATGTTGGCAAATAAAGATTAGATTCATGTTAAGTTTCTTTCAGATATTTTCATTAAATAAAATAAAATAAGCATTTAACTGTCAAGTATATTTTCGAATAAACTAATTCTGAGAACACCAGCATTTCATTATTATCAGTGACATCGGTGATTTTTAGATGGTAATGTAATTGCATGTAGGTCGATACGTTTAATAGTATTTAAATTATTATGAATGCTTTCTGTAGCGTCTTCTGAATCTGATGGATAATCCGGGGAAAGAACAATTTGTTCAATTATAGTTTTGGTTGGTTTCATTTCTTCAGTATTTCTTATTGTTGGCGGTTTACGTTTAACAATTCTTTTTAAGCAGTAGGTAGTGTAAACAATTTGGACATATTGTTGGAATAGCATATTCTGATAGTTTGCATCTTTTCAAAGGAATCTAGAAATTTTTACATTGTGGTTATGTAAGTAATATATTTTGACTGGAAATAAACTTACGGTTATTGAACTATTTGATGCTTTCCACTCTCGTATTATATAATCAGGATTAAAATGTTTTTCATATATAACATCATTTTTTGTCAATATTCTGTCTTTTCGTGGAATAGCTCTTGACCACGCACTTAACCTACTTTCTGTCACAGAAAATAAAGATACTTTTTCTTTGCACGAAGCATATCCCGAGTTACAATTAGCCGCAGAACACTTTCGGCTAGGTATTATAAGTCTTATAATTTAATGACTTAAGTTGATATTTCGAAAAACACAAAATTATTAACGAATCGAGTTTATTTTTCATAATCACAACACTTAAAACTTTCAATTAGGCTTTTAAGATATTTAAGTTTATATTATAGAACCACAAAATAATAAAGATATCAGAAGATAAACACAGTTTATACCTCAAAAGTACATAATAACAATAATTCACGACAAAAAAGACTTATTTCTGGAAGTTAGATGGGCGGTTAGATCGCCACGCCGCGTAGCGTTTTTACTGCGAACTCCGAACAAAATACGACCACATGGCGTCCGTGGTAACGCATAGCAAGTGAAGTTTCCTAGTCTTTCTAGTTCCCTGGTGTAGACCAAGAATAAATGTGATAGCAATGTCTAAGTAGTAGCTTTATGGCAGAAAATAACGATTTTTATAGTAAATAGTGATTTTTCATCATCAAATTATAAAAAGGTACCAATCAAGGTGGCACATGCTATCAATGTTTTTATTTTTCAGTTTTGTGTTTAGATTAAGAAAATACATGATAGCATGGATTATGGAGTAGCTTTTTGCAGAAAAAAAACAATTAAAAAAAAAGAAAGAAATTTTAGTATTTTTAAATTTTTGTGTGTTTAATCAACTCTAATTTCTAAACGGATAAAGATATCGACTTCCGGTTTGCAGCGTTGGATTCTTCAGTAAATTTTGCGTAAGATACTTTGTATTAAATTTTTTGTTAGGCCTTTGATAACCCAAAATTTAATTATTATCTTCAAGTGATAATTGCAAAATTTAAGAATTTCAAATATTTTTTGTGTTTAATCAACTTTACTTTCTGAACGGAGAAAGATATCGACTTCCGGTCTGCGGCTTTGGATTCTTTAGTAAATTTTACGTAAGATACATTATATTGAATTTTTGTAAGGCCCTTTTAATAACCCAAAATTTAAATATTATCTTCAAGTGAAAATTGTTTAATACCCCAAATTAGTGCTAAACCCGCACGGTCGGTGGTACTATAATTTAACTCGGGCTTACGAAGTTGTCGGCTAGCATACGCTATCGGCATTTCATGACCAAATGAATGACTTTGAAAAATCTGGAAGTTTTAACAATGGCTCTTCGCATAGCTTATCGCGAAGAGTCTCAAAAGCGGTTTGTGTTGCGTCGTTCCATTCATATGGTTTATTCTTTTTAGTTAGATCTGTTAATGGAATAGAAATTTTTGAAAAGTCTTTAATGAAACGTCGGTAAAAACCAACTAATCCCAAAAATGCTCTCACTTCTTTGACAGAGGTGGGAACTGGGTAATTTTTAACAACAGTGATTTTACCGGGATCAGGTTTAATTCCGTCACAATTTACAATATGCCCCAGATAATTTGTTTCGGAAACAAGGAATTTACATTTTGTCGGGTTGAGTGTTAGATTTGCATTTCTAAGTCGATCAAAAATTCTATTTAATTTTGTTAAATGCTCATCTACGTTTTCTGAACTAAAACAGATTATGTCGTCCAGATACACAAAACAGTCGGTGTCCGTTAATCCAGATAATACTGCATACATGAGCCTTTGCCACGTGCTGGGAGAATTAACCAGCCCAAAAGGCATGCGATTGCATTAGAAATGCCCCCACGGTACAGAGAAGGCTGTCTTTTCTCTGTCACTTGGCTGTACTTCTACTTGCCAATAACCCTTTGTCAAATCAAGGGTGGAGAACCGCTTTGCATTACCCAGTTGTGCCAAAGTTTCTTGCAGGTTCGGTAACGGGAAAAAGTCGCGTTTAGTAACTGCATTCAGTCCACGATAGTCAATGCAAAACCTTATTTTACTTTCTCCTTCGGCGGCCTTCTTTTCTACTAGGACAACAGGGGCGGACCATGGCGAATTTGAAGGTACTATTATTTCTTCTTTTAGCATTTCCGCGATATGCTCCTTTAGACAAAGTGAATTTAATCTTCACTGAATATATAAATAAATGCATCAATTTGAAATTCTTGTGTTTAACTGAGACATGGTGCACTAAAAATAATATAGATATGTTTGATTTTAACAATTTTACTTGTGTATCTAATTTTTGTAGGTCGCAGTTTAAGTGTGGAGGTGTTGGAGTCTGGTGTCATATCAGTATTTGTAAATATGTTGAACTCATTGACATTTCGAGTTTTTGTATAGATAAACATTTCGAGGCTTGCGCTGTTCTATGGAAACCCGACTCTTACAACTCAATTTTAATTGTAACTGTTTATAGATCCCCTGATTCGGACTTCAAACAGTTCTGTGAATGTGCCGCCTCTATGTTGGAATTTGTTTTTAAACCAGGTTATTATTTATTAATCTGTGGTGACTTTAACTTTGATCCCACACGTAATTCTAACGATTACAATACATTCTCTGATATTCTAGCTACCTATAACACAAAAAATGTTGTTACAGTTCCAACAAGGGGACGCTATATTCTGGACCAATGTTTTACTAATATTTCTAATTGCATATCTGTTGTGGAGAATAATTTTATCTCGGATCATAATACAATATTGATAAATACTCACATAAATAACACAAAAACTACTAATTTAACTCAGCGAAGGAGAGTTTTCAGCGACCTAAATGTAAAAGATTTTTGTTCAGAAGTTGTAAATGAATCGTGGTCTGAAATTTATTCTAAATCTTCAACTTCTGAGGCTTTTCAATGTTTCTTTGACATATTTATGTATTATTTTGATAAACACTTTCCTTTGCAGAAAGTGATTTCGAAGAAATATAAGGATAAATGCTGGGTGGATTCTAATGTTATAAATTCTAGCGACAATCGAAAATCACTTTTTCATTTAAAATCCAGCTTTCCAGTTCTAACTTCTTGGTATAGAAAAGCGAAACAGGAACATTCTCTCTTGATAGCACAAACAAAGAAATCTTTTTTTCAGAATAAAATTATAAATTCAGACAACATGACGAAGAGCGCCTGGAACCTTATAAATTCCAAATGTAAAAGTAGTGTGAACTCTAATATAGAAATTATTAATAACAATGAAACTACTGATGATCCGAAATTGATAGCCAACCTGTTCAATAATTTTTTTTAGGGAAGCCCCACTTAACATTTTGAAGCGCATTCCGGCGGTCAACACAATTGCTAATGGTCACAGAAAAACGGATAGCAGAGCCTGTAATTTATATCTACATCCTGTCTGTGAAGAGGAATTGTTTAACATAATTATGACTAAAATTAAAAACAAGAAATCATCGGGTCCTGATAATGTGCCAAATTTTATAATCAAAACTGTGGCTCATATTATCACTGCACCTTTAACGTTTATTATAAATCTATCTTTTGTAACTGGTTGCTTTCCTGATAACTTAAAGTCAAATAAAATAATTCCCGTTCACAAGAAGGGTGATAAAACAGATATGAACAATTACAGGCCTGTAGCCCTAACATCTGGCTTCTCAAAAATATTTGAATATTGTTTCTTAAATAGACTTGAACACTTTTTTAAATAAAAACTGTATTATTTCTAATAAACAGTTCGGTTTTAGATCAAATTGGTTAACTATTAGTGCTTTGCAACATTTTTTTACAGAAATTTTCCAATATTTAAATAAAGGAGAATATCCAGTAGGTATTTTCTGTGACCTTAGCAAAGCTTTTGATTGTGTTGACCACGCACGGTTATTAGACAAACTTGAGAGCATAGGCATACGTAGGGTTGCCTCTACTTGGATTTCCACTTTTTTAACACGGAGACAACAGTTTGTTTCTATCAATTATTCGGATGATTCATCTTTTCACCATAACGTAAATTCCACCTCTTTAGAAATCAATGTTGGATTGCCGCAAGGTACTGTACTAGCTCCTGTGTTGTTTACTATTTATATAAATGACTTAACCAATGCTCTTGAAGATGATTGTACACCTATTATGTATGCAGATGATACTACTCTAATTGTTTCGGATAAAAATAAAGACAATTTGATTAATAAATGTAATCTAAATGTAAGATCATTATCTTTGTGGTGTCATGAAAACAGTTTGTTCCTAAATGATAGTAAAACCAAATTACTTCGTTTTCATACACAGCATAGTAATGGCGATCAACAACTAGATATTCAGTTCGGTGATTCAATTAAGAGTAATAATGATTCTGTTAGAGTCTTAGGAATGTTGGTTAGGGATAATTTAGATTGGAAACCTCATTGCGACGAAGTCGTAAGCAAGCTTAACTCTATATGTTATCAAATTAGGTATTTAAAAGAATATTTAACTTTGAATCAACTAAAAATGTTTTATTTCGCTTGTGTGGAGTCTAGATTAAGATACGGAATTTGCTTCTGGGGCTCTTCGAGTGTTTCACACAATGTCTTTGTATGCCAAAAGAGAATTGTCCGTTGTATGATTGGTGCTAAATATAACGAGTCTTGCAGAGTTTTTTTCAAACAACACAACATGCTTACACTAACTTGCATTTACATTTATGAAATATGTCTTCTAATTTATAAGAATAGACAATCTTTTCCTTTAATACAAGACATGCATGACCACAACACCAGAAATAAAGACAATTTTTATATTCCTACTTCCAAGTTAAAAGTCGTTAAGAACTCTCCCGATAGAGTTGGTTTAGTGATTTTTAATAAACTTGATGTATCAATTAAATTAGCTAATACTGAAAAAAAATTTAAAAAAGATTTAAAATTATTTCTCTTACAGCATTGTTTCTATACTTTAGACGAATTTTTGTCGATATAATATAAACATGTTTTTTATTTTCTGTCTATTGTATTTCTCTTTGACGTTTTCTATATACTTATTGTATCTACAGAATGAAATAAATTATTATTATTATTATTATTATTATTATTATTATTACCTCTCGCTTAGCGAAAGGCACACGATAAGGGGCGCGAGCGACAGGTGCGGCGTTACCTGTATCGATACGATGTTTCACCAGGGCCGTTGCGTTTAATTTCTTCCCTTTCGCGGTGAATACATCAACGTACGATTGGAGGAACTGGTCAACTTTAGTTCGTTCCTCCGGCGGCAGGTGATCAAGATTAATCCCATTGACGGGCGACGATTCGGCGGAAATGCTCCGGATACTTCTAAATTTGACATTGTGTCACAGGGAATAACCGTCGCAAGAGGTCTGCGCGTATCTATGGTTATTTCCTGTGGACTGACATTTATCAAATTTATCTGTATATACGCTTGATCACCTGTATCGATTAGCGTGCGTGCTGTTAAAACCCCGTGGATACCGAGATCCCGAGGTTCCACCACATATGTTCCCGGTGATACCGGTTTGGTGGATTTGCCTAAACAGCACACCGCGTGACGCGGAGGAATTTTAATTTCCTCTACTAATCTAACTACGTTCTTATCCTTAAACTTAAACCTACTTTTCTTATCGATAACCTTGGGCGGAGCCATGCCTGTTATTGGGAAATCCATCTGTTCGGGAGCCTGTACCTTCGTGACGTTTACTGGTATTTTCTCGGAATTTTGTTTGGCTGCGTAGCCGAAAAACGGAATAGTTCTATTCTGAATTTTTAAATTTTGATCACCGAAATTTAGATTCACTTTAAATTTGTCCAAAAAATCGACTCCAAGAAGTCCGTCTGCGTTGAATTGTAAATTTTCATCGCAAACGTAGAATGAATGCTTAATTTTGATATCCGAAATTTTAAAAAAATTGTTACAATTCCGTTATTGCCTAATACATTACCAGACACGTCAACTAAATTATCTTTCGTATTTTCTATTTAAAATTTTGAACAATTTTTAGTTTAATTAATGACACGACGGCGCCTAAATCAATTAAAAATGGGTGCTTAGTTTCTTTAATTTGGATTAATACAATTTTCGAAGGTTCCGTGTCGGCTCCCGCGACCCGGGGAATCACGTGCGTTTTTTGTGATTTTAGGCTGTCTCTGGTTGGGTCTGAACAGAGACAGATTGTTCGTTTAAAGGACAGTCTTTTGAGGTGGCTTTATGACCGGGGGCAATGCACTCGTAACAGAACAGCTGTCTAGGCTTCGGGCAC
This sequence comes from Agonum fuliginosum, assembly GCA_947534325.1. Taxonomy (NCBI): domain Eukaryota; kingdom Metazoa; phylum Arthropoda; class Insecta; order Coleoptera; family Carabidae; genus Agonum; species Agonum fuliginosum. The sequence continues at coordinate 15,223,169 of OX384044.1, forward strand.
ACTTTGTAAGAGTGGTTCTCTTCGCCGCAATTATAACACCGACGAAACATTTTTGGATAGTCCGCCCCTCTATAGGTCAGGTCTGTTGCTTGTTTTTTCTCTATTTTGTTGTTGTTACGTAAAGGGGGTCTAAAATTATTATGTTCTGCTTGAACTGCGTGTATAGGGTGTCTTATTGAGTCTGCGTACGTTTGTTTATACAACCGCAGTTCAATTTGTTCAAAATGTTCAGCTAGTGGTAAAGCCTCTTCCAGCGTGTCGCATTGTTTGACGCGTACTATCTCGTTAGCCAGACGTGTACTTATGCCGTTTAGAAATTGTGAGGCGACTAGAGTTTCGCGCGCTATTTGCTTCCGTAGTGTACCCGGGCCCAATAAACTCGTACTTGGATAAATTTTCTCCGCCTCTGATTCTAATCTCATTGCGAATGCCCGTAACGACTCGTCTTTACTTCTGGTCAGTCTTTTATATGTGTGAATATCGCCGGTTGGAGCTAATGATTTTCCGAAATGAATGCGAAGCCAGTTTACTATTTCCGGTCCGGTTGTCGGTCTTTTGTGGTACGGTAATACGTAAAACGATTCGCCGGCTTTTCCCGTTAATTTAAATTTAATTGCATGTAGAACTTGCCGATCGTCCCATGCAAACAATTCAGCAATAGTGCTAAATTGGTGCAGAAATGCCTCCAAGTTCGTATCACCTGAATAGGACGGTAGCGAGTTAATCGCAGTTAACATTTGTGAATCATTAAATACCGGTATTCTGTCTTCTACTTTGTTAACTGCATCGGGACTGGAGGCTGAGTCGGACATAGGTTCTGATACAATTGGAGTTTCTGGTACAGGTTGTGGGTACGGGTTGTAATGATTGGAAAACGGTGAACTAAATAGTGAGGGGTAACTATGGCTTGGGAGTTGTATATGAATATGAGTAAGTCGTTCGTGTCGTTACATTTGTTGCTGTCTGCACAGTACTAGTCGTTGTAGTGGTGGTATCTTCTGTTGTGGTCATGATTCTAATTTCGCAGTGAAAATTATAAACCAAGGAAATATTTCTATAGGTACTTTTACTACCTCGCAGATACAAGTTTTTGGATAATTACTGAAAATTACCCACTCGTAATTGCTAGAATGGATTAAAATATTTTAATCCTTTTGGTATCCTACCGGCTGCGCCAGTTGTTACACTCGAGATACGGGCGGGGTTACGGCGGTAGTAACCACGCGGGATATATAAAAGGATTCGCCACTTACCTTCTCTTATCGACCCAACAGCACAACACCCAACACTTGTCACAATCACTATGTTGATTACGGAATTGGCAACGGAAATGATGGGTATAAATATAACGTTGCCTTTATTTAATTAATAAAATAAAGTAAATTTATTGACAATAAAAAAACAGATACGAATTATGAGTATGAGATATGGGTCCGACTGATCGGTTTAAAATCTAAAAACAGACTGACTTACAAACTAAAACAAAACTTAGCTCTCGGTTGTGGAGGGGTTTTCGGGGGTGGGTTTAGGACGCTGCACACGCATCTTCGAAACTTGGTTCTCAGGCTCGGACTCGTATATCTAACCACATGTGGAAGATATAGAAACCGCACCCTCCACCAGCCACCAGCGTTTCACACAAATATGTCATCGAAGTATGTTAAACTAATCTTATCGACAACGTTTCTCAAAAATCTGATACTTCGAGACTATCTGTGTGAGAACGCGCAGATAACATAAAGTTTATGTTTTCCGTATGTTCCAAGTCGCATGTGCACCGTCCACTCCCCTATAAATTTAAGTGATACTGTCACAGTATCATCTCAATCTGACATTAAATCTAAAATTGGTTAAATTGTCATTTTGAGTGTAAATAAGCAATTAATAAGGTAGGTAAATAATGCATATTTATTAATGTTGAATACAAATTTAATAAATATTTCAAGTTTCTATTGTACAAAGAATTCCAGAATAGAGCGGCTGTGCCATTGCGATTGTCATGCCGAATATGAACTTGTGCATTAATTCATATCCAGAAATTTTTTATCGTGCATCCCAACAACGTAATTAGAAAGCACTCAAAAAAATTTCCGTTATATTTTTATAATTGTTAAAATTGAATTGTCATTCACACGTGCCTTACAATATATGCCAAAAAGTGTCACGTGACAGTCAATCATTTATTATCACTCTGTAGATAAGGCGGAAGGTTGTGTGTTGGCCACATCAGACTGTCAGAGTGATAATAAATTTGTATTTTGTTTATGGCTTACTTTATACAGGATTGAAATTATCAAAATATAAAATACGTGTCCCCTTCCGCCTCATATTCTATAAGGGAGGTAGGTATTGTGATGGGCCAAAATTTTCGAGTGTGAGTTTTTAGTGGATAAGCACGTTTTTGGATCCATAGAATACGAATAAAGTATTTTCGAGATGATGTCTGGGCGCAATATTTTTTATTTCAAATGAAAGATTATTATATTACTATCTACAATTTGTAGCATTTTATAAATTGTTCTGTTATAGTAGGTACTTTAGGAATTTAAATATTATTTATAATTTAGAGTATGAAACTTCAGCATCTTCTTGCCAATGATTATGATAGTGACCGAGTGACATACCATTTATAGCAAATTTTGTGCTCTACAATATGTTATTAACAGTTTTTTGATAATATTGATCATTTACGATATAAAAATTAAAAACAATAGATGGATATCATTTTTTCAAAATGGCGGACGAAGCTCCAGTCCAAACGATTGATACATTAAGTATATTGTTGATAAAGGTACCTACTGGGAAGATGTATACCAAAATCCAGCTTTCTACTATTTTTTCCACTAAAAAATCTAATTTGACTATATATTAGGATGGTCCTTATATGGGTGAAAATAAATTTTTTTCGAATTTTTGGCGGGGCACCATCTCATTTGATTTTCTACCCTAAGAAACCATGTCAGTAATTTTTTCACATTTTTTTAACAATATTTAGGGGTCGCTACGAAGGTTTGAATTTTAATGAAAAAAACACTGTGTTAATCAGTCATTTGTATTTATTGATATTAAACATTTAGCATGCAAAATTATTGTTTAGATTACAAATTAAGATACATCTTATTATTAAAATCATTCGTAATCAGGATACAAGGGTTGATTTTTTCGTATCAGGATATTTCTTTCTGTACTCTTTTACCAACAAAAGCAAATATTGCTTTTGATTTTCATCTGTTGTCATCAGTTTATTAAATTCCTCCATCAAAGCAACACCACGCTCAGCAATATCGTTTACTACCCGCATAGAATGGACGATTTTCTTCGAAATCTTAAAATCAGCATCATCCTCCCAAGTTTCAACATCTTTAGTCAAAAACTTTGATGAGATACCCAATGTCTGGAAAAATTTTAAGGAGTTGCTAGTCACAAAATCTTCGATGCTTTTTTCTATGTGTTTGACATCAATGCTTTTTCTTTTTGGACAATCCTCGACACCTTCGATTTTTAGTGCATTTACCATTTTTTTCTTATCTTGAACTGAAAGTTCGTCGTCGAAAAAAGCAAAAGACACCAGCTCTTCCGACAAGTACCATAAATGATTCAGAACTTTTTTCATAGCGACATTGGCCATCGTTTGGTTTATACTTTCAAAGGCTATAAGGTCTTTTAATAATAGTAAGTCGTTTCTCGGTGCAGCCCATCCAGCAGGGGCTTGAAACCAGTATTTTATATATATCATGACTGTAAAAATACAAATATCTTTCACAGCTTTCTCTTCCTTTTTTGTCAATTTAAACTGATGTTTAAATAGGTAAATTTTCAAGCAATACATAGCTTTCGCCATCCATCTTGCACGGTGAAGACTAGCGGGCCTCCTAAATGAAATCCCTTTTTCAGGAACCCCTCCCAAGTAAATGATCGTGACATGCAACAACTGTTTGTAGTCATCTCGAGGTTGATATACTTGAAGTTGTTTTTGAGCGAAAAAAATCCTATCTGCAGCCACATTTTCTACGATGTTTGAGGACGTGGTATCAGAAATAACTGTTTTATAATCGTTTTTGTTCATTTTGTCCCAGGTATTCTTAAACCTTTTAAACAATTGTATATCAGGACCACTAGACAGACCGAGCGATTGACTCACTACAGCTTCTAACATAATTTCCAATATGTGATGTCGACAAGGAAGCCAAAGCATATCTTTCTCCATTTTTTGCTCCAGAAGAACACAAGCTCCATTTCTCAAACCAGTGTTTACAGCTGTAGTGTCAAAACATAAACATAAACAAGCCCCATGAATTTATTGTTTCATAGACGGCTGACGCACATGCTTCGCCTGTTCCACAGTCTAATTTTGGAACCGCTAGAAGCTGATCGACCTCATGCCATGATACCAAAATTGGCAGACGATCAACAGTTTCATGACCACTAATATCTTCAATTAACTTGCCGTCCCAATGAATCGTTAATGGTAAATTAGGTTTGAACTCGCTTTTGAGAGACTCTGCTATTGCTTTTCGATTTTTCAAACGTTGTCGACGAATAGAAGATCTATTAACATTAAATTCTGAAGGGTCACAACCTGCACTTTTCAAAGTAGATGCTACGACCACAGCTGCTTTTCTGTCACTTAATTTAGAAACATCAAGGCTAGCAGCTAAGTGGCTACTAATTATGTCTTTTCGAGCTCGCTTTTGTGACGGTTGCGCTTTTGAAGATTCTGAAAAGTTTTAGAAATCAGATACAGTTGTTTCTTCGCTGGTGCTAGAAGAAGAAAGTAAGCACTTTTCTGTCAAAGACGAGATACTTCTGTTTTCACATTCACGTAATTTTTTAAGACGTTCTGCTTTCTGTTTCGATTTCTAAATTTTTCTTAAACTTTTTTTATCTACTGAACCAATTAAACCCCGTCGACCTTTCTGGTGTTGTGCTAATAAAAACTGCTTATCCTCTTCTATAGTCATAATATTTAAAGCTTCAGAGTGGGGGTTCCCATTTAAAAAAATCAAGTTGACCCCAATATGGACAGTATGCCCACTTTGGGCAGAAAACACCCATATACATATATATATATATATATATATATATATATATATATATATATATATATATATATATAAGCGTTACGCATTTGTTCATCTCTTGTTTTTATATATATATATATATATATATATATATATATATATATATATATATATATATATATATATATATATATATAAATTTGAAAAGTTCTATCGACCGTAAAATAAAAGTACAATGCTTCAAAAGGTAAGTACATTACACATAATTCACAAAACTGTGAATACACATTAAAAAAAATATAGTTAAATATAACAATATATATATATATATATATATATATATATATATATATATATATATATATATATATATATATATATATATATATATATATATATATATAAATTTGAAAAGTTCTATCGACCGTAAAATAAAAGTACAATGCTTCAAAAGGTAAGTACATTACACATAATTCACAAAACTGTGAATACACATTAAAAAAAATATAGTTAAATATAACAATATATATATATATATATATATGTATATGTATATATATATATATATATATATATATATATATATATATATATATATATATATATATATATATATATATATATAAAAACAGGAGATGAACAAATGCGTAACGCTTATATATATATATATATATATATATATATATATATATATATATATATATATATATATATATATATATATATATATATATATAAGCGTTACGCATTTGTTCATCTCCTGTTTTTATATATATATATATATATATATATATATATATATATATATATATATATATATATATATATATATATATATATATATATATATATATATATATATATATATATATATATATATATAAAAACAGGAGATGAACAAATGCGTAACGCTTATATATATATATATATATATATATATATATATATATATATATATATATATATATATATATATATATATATATATATATATATGTATATACATATAGAAAATGATAAGAATTAAAATTTGGTGAATTTCAGAGGGACTTGGAGAAGGATTGACCTTCGTGTATCCAACATTTACTCATAACGACGACAATGTTGTGGTTGGAACTGAAGAAACCATTTCAATAGCACAGAACTTTTTGGACTATGTTCCTTTAATCTCTGGTCCCGTACCCAACGGCTATAAAATCGTCAAAGCACATGTAGACATCAGCGGCACTTTATTTATAGGTACTGGTTTTGTTTTTAATTAAGCATCATTTTTACTGTAACTATTTCTTTAGCTGCAAATTCAAGAAAAGATAATGAGGGTGCACAACTATATAAATTTTATGAAAAAGAACTACTTGTCGTTAAGGAATATACCAGTTATATCATTGACTTTGCTTGGAACCATGGAGGTACTTCCATGTATCTTATAAAGGACAATGGAAAAACTATAGTCAAATATGACTTTGATAGAGCATATGAAGAACTAAGTATGACATATTTATCATTATATATTATATATATTATTTCAAACACTTATATAATACACTTATAGATAATGAGCAAGTGGTGTTCACCATACCAGCTCAAGATGGATCTGAAGAAAAAATGACAGGAATTGAAACCGATAACCATAAAAATCATCTATGGGTTATAACAAATAGTGGCAAAGTAAATACAAACTTATTCTTTACATAAGCCCTGTTCACACGAGGATTCTATGAAGATTAAATAATTCTAGTGAGAATTACGGTGTCGCAAAATTGAATTTTCAATGAGTCTTGGAAAAGACGAATTTATTTATTGCTTCAAAACCGTGAATTAATTTTTTTCCAGGACTCAGAATCTTGAAAGAATCTTCATAGAATCCTCGTGTGAACAGAGCCTTAGGTTGTTCATTTAGATCAGTTTAATGTTTCTACCGAAAGCTTCGACAAAATGTAATAAATAAAGCTGGTAATTACTCGTATTTGCACTCAAATGTACGATAACATGCCAATATTTTGGTGTAAACTTATTTTTTGACCTATAGGAAATACAGTGTTAAATAATTTATTTCTCTCTAAGTTTATACCTATTGATGTTAGATCAAAAGTGTAAATAATTTGCCATATAATAATTATATCAGCTTAAGTAATAAATAATGTGACATTGACGTTATATACCGAGTAATTTAAGAAAAGCCTAGGCGTTTTATAAAACGACTGATATTATAACTACCTGCGACATAGTATAATTAACGATTTTTTATTTTTCAGCTTTTTGAAATACAAGACGACAAGATTATGGATACTATTGGTTTTCCTCTTTTAGAATTAACAGGAATTACCTTTGGGGGATTGGAAAATTCAGGGCTTATTATTACTTCAGCTCAAGACTTAGGAAATGCAATTATTTTCTACGTCACAGGAATCAACAGCACAGGGATTGCGGATCAAAAAGTGACATGGGTACTAGCAGAATAAATATTTTATTCCGGCGCATGCGCGGTGGGAAATTCAAATTTTCGTATAAATGTTCTATCTAACAAATTCAAATATAATCCCTATGTTTCATTTTAAAAAGAACGCTCAAATATATTGCTGTCAAAAGTGTAACCATCGTTGTACGAAGTTTCAAAATTCGGCGCATGTGTGTTTCTATTAGGAAACTGCCCTATTACTAATGTTATATTGGTATTGGTGGAATAAATAAAATAATAAGTAAATATACCTTATTCCCGCAAATAATCTTTCCTAGTAGTATTTTTTTCATTTGATTTAAAAAATAAAGATATTTTTCTGCAACAATTCAGTATAAAATCATTCTTGTAGTATACTATCCCGTCACAAGGACAAAAGTATGATATTTTTGTTACTAGAATATATTATTTACTTTTATTATGTACGATTTTTATTATCGTTCTGAGATTGCTAATTATTTTTTGAACGCATCTATCAAGATTTAAAATAAACTTGTTTTTAAAATAATGTGTATTTAGTAGACATATACTACATCATAATATTCTATGCAAAGAATTGTCACAAACCATATTATTAAACAAAAACTTACATTATTTATCTTTTTAATCATATATAATAGTATATTATTTAACGATCTATAATTCAAGAGAATGTAAGTTTATGTACGAGCTGAAGGCGAGTGTATAAACATCCAAGTGAATTATAGTTATTATGTGCGACTCAAATACGACGTTTTATCTACAAATGTTTATTCATTAAAATATTAACCTAACCTAATATGTTGGTGTGATGACTGAAAACGCAGTTGTATTGCACTCATAATACAATAGTGAGTATTAATGGAGGGGTTTATCTTACTTAAGTTACCTACATAATGAATGTATTATTCAATATATTATTTAAAATATTTAAATTACCTTCATCATCAGATATGCATTATTCTTTGCTTCCTTTTTATTTTTTTGCACGATATCCCTCGGAATGCCGTTTCATATTACCAATTTACAGTATTATTTTCATATTTATATAATATTTTCATTTACAATTAGGGTTGCTTTTACCATCGAATACTGAGCCCACAATGTTGAGGTTTTAACATATTTTCAGCGAAATACGATAACATGACATTTTCTGTATAATTTCTCTCATTAAACCATTCCATTAAATTTGCTGTATGCTTTGTCATTTTTTTTAGTTTTATTATAAAATGTATGATATGGAATGCTATGGAAATGACAAAAATGGGAAACAATAAAAATGGTAACTGATAACTGTCATACATATAATAGTTATTTATGTTACAAGTGGGATAAGAGCATTACAGCAGTCGAATGTGAAGAATTGCACGACGAGGTCGTAGACAGTGTCATGTAATCACATGAGTGCTGTAATATGCTTTAGACCACATGTGATATACAAAATTTTATCCACGACTGCTCAAAACTTGTACATTTATTGCTATAGTAAGTAGTCGGTCTTACTTTTCAACACATCTCTGTGGATGTCTCTCATTGATAACTGTCATACATAAACTTTAAAACAAATTATTAGGTATCATTGTTCATTTTTTGTTGTTGTTTTCATTTCCATAGCACTCCATGCATTTTATAATAAAACATTAAAATAATAATAAACTATTGTTAATAACTTTAAAACGGTTTATGCAAATATCAATTTTAATGACATGACTGTGTAGCATTTTTCAAGAGCTATCTTTTGATATGCCACAAAGGGTATATTGACATTTAAGATTTAAAAGTTGAGAGTGGTGGGGGTGAGATGGGTGATTTAAAGAAAACAAAAATATCAGTAAAATGTGACCCCCTAGATGTAAAATTATATAGCGCAAACCGGGTATGTCTATCACAATCCGTTTCCAAGTTATTAAGGGTGGATCGTTTTAAGCGCGCCACCCGGTATATCAGCCCTACAGGCCTTCGAGGCCCATGGCTTTATGACAAATTCTTCTCCATCGTTCCCTGTTTGTCGCCGTTTCTTCCCATTTCCTAACTTGCAACACTTTCAAGTCTTTCATTACTGCGGCAAACCACTTCTTCTTGGGACGCCCTATTGTCTTCTTTATGTCAATACCACCTTTAAAAACTGTATTCACTACTCTGTCCGTTGGCATACATGCCCTAACCACCTTAACCTTTGCGAGTTTATGACGCCTATAATCCCGCACCCACCAAATAAACTCATTATCTCTTTATTTGTCCTACGCACAAATATGTTCCCTTCTTTCTTGCCTATGTATATAAATCTCAACACTTTCCTTTCCCATACTTCTAGTCTCTTCTGATCGGTTTTTCGCAATACCCATGTTTCATATCCATATAGAACAGTTGGTCTTATTACAGTCTTGTATACCTACCTTAAGCCGCCCGCGACACTTGTTTAGATTTCAGGAAACCTACTAGTTGTCCTACACATCTGCTGCCTTTGGTTATTCTTGCTTCTATTTCTATTCTTTCATCGTTATTAGGTGATATTAGTACTCCTAGGTAAGTAAAGTTTTCCACCTCTTCAAAATTTTGGACTGTTTCGTTACTAATTTTCACGTAAAGATCTTTCTTTTCATTCTTAGGATTACCAGTTAATTGCATGTACTTTGTTTTTGCGATGTTTACTTTTAAGCCTACTTCCCTTGCTGTTTTCTCCATTCTTATAAATACGTTTTCCAATTCCTTCTTTGTTCTTGTGAGAATGGCGATGTCATCAACATAAGCTAAGCATTGATGAGTCTTTTGGTATAAGTTGCCTTTCCTGTATATATTACTCTTCCTCATGATCCACTCTAAAATAATATTGAAGAGTACCGGTGATATTGGGTCTCCCTGTCTTAAACCTCTTTTTACTTCAAAAACTGTGGATTTCTTACCATCAACCATTACTTTACATTTTGTATCTCTGAGAGTCATTTTAATAAGTCTGATAAGTTTGCCTGGCATTTGCAATTCTCTCATTATTTCGAAAAGTCTAGGCTTTTTTTGTATCGTATGCCTGTTTGAAATCAATAAATAGTATATTGCATATTGTGCTCGTAGCTATTTTCTATTATTTGTTTGAGTGTGAACACCTGATCCATGGCAGATCTATTACTTCTGAAGCCTGCATGATATTCTCCCAGCTGTTCTTCTGCATACCCATTTATTCTATTTCTAATACATATTGCTAGAATTTTATATGCGATGTCTAATATAGCAATTCCTCTATAATTTTCACACTTTGCTCGTTCTCCTTTTTTAAATATTTGATATATGACAGCTTCGTTCCATCTTACTGGCATTACTTCGTCCCTCCATACATCTTGCATTATTTTGCAACGCTCATTTTGCAGATGTTCCCCACCCATCTTATATACTTCTGCTGGAATTCCATTTTCTCCCGGGCTTTTATTATTTTTCAGTCCTTTTACAATTTCCATAATTTCCTCACATTTTGGTGGTTCTGTAATATGTTCATATTCCCTATTTAAGATTACCGATTCTTGAACGTCTTCCTCGATTTCTTCTTCGGCTGTATCTTCATTTAGTAGCCCATCAAAATACTCTTTACACCTGTCCACTTTTTCATCTCCTGTTACCAGTTGCCCACTTTTGTCTTTACAGTATACCATCTTTGGTTGATATTCCTCCTTTTGTTTTTTCACATCTTGGTAAAAATTTCTTAGAAATTTGTTTTTATAATTGTCTTGCGCTCGTTCCAAGTTAATTTCTATAATTTTCCTTTTCTTATTCCTACATAAAGTTTTAAAATATTTCTTTTCCTCATCATAGTTTCTTTTATTTTGTTCGTTTTGGTTCTGGTGCACTTATATTTTGGCTGTTTTCATACTGTTTAATGCCTCTACAGTCTTTATCGAACCACTTTTTGTCTTTATTCTTTCTCCGCTTATTTAATATTTGTTTCGATGTCTTACATACAGTGTCTTCTATTTGTTTCCATTTCTAATCGATTTTATTTGTATTAGCCGGTGTACGTAAATTTTCTACTATTGTTTCCTTAATAAGCATCACTTGTATTTTCATTCTGTAGCAACTGTATGTCGTAACGTTCCGTATGTTCGTTATATTTATTTTCATTTTGTGGAACATGATGTTCTAGTTCAATTTTAACCATTATATGATCTGTATCTGCTACCACACCTCTTCTACTGTTTACGTCTTTTATTGTATTTATAAATTTTCTTTCAATTAGTACATGATCCATTTGGTTAGAAATGTTTCCGTTCGGAGAGATCCATATCCCCTTATGTATATCTGTTCTCTCAAAAGCTGTGCTCATTATTTTCATGTTTAATTCCGAAGCCAATTCTATTACTTTTTTACCGTTTTCATTTGTTTCCATATGCTTGCTATGTCCTCCTGTCAAATATCTGTAAGTCTCTTCCATTCCTAGTTTTGCATTCAGATCTCCTAATATTATTTTTAGGTCGTAACTTGGGATTGTGTTGAACGATCTTGTTAAGTCTTCGTAGAAAGCATCTTTCTCTTCCACGTCGTTTTCGTTTGTATGTGCATGTACATTATGCAAATATTTCTGTATTTTCCTCTAATCCTAATTTTACATTCTATCCGAAATGGCTTCAAAATCTATAACAGCATGTTTTATGCTTGGTCTCTTGCAACGCTGCTATGTCAACATCATAATTCTTCAGGACTACTTCAAGATTTGCAAAAGCTCCTGTTGAATTGGTACCCCTTACATTCCATGTTGCTATGTATAGTTTTTCGTTTTAAATATTTTCTTTAGCCTTAATCATTTTTCTTGTAACTAGCCTGGTCGTTTTCCTGTGCTCCGCCTTTTGACATATATTTAGTAGTTTTTGGATCGGGTATGATTGGTTCTTTCTGTTCAAACTGTTTTGAATCTTTTGTAACTGGTTCTTTCTGCTCTTCCAATGATTCAGAATCACTCCGTATGAATTGTTCATTGTCTACTTTTAGTCTTTTGTAAAAATTTTAACCTTTTTCCCATTTCTTTTTCTTGTTCCGCTTTCTTCTTAATTATGTATTGTATCTTTCTTTCTTCTTGGGTGTAATCATTTTCTTTAAATATACTCCTACCTCTTAGCTTTGATTTGTTCTTCATTACCTTCATTACCTTCATTTTGTCTTCATTTGCTTCCAATTCTGTTAAAATTATCGAAGACGACTCCGAGCTTCTCAGTACCGAGGCTGCTTTAATTGTGCATTTAATTTTTAAATTATTCTCTAGTAGCGCGCTTACTACCTCTTTTGGATTTTTTTCTTTCGCTACCAGACCTGTAACTATTATGTTATTCACGCGGCTTCTTTTGTCTTGAATTTCCATCCTACTTTTTAGTTCTTGATTTTCCCTCATTAATTTTTCTCCTTCCTGTCGCCACTCCGAGACTCTATCCTCAATACCTTTCGTTAACATTTTAATCTCTTCTTTTAGTTCTATTTTCTCAACTTGCCGTATATTTTCTTTACTTTCAAGATCCTGCTTTAGTTTCTCTATTGCATCATTGCTCTTCCTTAATTCCTCTTTTAGCTCTTTGTGATTTGATTTTATCTCATTCTTTATCTCTAGTCATAGTTTGTTTCATTTGCTGAATAGCTTCCATTTCTTCTGTTTCCTCCTTTTTAACTGATGATCGCTCTGTTTTTTACTTCTTTTGAATATATTTTCGTGGTCTTTGTCGTTTTCTGCTCTTTTTCGTTTTTCTAAGGAATCACTTCGGTCCTTAAAATTAAAGTCCATCAGTTCTATGCGCTACGCCACTGCTTAGCCTCAGCCTTGACGTCAGTACGCATGCGCAAACTCACAAAACGCGCTAGACTCGCCTTTAAAACGACTGTCACGCAGATAACCTCACTTTTTAAGACAGTTTAGTGGTATTTAACTACTTAAACAAAACACACTTTTCAAAATTTTCATCAGTATCTGATCGAATGCATTATACCGGTATTTTCACCGAGATTTGCTCGATTTTGCACAGTAACTCCTTTAAATTTGGTTAAATCACTGGTGCTCACAAACAAACACTTTTCACCACCGATCATAGGCGTACTAAGCTATAAGTATAACTCATATTAATATTACTGTACCATATACATTAGGACGATTTTTATTTTGGCAAATTTGAAATTTTGTGTTCCGTGCATCAAAATTCGCTTCAGAATTTGTAAAAAATATGAATATCAAAATTTCAACCAAAAATATTAATAAAAACACGTGCCCCGCGAAGGTCACATAGTCCATTGGGCCAACTAGACAAATTCAAGATTTCAGTATAATTTGGGGGTACTAACTTTTCTTTTAACCATAGTTATATATGAGTATAAGGATCATTAAAAACCATGATTGCCATCCTCAAGTGGTAGCTAATAGAAATGGCGGCCAATACAAGATGGCCGGCGTTGCTTTTAAAAACGGCTATATCTATGGAAGTAATGGTCCGCTTTCAACAAACTTTCGATCGTATCATTTTTAAAGTACATTAAATTTGCAACAATTTAAGCCCAACCGCAGCTCTGTAGGTCCAATAGTTTCCGAGATATGGCACTTCTAATATTGGCATTTTTTTCAAAAAAAATGAATGTTGAGAAATTTTAGCTTTTTTCGTAATTTTTGTGTTTAATTATCTGTAATTTCTGAATGAAAAAAGATATTGTCTTCCGGTTTCTTTCATTAAATTTTACGAACATTTCCCTATAAAATATGTTATTTTAGAAACTTTTGAATGCGTTTATTACCCAAAATATCAATTTTTTTTCTTGAGAAGTATTCAAATATTTTGTGTTTATTGTGTTTAATGAGCTGTAACTTCTGAACGGATAAAGTTACCGACTTCCGGTTTCTTGCATTAAATTCTACGAACATTTCTCCATAAGATACAGTATTTTAAAATCTTTTTTGGGTATTCATTAAGCCAAAATATCAAATGTTTTTCCGAGAGAAAATTGAGAAACTTTAAAAATTTTAATATTTATTGTGTTCAATGAGCTATAACTTTTGAACGGATAAACTTATCGACTTACGGTTTCTTTTATTAATTTTACAAACATTTCTCTATAAAATACATTGTTTTAGAAAATTTTTTAGGGTGTTCATTACGCCAAAATATCAAATGTTTTTATAATAAATACGAAAATTTTTAATACTTCTCAATTTTCTCTCGAAAAGTTCATAAAATGTTGAAAAACTGAAGTTATGAACCAAAATTTAAAATTAATTAAGTTCGGAATACAATAAATATTAAAAATTTAAAAATTTCTCAATTTTCTCTCGGTAAAACATTTGATATTTTGGCTTAATGAATATCAAAAAAAATATTAAAATACTGTATCTTATGGAGAAATGTTCGTAGAATTTAATGCAAGAAACCGGAAGTCGATAACTTTATCTGTTCAGAAGTTACAGCTCATTAAACACAATAAATACAAAATATTTTAATACTTCTCACGAACAAAAATTGATATTTTGGCTTAATAAACGCCTTCAAAAGTTTCTAAAATAACATATTTTATATTGAAATGTTCGTAAAATTTAATGAAAAAACCGGAAGACAATATCTTTTTTCATTCAGAAATTACAGATAATTAAACACAAAAATCTGATGTGGCCAGCACACGACCTCTCGCCTTAACACTGTAATTTATGTGAATTTGGTTTTAGTTAGGCTTTCTTAAATTATAATTTTGCAATAAATTTACAAACTTTTTGAAAATAATATTATAGTTCTTAGTTCTTTAATTAGCTCTTTATAGATAAAAATTTAACTTTATTATTACCTTATTACATTATGTTCAGTTAATAATATTTACATTTCTTTTAAAATGGTGCCACAAACATTTCAGAAATGTGTATACGTCTGTTCACCTGTCACATTGACATATTCATTTTTGTTTTTAATGTTTTTACCTCTCGCCTAGAGAGGTATAGGGATCGTGAAAAAATTCGATGTCGAGATTTTTGTCAATAAGCACGTTTTAGCACGTTTAGAACCTATTTTGACTATTTTCACGATGATGTCTGTGTGTCTGTGTGTGTGTGTGTGTGTGTCTGTGTGTGTGTATGTATGGAAGTCTGTATGTGCGCCTACTATAGTCTTTCGTTCTGATTCATTATCTCAAATTCTACTGAACATAAAATTCTAATATTTTGCAATATACATTTATATATGTTAATGAAGAGCTGATAAGATTTTGGTAAAAATCTGCCAACCGGAAATGGTATTTTCTTGAAGCATTTTAACATTTTTTGCAAAAAATATAGGAAATACTGCGATAGTTACAATTTGTCATTCGACATTTGAAAGAACAAATTATCTTTTACAATATTTATTTAACATCGTTTCTATATCTCTTACCAATAAAGGAAAATTAATTTTCAAAAATTTGTAATTTTACCTACCACGATTTGTAAATCATAATATAGGAACAAAATTTAAAAACAAAAATGAAATGTCAATGTGATAGATGAACAGACGTATACACAGTTTCTGAAATTTATGTGACTCCATTTTTAAATATAAATATATTATTAACTGGGTTGAAACTTAGAACCTATAGGAGCCGAAATATAATAAATTAAAAACTGACTGAATTCCATTAAGTTTTCATCCTTCCATTAAACGAATTCAGTCAAGAAGTATCATCGATTCATTATTATTATTATAACTGGATATAAGGTAATAATAAAATAAAAATTGTATCTACAAAGAGCTAATTTGATTTCAATTCCAATAGGAATCGGTACTTTGCTTGAAGAACTATAACAAAAATTACAAAAAGTAGCCTAACCAAATCCAAATTCACATATTACAGTATCAAGGCGGGAGGTCTAGTGATGGCCACGTCAGATTTTTTCTATATTGTGATTTACAAATCGTGGTAGGTAAAATTATATATCTTTGAAAAATAATTTTCTTTTATTGGTAAGAGATATAGACAAGATGTTAAATAAATATTGTAAGATATAATTTGTTCTTTAAAATGTCGTATG
This sequence comes from Agonum fuliginosum, assembly GCA_947534325.1. Taxonomy (NCBI): domain Eukaryota; kingdom Metazoa; phylum Arthropoda; class Insecta; order Coleoptera; family Carabidae; genus Agonum; species Agonum fuliginosum. The sequence goes on from OX384044.1 coordinate 15,239,625, forward strand.
ATAAATTGTAACTATCGCAGAATTTTCTATATTTTTTGCAAAAAATGTTAAAATGCTTCAAGAAAATACCATTTCCGGTTGGCAGATTTTTACCAAAATCTAATCAGCTCTTCATTAACATGTACAAATATATAATGCAAAATATTAGAATTTTATGTTCAATAGAATTTGAGATAATGAATAAGAACGAAAGAGCATAGTAGGCACACATACAGACTTTCATACACACACACACACACAGACATCATCGTGAAAATAGTCAAAATAGGTTCTACAGGTGCTAAAACGTGCTTATTGACAAAAATCTCGATATCGAATTTTTTCAAGATCCCTATACCTCTCTAGGCGAGAGATAAAAATTACGAAAAAAGCTAAAATTTCTCAACATTCATTTTTTTGAAAAAAATGCCAATATTAGAAGTGCCATATCTCGGAAACTATTGGACCTACAGAGCTGCGGTTGGGCTTAAATTGTTGCAAATTTAATGTACTTTAAAAATGATACGATCGAAAGTTTGTTGAAAGCGGACCATTACTTCCATAGATATAGCCGTTTTTAAAAGCAACGCCGGCCATCTTGTATTGGCCGCCATTTCTATTAGCTACCACTTGAAGATGGCAATCATGGTTTTTAGTGATCCTTATACTCATATATAACTATGGTTAAAAGGAAACTTAGTACCCCCAAATTATACCAACATCTTTGCTGGCCCATGGACTAACAGTTTCAAATGCAAAACATGTAATGTAATGTGATTCACCTGCTTGACCCGATGAACCTGCTCCAGAATCACCATCACCATTCTTTACTGATCCGCCCATCTTGATTGTTCGTTACTTCACACACTCGTGAAATCACTAGACCAGCTCAATCTACCTAAAAACTCTCACGAGTAAATCAGATATACTGACTACTCTTAATTTGGCAAAATACCCCTAAACCGCTGTCGGTAAAATACCTTCCACTAAAATATTTAAAGTGAGTTCTTGTCAAATCGAGAGGTGATTACCTAGATGAGCTGTCGGATCTAGGATTTAAATAATAAGGTGATGATTTGTAGAAATATAAATATATTTTATAAAATGGTAAACGGATTGAATGTAATGTAATGAAATTAATTAATTTAACAATAATAAGTATAAATAATATAACTAACACAAATTTAATGTAACAAAAACCGATTGATGAAAATGATGTTGTTAGATATTTAAATATGCATAATTATTTTTTATTTAATAACTTGTTTGGTGCCACTGACTTTGTTTGAATACCGCAGGAGTACGCGGGGTGTGTAAGGCGAGTGCTGCCATCTGCAGAATGAGAATAAACTAGAACTGAACTGACGTACAGTGCGGCAGACGATTTGTTTGTGATTAGTAACAGAAAATAAACAATTAAAACAATTCTGTATGTTTACAAACCCTGTCCGCATCCTATATGGGAGTAACTAGCAACAGATGTTATGACTTCAAAAATTGGTAGCCGATTGCCGAATCTATTCATCTTCAACAGCCTGCCAACCTTATCTACATCATCAATTTATTTAGCAACAGCAGTGGAAAAATTCCATAAAATTGTATATTTCGCAAAACCTACAGTTGCTCTTCATAAACTGCCAACATAATTTCCTTTTGTGACGTAAGGCCATACGCTTACTTAAGCAATATAACTTTTAGCGGATGTGACTTTACATTTTTCAACTTGTACGGTTTATACCGTTTGGCGTTGGTGTATATTTAAATTGTTATTATTATTGAAGGAGGTAAATTGTATGCGACTGGTTTTTACTTCCTTGTACAGAGTAAAAAGGAAGTATTGTAATCGCGAAAAATTTCGGTTTTCAGATTTTGATGGAAATATCCGTTTTGAGCTTTTCTGAACCCATTATGACTAGTTTCGTTGTGACGTCTGTACGTACGTACGTACGGACGGACGGACGTATGTATGTCGCATAACTCAAATACGGTTAGACGTAGAAAGTTGAAATTTTGTATTTAGGATTGTTATAGCATGTAGTTGTGCACCTCCTATTTTTGGTTTCAATCTATAAACCGGAAGTAGTACTTTTTTCAAATATTTCGATAAATATTTAATAATTTTTTTTATTTTAAATGAAAGATTATGTGATTATTACCTACAATCGTTATTTTATAAATATTTTTGTATATGGTATCATTTAAGAATAATTAAAGTATATATTTATAATTTAGTATTTCGGTATCTTGTAGTCCATGATCGATTAACATTTGTTACTATGTAAAATTTAAATGATTATGACATGACAGTGACAATAGTAACATTTGCTTTATATCTTCTTCTGCAGTTTAAATAAAATGACTAAAATATATTTATGAGTATAGTAGCAGTAGTAGTAGTACTTATATATTAATATATTTGTATAATAAGTTAAAAGAATAAAGTAGGTATATGGCGGGAGATCTTGTGGTGGCCACATCAGATTTTTTTATATTATTCTACATTTTAGTTATTAAGAATAGTATGAACAGTTTAATAGGCTTACAAGGAAGGCATGTGGTGTCCACGTCAGATTTTTTATGAATACGTTCGTAACTAGGAAAAAATATAAAAATAAAAGACTGTACACAACAATATTGTACCGACATGACAACTCTGCCATGTTGCCACAGCGGTTAAAATAAATATTCAACATGGGTTATAAACAAAGGTTAAAAAATTTGACATTTGTAAAGACAATTGACATGCGATAGATGAAAATACTTATTAACAATAGGCATAGTATTGTTAAATTCTGTTCATAAGTACTATAAATACTATATTTTTGTGTCAATTGTTTTTATAAATGTCAAATTTTGTAACCTATCTTGCTTTTCTTTATTTGGTCTTTTTCTTGGGATATTTTGTATGAAATCTAGATTTGTGGTACATAATTGGATTAAGAATTATATGTAGAATTGAAATATGTAAAAATATATAGGATGTTTTATTTGAAATAAAAAAGTTGATGTCATTTCCGGTTTAACCGGAAGTGATATTTTTGTAAATAATATATATTTTGATGTCTTCTTATGGCTAGTTTATCCATGTAAAATTTTATTCCGATTGCTTCATAAATAAAAAAGTTATTTCGACCGTACCATTTTCGTGGGACACCCGGTATAGATTTAATTACAATATAAGAGAACTATAAAAAATTTCTTTTATTCTGTCGTCAAGTTAGGCCGCTAATTTAGAATTCAAATGAAATAAATTTAAAGGAAGCGCAAAATGAAACTTTAATAGAGCAAAGTAGCGCATATAAAGCACTACCTATCAATAATGAAAACTGTGAAATAGCTTAAAGGGAAAGCTATGTCAATATGATCCTTCTTAACTAATTACTTTGATTACTGAGCAGCGCAAAAAAATATTCTCGGAGCAACAGAGCGCAATGTACACTATGTTCCAAGTGTTCTGCCCCAGAGATTGGAAAACCCCCGTTGATCCGCAACCATTGTAGCACCATTCGTCAAAGTATTCTTAGGTTGTAGAAAAAGACAGCTTGCGAAAGATAGAAGCAGTTCTCGGTGAATCATTGCGGATTACGCCAGGTAGAGCAAAAGTGTAGAACAATAATTGCTTTGAGCTCTGTTTCAGTTTAGAAATACAATTTCCATAGTTTTATTTTGTTCATTTCATTACATTTCTAAACAAAAATTGCATTATTATGAAATGAAAAAATTATTTTAAATACACAATTTTATAAAACTTTGTATCCTAAAAATGCCACAATGCCTTAAAATGATAAAATTAACTTATTGCCAAATTTAATATTAAATATATAAGATAAATTATTGGCACTGACTAAAGGTAAAATTTAAAAATGAAGGAGATCCTAGACTGACCGAATAAATTGAAAGTAAAAAATCTTAAGTTAATTATTTTTATGATTAGTAATTTCATTTTCAATATTTTAATTTAGTTTATATTAAATACATAACAATAAGTATGATACAAAAGTTACATATAACAAAATCGAAGTATCATTTTTAGCAATAATTTCCGGGCAAAATTACAAGATTATAAAAAATGATCACCACACGATTTTTTATTTCATAACTCGATACACAGTAAATCTTTGAATGTTTAATGAGTACCTACATTAATTAACACACAATTTGACTTGTGCAGCGTTGAGGTTGATAGTGACGGCGGCGAATTGTTAAAAATAAACCGGCGGCGGCGACGCGCCGGCATGAACGCTTAATTTTAAGTGGCTTTTCTTTAGGCACCGTGCCGGTGTACGCCGGCGTATTTACATCAAAAACTTCGTAATATCGACATGTGTAGCAAAATGGAAGTTAGTGGAAAATATCTTATTAGATGCCATCCACATAAGGATACAATTTTATTTTTATTTTAATTGAACAATTACTTTTTTATTTTGTTGTCTAGAGATAGAGAATGGACAAAAGTTGAACATAATAATAACGCAACATGCAACTTAAGAAGTTATTATCATAACTTGATTGCCAACTTACATGATACTGATACAACACATTTAAAAATAATGAATAAAAAACAATATAAACAAACAACATAAAAAATAGGTAATAAAATTTAGAAACTGGAAAGAAATAATTATAACAGACCATGAATCTCAATAAAGTTATTGTTAAAAAATACATGATACAACACATTTATATTCTTGCAACTTGTATTAAAATTTTCATATGTTTGATACTCAGGTGACCAAATATTAAGAAATAAAATTATGGAGAATGTGTTCTTCTCTAACAGTGAACTGAATCCTAACCCAAAGCAATAATTGTTCTACACTATTTACCCTATAGCTGGGTTAGTCCGCTGCTGTTTCTATCTTTCACTTGTTGTCTTTTTCTACGATCAAAGAAGGCCGTATTTCTAATACTTTGACGAATGGTGCTACAATGGTTGCGGATCAACGGGGGTTTTTCAATCTCTGGGGCAGAACATTTGGAACATAGTGTACATAGACTGAAACGTAATGAAAAAATATGACAGAGGTAATCTTACTTTTTTGTTGCTGCCAAGAAAATTTAAAAATATGCAAGCGCAATTTATTTTAATATCGCAATAGAGCGCAAACGAACGACTGTCGAAATAATAAATAATCATGAAAATTTTAAATTTACAAAAAGGTAGGGCTAGTGTCAACACGGCTCTCCCTAAAGCCAATAAGATTAGGCCGATAAAAATACATTCTACAAAATCGATATATCAACGTCTGTCAAATATAAATCCTATATCGTTACGTGAATATACCTGATTAATAATTATTATGGATAGAGATACAGAAGAAGTAATAATAATTTCAACATTGTTAATAACTATTGTTACTTTGGCAATTAAATTAAAGAAAAAAAGAAGGAAACGGCGTTGGGGTATTAGACCTTTATTTCAACAACGGGAGTAGTTGGGACATGTCCATAAACTTTTTCAATTCGTAAAACATGCTGACAACGAACAATTTTTCAAATATACGAGAATGACGGTTACTCATTTTAACGAATTTATTGGGGTTGATTAGTCATAAATTTGAAAAAACTAGTGCTCGTGCTCTAAATCCAGAACATCGCTTGGTTTTAACTTTGTAGCAATTGTTAACTTTAGGTACCTATAATTTATATTTATTTTATCAATTATTATACACTGCTCAAGACAATTAAAGGATCAAGATTTTTTTTATATAAAAATAATGGTTGCAAGATATCAGGAATACCTATATTAAGAATTTAAGTTGCCTTAGGTATTGTTTAAGTATCTGAACTAGTTTGATCTGTTTGTCTTATGTCCTTATTTATTCTTACTGCTATGAATAAAAAATGAGCGAAACTGGAATGAAATTTGCCCTATTTCGATATTTTGTTAAGCATTTACTAAAATATAGCAGTTAAGTAACAGTGAAATTTTATGAAATGGATCAAAACAAAGGCCACAGAAGATATTTAACAGAAGTTCAGATGTCTGAAGCAATAACTTTGTTACAGAAGGACGAAAACAGCGATATGCAGCTCGACGTCTAGGAGTTACACAATCAGTTATCTGGATGCCATGGAAGAGACACTAGGGGACCGGGTTATAACTAGACGTACTTTGCAAGACCGAGAAAGAACAATAACTACCAATGAAGACTGATTTTTAAGATTCCAAGGCCTACTTAAGCTGTTCGCTACAGCTCGAGAGCTACAAAATAAACTCTCTCGAGCAAATGGTAAAATAATTTTTGATCAGACCGTACGAAATAGGCTTTTTGAGGGACATTTATCTTCTAGAATTCCTGCTAAAGTACCTTCATTAACCAGGAAGCATAAAAGAGCCCGAATTCTGTATGCACGGCAACATCGAATATAGCAACTGAGACACTCGAGTGCTGCACTTTTAACCGATGAATTAAAATTCAATTTACACAAGCTTGATGGACCTCTTCGAGTCAAGAAGAACAAATGAGCACTACATCCAACACAATATGCTGCCACATGTACCTTTTGCGGAGGTTCAGTTATGGTCTGGGGTGGAATATCCATCAATATTAAAACCGAACTTGTCATCACTCGAAACGGCACTTTGACTGCACGGCGCTATGTAGATGATGTTCTAAATGTTCATGTACAACCGCTTGCTTTTTTAGCGCCGAACAGATGTGACAGGTTTGTCTTAATTTAAGATTGAGCCCACGCGCATTTAGCTAGACTAGTCACACGGTACCTTGTGGACAACAATTTTGAAAAAATGGAATGGCCAGCATGTAGCCCTGACCTCAATCATATTGAACACCTATGAGATCAACTTGGACAACGCATCAAAAGTCGAGTTAACCCACTTCAGACAATACGGGAACTGAAAGATTCTCTAGTGGAGTTATGACAAGAGATTCCACAAGAAAACAAACGCAAGCTTATCCGCAGCATGCCACATCGCTGCCAAGCTGTATTTAATGCTAACGGAGGTAATACACCTTATTAAAGTTGTAAATAAGAAATAAATTTAATAAAAATTTACTTATTAATTTAATTATTTACCCAGACAGAAGATTTTGGAAAAATTGCGAGTGAATTTTACAACAAATGGAATTTCCCAAATTGTTGTGGCGCAATGGACGGCAAGCATGTTCATATTCAAGCTCCAAAAAAATCAGAATCTGAATACTTTAATTATAAAAAGGCGTTTATACTATGTCCACCGAACACATAGAGTAATAAAACTAGTGGGCAGAGCCAAAACTGCGCAGTACAATATGCGCAGAAGTAGGCTTTACAAGCAACAAATTTTAAAAAGCAGAAAAATTAAATAGTTTTATTTGAAATAAATATGGAACAATTATATATTTTATCATTTATGTATAACATAATTTTAAAAGAAATATGAAGTACAATTTTTATTTACGAACGATTTTTTTGATGACCGATCTCAGCAGTTGAGTTTGCCTAGCAGTGTAAAACTGGCTTACCAATAGCAATACCGTATTTCAATTTCGCGCACATTTGTGGGAGGAGCATCTACTCTATCTGTTCGGTGGACATAGTATAGTATAGTTTTAATGGCAGTGTGGGACGCTAACTATAAATTCACTTTACTGGATATAGGAGCTGTAGGATCAAGAAGTGATGGTGGTGTGTTTAACGAATGTGAATTTGACCGTGCATTAAAATCAGAAAATTTGAAATTGCCAGCTGATAAAAAACTTCCGGGCACAGATATACTATATCCACATTTTTTAGTGGCATTTTCATTGCAATCCTATATTATGAAAACTTTTCCTGGCACTCGGATGAATAATATGGCTTGTAAAATATATAATTATAGATTATCAAGGGCACGTCGAATCATAGAGAACACATTCGGAATTTTGGCATCACGTTGGATAATTTTTCGAACAAAAATTATTGCTGAAGTGGATATCGCAGAAAAAATTGTTGCAGCTACATGTTGTTTACATAATTTTCTTCGCTTAAAAGAACTAAACGTATCGTCTACAGAAAGAATGTATTGTCTACCTGGATTTGCAGATAATGATGTGATGGTATAGTGACGCCAGGAGACTGGAGAAATGATATTTCTGGAAATCAGATAACTAGAATCGGCAGACAAGGATCAAATTACCCGGCAAGAAACTTAGCATTATTACGACAAAATTTATCATATTATTTACTTTTACCTGAAGGTGCAGTTCCGTGGCAACTGAATTATGTTAGTAGAGGTTCACATCCGAATAATACTTAATAAGTATATTGTTAACTACGTATAATAATATGGATATTTGTATCATCAGTAAAAAATATGTACTTTATATAAAATTAAATAGATGTAGTCATGTACCTAGTATAAAAAACGAACCCGTAAAAACAAAGTTTTTGACTAAAAATCCTTTAAATATGAGACTCGATCGATATTTGTTTAATTTTTTTGTGCACACTTTTCCGGTACTAATTTTTATAGCCCAGTTTTTGATGGTGGACTGACATTGTTATATGCCTATATATTAAATTAGATCTTTGGCTGTTACTGTACTTAATTTGAACCAGATTTTGAGATAGGTAGCTGCTATTTTGTTTCAAGATGGCGGACTAACATTTTAATATACCTGTTTCAAGACAAATTCTTAGCTATTACTGTACCAAATTTGAACGCAATAGTTACAGTAAATTTAGAGATATCTGTCCGCCATTTTGTTTCAAGATGGCAGACTGACATTTTAATATATCTATATCATAAGTTAGATCCTTGGCTATTACTGTACCAAATTTGACCGCAATGGGTGCAGTACATTTTGAGATAGCTAGCGGCTATTTTGTTTCAAGATGTCGGAGAATCTGAAATTTTGTCAAAGTGCATTGTTAGGTGACAAAAGTTTATTTGAAAAATTTCAGCTCGATAGGATCCCGGGAAGTGGGTCATTTTTTACTTTTGTTTTTTTGACGTAAAGAGAGATGACGGACGGTGAACTTAATATAAAGGATTTATGCCTAGTTGCACCACGGTCACTCTAAGGCTTTCTTAAAATTCTAAGTACTCCTTAATTTTTAAAAACTTGTTGCACCAACAAAATTTTTACACTTAAATTGATTTAAGTAATTCTTAAACTAAGTCCCCGAAATCGGCTACTTAAGGACTCCTTAGCAAAGTAATTGTCAGGGGTGATACCATAAGAGATGATAATTTTTTTTAAATTGTTTTGTCGTTTCTACGGCAACTTATTTCTAACAATTTCACGACACAAAACATCATCTGACAATTTCCCGAAACGAGGTTGAGGAGAATTTTCCGTGATGTTTTGTGGAGTGAAATTGTAATAATCTCGAATGGTATTTAGGAAGAATATTTTTCTTGTTAAAAATACTACCAAAACGACTCATATTGCTAAACATTTTTGACGTTTCATGTGACAAATTAATTTATTTTTTGTAACTAACGTAACAAAATAAAAATCTACATAATTATGTTGTCAGATACATCATTTTACATTTTCAATTCTATTGGTTGCATTACGTCATTTGACATCATTATTACACAATATGATTGGTTAAACCATCTGTCAAAAAATATTCAAAAAAATATATTTTCATACGTCAATATTATAATTTTCATTATTAATTATGATAAATTATTATAATATTGATGCGACGATGATGATATTGATGATTTACAAGACATCGAATTTGTAAATAATCCTCCGAGGATAATATATGAACGAGCTGATCATTTTCATAAATTATCAGATGAACAATTTTTTGAACGGTTTCGTTTAACGAAAAATACAGTGCTAGGTACATGTTTTGGAAGAAATTGAACATAGACTGGAATATCCGTATGATTTGTAAGTATTTATAATTCACTATTGTTATCTTATTAATATAGGTAATTACCTTATTATCATAAGAACTATTGAACCGTAACCTTTATATAAATGTATAAAATATATACATTTAGTTACAGGGCTCCGCCTTGCTACCAGAGAATTTATATTTATATAGTACAAAACATTATTTTTTCTAGAAATAATTGCGTATCTCCAATAAACCAGTTATTAGTAGCGTTATGTGTATACGCCACAGGTGGACATCTTTTAACTTTGGCTGATTTTGGTGGCATGCACAAATCAACAGTAAGTCGAATTTTCCGCCGTGTATCAGAAGCCCTTGCTGATTTGAGGCCAAATTACATCAAATTTCCAAGCACACATGAGGAAGTACTGAAAGCTCAAAATGATTTATTTGATTTGTATTCATTTCCAAGAGTGATCGGAGCCTTGGACGGAACGCATATCAGAATACAATCTCCTGGTAATCACAAATTATATATATATATATATATATATATATATATATATATATAAAGGTAAAAGTTGATAGTGGCCGTTGATTTACAGGCCTGAATAAAGTTGTTATATATTCATTAAATGGCACATATTTATTTCAAAATTCAATATTTCGGTCGGCAATTGCGACCTTCATCAGGAATCTGTGATAAAAAAATAATAAAAACCATGAGTTACAGTGCACGTTTTAACATTTAACAAAAAACACTTACAGAAATGAATGTGACATTCAGTAAGTTAGGTAAGTTAAGTTGGCCCCCTCAAGTCGGAATTATGAATAACTAATTAATGTGGCCAATTGCGCCCTTTATGCGCTTTTATGCGCCACCTTTATTTTTGTATGCGCTCTAATACTTAACTTAATGCCTAGCCCACCCAAATTGTTAAATAGGTATTTTATTGTAATGTATGGCTTGATAAATATATGCGCTAATATGCGCCAGTGCAAAATATTAATGCGCCAATCACGTTCAGGATATAATAATTATTAAAACTCGGGGGGGCTACATTAATGCTGATTTTTTTTTACAAAAATTTAAATTTTAAAAAAATCTATTGTACTCGTATACTTATGCGCTTTTATGCGCTACCAAAATTTTTAATTGCGCTCTTTCCAAAATAGAATGATGGGGATGCCAAGTTAATGATATTTGAAAAATTAATAATTATGAATTTTCTAAAAAAAATTTGATTGTAAATATTATGTGCTATTATGCACCAATTATTTTTTTCTCTAAAATTATACCATAAACTCGGAGGGAGGTACTTTTTTAAAATTTGGATACAATAATGATCGTAAGCGTTTATGCGCTTTTATGCACCATAGTAAATTTCTTTTGCGCTTGTATAATTTTTAAATGATCTATATTTTCCAAGTTGCCCGAAAACGACTAAGTACGTGGTCGAACATATTGAGATACCGGCAATCTAGCCATCGGTCTCGCGGGGTCGTCGCCCTTGTTGGCCAGTGTTGGGATTATCTAGAAAATCGCAAGAAACAAATAGCAACCAATGGATGAATTGATTACAATAATAGTAACCATGGTTATATCAAAATTTTCATATATAATATCCCAAGTGCATGTCAAATTGTCGATAATTTCCTCAAATGCGCGAAGCGCACGAGAGAAAATTATCGACAATTACATGCACGAGGTATATTCGAAGGACTATTTCCCGATTCAGAAATGTCAGACTTCTGATTGGCTTAAATTTTATGACGGAAATAGTCTCAGAAATTTTTTACTACTATCGGAGTAATAAGTATAGTCACTCGGATGTAAAGTTGAATAACTTGTTTAAAAATAATCCAAATAATTTAAATAAAACTTCATACTAAAGTATGCACATTTCTACGATATTGTATAAAAAATTTATAATTTGGATACAATACTTTTTTAAAAAATTTGGATACAATAATGAAATGAGCATTATGTTTTTATGCGCTTATGCACCATGACAATATATAGTTTTCAAATTATATATTTTCCAACTAAAAGTCTAACTAAAAGAAAACAGTAGGTTTTACATACATTTATTTGAGCGTAACTTCCAGGTACCTAAATTAATTAAGACGGAAAATGTTACTACATGACTACAACATCAATAAAATATAGTTCTAATTTAATAAATGTAAATAAAGGTACATAAATTATGAAGTACCTATATAATATTTTCTGCTAACTTCAAGTCCGCCCTCATGACAATAAAATAGTGACTAACTCATTTGAACAAGTGTGTATAATTTTTTTTATTTATACTCGTATAATATATTTCTAATAATAATTTTTATTTATGATAATAACATGAATTAATTTTCTATACTTACCTATTGTTTTATTTAATTAATAATAATGTAATATACGAGTATAATATATTATATTAAATATTAAATAATATAATATGTGTTTCTTCACTCATTTACTCGTTCATTTATGACAATGTATCATAATCATAATGTAATACAAATTTACGCTATATTTGTCAATTTCTTGGATAAGAAAATCGGGTATTATCAGGAATATTTCTGGAGAGTAATTCCCCGAACAAAAATAAATTTCGGGAATGTAAGTAAGTGGTACGAAATTTCAAATATTATTATCTTGGCATCCCCATCATTCTATTTATTTAATGGAAAGAGCGCAATTAAAAATTTTGGTAGCGCATAAAAGCGCATACGTATAAGAGTACAATAGATTTTTTTTAAATTTAAATTTTTGTAAAAAAAATCAGCATTAATGTAGCCCCCCCGAGTTTTAATAATTATTATATCCTGAACGTGATTGGCGCATTAATATTTTGCACTGGCGCATATTAGCGCATATGTTTATCAAGCCATACATTACAATAAAATACCTATTTAACAATTTGGGGGGGCTAGGCATTAAGTTGGCCGCCCCATTGAAAAAATTATAAAATATAGAAACTATTAGAGCGCATAAAAAAATAAAGGTGGCGCATAAAAGCGCATAAAGGGCGCAATTGGCCACATTAATTAGTTATTCATAATTCCGACTTGGGGGGGGGCCAACTTAACTTACCTCAGTAAGTTACCGCCGTGTATCGACGACATATAATAATTCACACATTAACAGCAAAACTCACAAAAACAATTGTGAGGTCAAAATTGCCGACCGAAATATTATATATATATATATATATATATATATATATATATATATATATATATATATATATATATATATATATATATATATATATATATATATATATATATATATATATATATATATATATAAATTAAATATTTTGATTTAATATATTTGAAAAAAATTAATTTTATTTTATTAAACGTGTTTACACGTGTTGAGTACAAGATATTACATGAGCAAGCGAGCAGCAAGTGAACATCTTTGCTTGTTCGCAGGGGGTTTTATTACATTTCTTATCATAATGGAAAAATACAGCTAGAAGTGCTGACTTGGAATAATTATTGTAGAATAAAGGGTAGCCAATACATAATTCCTCCCTTCTGAGATTTTACAATAATTATTAATTAATTGGACTTAATTCTACAGGTTCCTTATTGTTACTGGGTTTTTTATTTATTTTACAACAAGTGAAAAACTTAATTCTAAACTTATATAATAGTACAAGACATATTACTAAGAATAACAAACTATAAATAATATAGAAATGATGATTGTTATCATTTTGTGAGGTAATTTCACTTATTTGCGACAACTCTTTAATTGTTATATTAATTTTGTTTATTTCATCTAAATTTGGTGCATTTATTTCTTGAAATGTTTTATTAAAATTGAAAGTTTCGAATATTATTTCTTTATACGTTTCTTGAATTGTGTCAAACTTAAAATTGTTTATTACGCATTTATTAATTAGTTTAAATTTTAATATATCTTTTAATTTTTTATTAAGTGTATTACTTTCACAATTAATTTGAATTTGTTGTTCCTTGGGACTTATTATAATTAATTCATTTGTGTTTTGAATTTTCTCAAAAGTATTTTCTATTTCTAAAGTATGATATTTACAGTCATCATTCGTTTGAAATCTTAACATATTAGTGATACATTTATTTATAACTATATATTCGGTTTTGCAATAATATATTTTATTAACGAGAATACAATTATTTATCTTAAAATTATCATTATTATTTGTAAAGTAGTACATGGTTTGTTTTTCGTTTAGTTGTAAAATTTGGTTGTGTTTCATAAAAGGTAGAGAAGTAAATTGATATAAATCATAAGTTTGCGACGAAAAAATAGGGATATTAATAAGGAAGTGTATTTGTTCATTGTCGTGTCGACAGTAAGTTTCTATAATTTCATTTAGTTGCCAAATGTCTTTGTTTTGTGTTATTTTTCTAATATTGTACGGGTCAATAATACTTGTGTATAATTTTCTTAGGCTACAGAAATTGAGACTAATTTCAATTTGTTTGGTTAGATCACTTAGGTTCTGAATTATGAATATTAATTTCTGAAAACTATTTTCTATATGGATTTTTCCTATCCAATTCAGATTTTCTTTTAAAATCACTTGCATATTTACTATTTGTCTTTTCAACTCATTTTCATTACTTTTGATATTTTCAATTTGGTTATTAAATTTATCAATCATTTCTCTGCTAATTTTCAAATTTTGATTAGTTTGATCCTGTAATGATTTTTCATTATTTTTAATTTGTTCGAGAATTTTATCATAACGTTCTCCATCTGAAGCATCTAAATTTCCAGAGATTGATTTAATGATGGTTCCTATTCCGTTAATTAAGCCGCGTTTTGAAATTCTATGGAATATTTTATAAATTTGGTTTTCTAGATCGTTAAAATTGTATTTAAGAATATTAATGTAGTCTTGAAACATTTCTTTTTCTTTCGAATTATTAATTTGCAAAAGAAGAGTGTCTTTTAGTTTTATTATTTTAATAAATTCGTCATGGATTGGGGTAATGTTATAATTAAAGTAGATTATTTTGTCGGTAGTTTTTATTTGAGTTTTCCCTAATTTTGTGAAGTGAAATCCATTGTCATTTGAAATGTCCGTAAGTTGAGCAGTACATCTGTAACAATAATTTATTGTTTTACTTTGTTAATCCGAACATTTTTTTCGGCTACTTGATCTTTAATTTTTACTTTTCCTAATATTGGGTCGTAATGTTGAACTTTATATTTTCTAAATAATGGTTTTTTGAATTTTTTAATTAGTCTTGGGTTTTCTTTCACGTAAATTGTATCTTTTATTTGTAAGGGATTATCATTCTCTTTGTAACGTTTTTGTTTCTCTGTTTTTATTTTACCATTAATAATTTTAAATAATTCTTCTTGTTCTGTTTGATAATTTTGTATTATTTCTTCCTGGATGAGTGGAATAGTTCTAAATGGGATTTGGTTATTTTTGCCAAAAATTATTACGTCATCCAAATAAACTAGACAAATTTTGTTTACTAAATCTGCTAGTGCAATATTCATCATTCTTTGAAAAGTCGCTGGTGCATTTTTGAGACCAAATGGCATTCGTAAAAATTCATAATGACCTGATGTAGTAGAGAATGCTGTTTTTTCAATATCATTTTTGTTCATAGGAATTTGATGAAAGCCTGAATGCAAGTCTAAAGTCGTGAAATATTTTGAGTGTCCGATGTGATCTAATAGTGTGTCAATATTTGGAATTGGAAATTTGTCATCTTTAGTTTGAGAATTTAATTTTCTAAAATCAATTACAAGTCTCGTTTTACGTTTACCGGAGGCGTCTAATTTTTTTGGAACTATCCAAATAGGCGAATTCCATGGAGAGTGAGATGGTTGAATTACATTTTCTCTTAGCATAGTTTGAATGTGTTCTTCAATATCATTATCATAAATTATTGGAAGTCTATAATTTTTTGTATAAATAGGAGTTTCATTATTAACAATTATATTATGTTCACATAAATTTGTACTAGATAATTTTTCGTTAGCTTTTGGAAAAAGGTCTTCGTAATTATTTATAATTGTTTTTAATTTTGATTTTTCAATTTGATTCAAGTGTTCTGATCGAATTTGAATATTATTATTTTGTTTGCAAGTTTTGAAATCGTTTTCTAGTTTCTTTTCTTTTCCTTGTATATTAACAGAGTTTTTAATGAAATTGATTTGAATGTTTAGTTTTTTGAATGCTTCAATTCCTAACAATAAATTATATTGTTTGTGGAATTTGTGAACGTAACATTTCAGTGGAATTTTATTTATTTTTAGTATAACAAAATGTGAAATAGTAGTTTTACCGTTTACGGTTGTAAACGTACACTTTTCTTCATGAGTTTTCATATTTTTTAAGTTAACTAAATCTGGATGAATTAAATTTATGCTTGAGCCTGTGTCTAGTAATATTACGTAATCGTTAATTTGTAATGACGGTAAGTTGTTTGTTAAACTCGACATTACGTATTTTGTTCGGTCATGTCTGTTTCTAATTCTAAAAAAGAATCATTTTCAAGTTCATCGTCTTGTTCTACTACGTTTTCGTATTCGTCAGCGTTTTGTTCTGGTCGTTCATCTGAACTATCGTTGAGATGATAATTCTGTCTTATCGTCTGCGTTGACATTGGCGTAGTAATTCTCGTTTGTTGCGTCATTGGTTTTGGTTGAAATGTTCGTTTTGTTTCAAAAAAGTTTTTCAAATTTTGTCGGGGTGCAAAAGGTTTTGATTGGGTTTGATTGTTATTGAATTGAACTGGTTTGGATGGGAATTGTTGAGCTGGTAATTTCTTTGGTGGTGGATTGAAAGTAATATTTTGTTGGGAATAATTAAATTCGTTTCTTAACAAACGTTCGCATTCTTCTAAAGTGCTCGGTTCTTTCACAATAATTGCTCCTCTTATTGCCAAAGGTAGGAGAGTTATAAAGTGTGAAACTACTAATTTTTGATTTTCTCTAATAATCGCATTTTTCTGCAATTGGTTATATTCCTTAAGCAAAATTTTTGATTTATACTGAGCAAATTTGTGCGATATTATTTCCAAGATTTTATCTACATTAGTTTTAGTATTCCTTATTTGTAAGATTTCTAGTAAAATTGTTTCGGCCGTGCTTTTGTCACAGTAATTATTTTTTAAATGAGTTTTTAACTCATCCCAATTATTGAATTTATTTTCGGACAATAATTCGGCAGCTTTGCCTGTAAGTTTCGTTTTTATTAGTCCGAATAAGTAAGTATCTTGAATGTTTGATAGTGTTACGGCAGTTAGCGCAGACTTAACGTCGTCTACGGCACTGATGAAGTTATTAAGTAATTTTATGTCTCCATTATAAGGAGGAACGATTTCAGTTAAATTTTTTAATTCTGAAAGAGTGGTCGTCATGATTGATGTGTTTAGATTGTTAATTTGATTTAACCTACTTGGTCGTAAAATATTTTTTACGTTTAATGGAGTAGTATTTTCTACTTCAATGTCCGAATTTTCGGATTCTGAGTTACTAATATCACTATCACTAGTGAACATAGATTTAGGTGTGTTTTTGTGTGTTTGGGACTGTGCCGGTCCCTCGACAACTTTATTACTAGTGTTTACTAGAGTTGCCCCTTTGTGTAATAAATTAATATTTTAATTTTAACTTACACGAATATTATATTTAGAATAAAAATAATTTGATGGTTGACGGGCATCACCGGGTTCTCTGTTTCTTGCTTCTGTCTGTAGTCGTGCAGTGTAGAAGTCCTCGACGTGGGTCGGCCACCGAACAGCAAGTCCTCGTTGCTTGAAGCTGGAGTACGTGATCAGTTTTGGTCCGGAACCTCGAGTCGTCTTTGTGGATTCTTCTTTTTAGAGATGGGTCGTGGTTAGACCCTGATGGGCTATAGGTTGAAGCCGTTTGATGTTCTTGTAGTCTTTTTTATTTATTAATTTTCTTCGTTTTTGGTTAATAGGTTTCTCAGAGCAAAGAATTGAAATTCACCACACAATTTTTGCTTTTGTGTTTCTCTGATTCTACCCAGACTGCGCCAATTAAATATTTTGATTTAATATATTTGAAAAAAATTAATTTTATTTTATTAAACGTGTTTACACGTGTTGAGTACAAGATATTACATGAGCAAGCGAGCAGCAAGTGAACATCTTTGCTTGTTCGCAGGGGGTTTTATTACATTTCTTATCATAATGGAAAAATACAGCTAGAAGTGCTGACTTGGAATAATTATTGTAGAATAAAGGGTAGCCAATACATAATTTATATATATATATATAGATTGTTTAACTCTAAATATATATATATATATATATATATTTATTTTAAGGTAATCGCGACTGCAATTAGTTAAGGAAGCAAGAGTAGTGGGTGTGACAGTCAAAAGTTGGCCAAAAATTTAAAGTAGACTCTTTAGAATTTGTCAAGCTTTCGATTTATTTTAAATCTTCATCAGGACACTGTAACAATGTTGATATTATAATTTTTATTATAATATCAACATTGTTACAGTGTCCTGATGAAGATTTAAAATAAATCGAAAGCTTGACAAATTCTAAAGAGTCTACTTTAAATTTTTGGCCAACTTTTGACTGTCACACCCACTACTCTTGCTTCCTTATATATATATATATATAAGTAGGGAAAGATGAGGCATTCTGGACCAAGCCTCCCGGAGGCTGGCAGGCTGACTTTCATTCATAAATTTGCGTCTGTAGTACGTAGTAAATTTGACCTTGAAAATGATAATGCAATTTGATTGGTTGGCTGGTCATAAGAGCTAATGAATAAGAGAGAGAGCGCGATAGTTTCATTCATAAATTTGGGTCCGTCCTTGTCTAGCATAAGTAGTAAATTTGACCTTGAAATTTGATAATGCAATTTGATTTGTTAGCTCTTGGCCTTTGAACCCGATCAGGTTAAGATATGTTTGTAATGACGTCATCACCACTTGCGATTGGACTCAATCATATTAGTTATCAGGTTAAGACATGTTCGTAATGACGTCATTACCTATGATGCATCAATTCAAAAGATATGTTCAAATGTGGGTTCGTTCAATACTGCAATATTAAAAATTATTTCGCAATATTGCGTAATAAATTACAATTAATACTTGCGCATGCGCACTTTTTACAGGTGGCGTATAAATAGTGAGTCATTTTTGTAGATTTCATCAGTTATTAACAAGCCTCCTTGTAATAACAACAAATAGTAAATTTGGTTAAGAAGTTTGATTTCTTTTTTATTTATCAACTTTATAATGATGAATTGCGATAAATGTGAAAAAGTATTTGCAAGCAAAGACAATCTCCGTCGCCACATGAAAATATGTTATGAGACGGGTGAAGAATATAAATGTGTAACATGCACATTGAAATTTACTCGAAAAGATAACCTACGAAGACATATAAAAAAGTACCATAAACAAAATTATATTACATCAGCACCGGTAATAAGAATAATACAATCTACGGATGACAATAAACAAGATAATATTAACGATGATTCACCACCTGCAAAGAAGATAAAATTAATGGATGACGAAAAGAAAAAAACCTCAAATACTTCACAAAATTGTGAAATATGTGATGAAGAATTTGCAACAAGAGGCAAATATATGGGGCATTTGAGATCCCAAAAACATTTGAAAGCGACAACGAGACCATTTGAACGAGATGTAGCGGAAATTATCACCAGTTTCAAGAATAGAGTGGCAAGTTACTGTATAAAAGGATCAGGAATTGACATAAGTAATTTTTTATTAAGTTTAAAAGAACCAGTTGAAAGCATAGTTCATAATATTATACGGTCTCATAATTCTGGTATTAAATTTAATATTGAACTATTTAGCTATTATGTTAACGAGAAAAATCCCACCGGTGATTTAAAATCATTTAATACAAAATATCAAGAAGTATCACCTGGCATGAATCGTTTTAAAAAAATTTACGATAAAATGTGCTCTACAATTAAAACTAAATGTGGGGAATTCCAAGATCGGGATTCGGGGTGGGCCTTAAAGGAAATATCCCATTTAGAAATTAATGTAAACAAATACAAGCCAATTCGGGGGTCATTATATATTGAACTTCCAAAACAAATTAAAGACAAACATGCGTGCGTAAACGTAAAGAATGGAGATATATATTGCTGGCTTTGGTCAGTAACTGCCGCGTTATATCCTGCAGATAAACATTCTGATCGTGTTACATCATATCCTCATTTTAGTGAAGTTTTGAAATATGACGGAATAGATTTTCCTATGAAATTGAACAATATTCCGAAATTTGAGCAATTAAATAATTTAAGTATAAATGTATACGGGTTAGAGCTTAATTATAAATCTAAAAAATATGACGTAGTGGGACCGATTTATCATACACATAAAATTCAAGAAAAACATATAAATTTATTGTATATTGAAGAGGGTATTAAAGGTCATTATGTGTGGATAAAAGATTTATCACGACTTGTACGGAGTCAGATATCCGCACGTCATGGCAAAAAATTTTTGTGTGATGGATGTTTAACATTTTTTAGTACACAAACCACTTTTGAGCAGCACCAGGCAAATGATTGCAATAAAGTCTATACTATAATGCCGACAGAAGATATGGTGTTAGACAAAAATGGCAATAGTGTACCTGGAAACATATTAAAATTTCAAAATTATGAGCGAAAAATGCGTGTACCATTTGTAGTATATGCAGATTTTGAATCGGTACTACAGCCGGTTGATACATGTGCACCAGACCCAAATTCAAGTTATACAAATAAAACACACATACATGTTCCCTACAGTTTTGCTTATAACATCAAATGTTCATTTGACGAGTCACTATCTAAATTTGTGACTTATACAGGCGAGAATTGTCCAAAAGTATTTTGTGAGAGACTCTATGCGGACGTTAAAGAAATTTATAATAAACATTTAAGTGTTGTACTTCCAATGGATAAATTAACTTCCAGTGAACAATATTTATTTGATACGGCTACAGAATGTCATATATGTAACAAACCGCTACAAGCGGTAGACAAAGTTGCCGATCATGATCACCTCACGGGAATATTTAAAGCGGCTGCACACTCTAAGTGTAACTTAAATTATAAAATACCTAAAATGATTCCCATATTTTTCCACAATTTGTCAAATTATGATTCTCATCTATTTATAAAAGAGTTTGGATGTGATGAAGAAAAAATTGATATAATTCCGGAAAATAAGGAGAAATATATATCTTTTACAAAAAATTTATGTGTGGGAGAGTATGAGAATAAAAAATCAGTGCAAAATAAAATTTATATAAAATTAAGATTTCTAGATTCACTACGATTTATGACTAGCTCTTTGGAAAAACTCGCAAAAAATTTAACAGATGAGCAGTGTGTAGAAGTTAGAAAATTTAAATGACGCTGATCACTTTAAAAAAGACATATCTGAATCATTTTCCAGGGAAATTGTCAGTTTTTAGTCCACCTTCAGAGACGAAATAGAAAAGACTTCGTGTATTAGAGAACTTGCTGATTTATTAATAATAAAGAATCATTTTATGTCGTGCAGCTTTTCTGAAGTATGTACTGCATTATTGTTATTAGTTACAATTCCTGTGACTACAGTTAGTGCTGAAAGATCATTTTCGAAACTAAAATTAATAAAAACCTATTTAAGAAACTCAATAATGAGACAAGACAGGCTACGTAACTTGGCTATTCTGTCTATTGAAAATTCTATGGCCCAATCTTTGAACTTTGATGACGTTATCGATACTTTTGCGGAACAGAAAGCTCGGAGGAAAGAATTTTATTAATTAATATCTTCTAAAGATTAAATTTTTATTTCATAATAAATATGTAATAGGTACCTAGGTTTTTGAAAATAAAATGTATTTGATATTTAACAAAAATGCACATAATATTAGTAATTCCTACTGTTGGATAACTGATTTATAAAAATTTAATTACAACGTGACGATTTTTACTGGGACGGAAGGGGGCCCATCCAATAAATTTGCCACGGGCCTCAGATGGTATAGTTACGCCACTGAACATAAGTACAACCATGATAGAATTAAATTTGATACATCAACAATTAATGTATATATCTAAATAACACCGACACCAAACATCTACGCCGAGTAGGTAAACTTACAACTGCGTTCATCTTCCACAAAACGCAATGCAGTGAGTCTCTATCGTATTTAGAAAATATTTTTCGCTAATATAGTAAATTTATTAACTAGTGTAGAAAATTAATTCTGTGCTTCATAAACTTATTTAGTTAGTTTAATGAAAGTTAAAACCCAATACAGATAAATATGTTTCTAATTAATACGTGTATATTATTGTCTCACGTAGCTAAAATAAATCCTAATTTTTTTAAAAATATTTCTAACGCTGCAATATAGCTAAAATGTTCGTCTACATCAGAAATATATCAATAGAAATAAAAATTAGTGCATCGAGAAACTGAAATTAACTATAATCAAGAAAAAAATTCTATTTCAACTAAAATTTTCACTAATATGTCGAAAAATGCTTTAGGTAAAAATAATTATCTACGATACTCAACCTATTTTTTTCAGTGAAATAGGAAATTGAGGGGGGTAGGGCGCTTCTCGAGTACACCAGTAAGTCTAATATTAACACATCTGCGAGTTTTGGAGGCTCGGTTTACCAACGTATCTAAGACAAACTGCATACCCTGCAATGCAGGACCCCAAAAAGCAGCACGACAGCCATCAAAGGGAGAGAGAGTTAGTGAAAATAAGGAAACATATGGAAGAAACATACATACGTGTAAGAATTTGTCCCCCTCCATGTTGCGCCCACTGTAGATTTTTTCACAAAAAATGGGGCTGCGGTGCACACTTCACTGTTTAATAAAAGACAATACGGGTGAGAGACAGCGAAGAGAAATTTCCAGTTAGTAACAAAAAAATTTAACCTTGAAATTTGATAATGCAATTTGATTGGTTGTGACGCTCTCAGACCATTAGACCCGATGATATGAGTAATCAGGTTAAGACATGTTCGTAATGACGTCACCACCATGATGCGGTGTGTCTCAAACAGTAAGTAAATGCGCATGGTAAATCAGTAATGCGCATGTGTGTATTCTCTAGTGTTCAGTTATAATATCCGCTAATTGAATAATTTTGCGGCGGTGTATAATTTGAAAAAAAACATGATCAAATGTATTACGCAACATTGCGTAATACATTACAATTAATACCAATTACGCATGCGCACTTTTTACAGGTGGCGTATAATAGTGAGTCACCACTTTTCTCTGATTTCACATAGCCCCGCCCACTTTTCTCTGACGTCCCATGTATGTATGTTGTCAGCACATACGGTTCTATGTGTACTGCTGGTTGCATAAACTTTTAAATAAAATTTTACAATAATAAGTTACTTTAGCTCCGCAAAATCGTAGTGAAAAGTTCAACTTTAGCTCCACATTTTTCGACCAATCAGAGCGCTGCTTGTGCATTTTCAATCGCTGACGAGAATAATTGGCCAGAATATCGGATATTTTTGTTGCAAAAAACCCGCGAAATCACAATTTCTTTTGTGGTGACGTTTTGCTTTACTGTTACAATTTTTTAAACTAATTATGCGGTTAATTTCCCCCGGCTAATGCCTCGAAAATGCATATTACATTACAAGATGTTTTTGATAATCGTTTTTAATACAATCAGACAGAAATACAAATCGGTAACTAAACCAGCAAACAAGTCAGACAAAACAATTATTAAGGGTATAGTGAGGCTATATTGAGGTTATAATAAGGGTATAATGAGGGTATAATAAGGGTATAATGAGGGTATAATAAGGGTATAATGAGAGTATAATGATAATGAAATATATAGCAATAATTTTCCTCGGCTAATACCTCGCTAAATAGTTTTCCCCGGCTAATGCCTTGAAAAAATAATTTTTCATCGGCTAATGCCTCGAAAAATAATTTTCCTCCGTCTATAATACCTCACAAAATAATTTTCTTCCCCGACTAATGACAAAAATAATTTTTTTCTCGGCTAATGCCTCGAAAAATAATTTTTCTCGGCTAATGCTTCAAAAATAATTTTCCTCGGCTAATGCCTCGAAAAATAATTTTCCTCCGGCTATAATACCTCACAAAATAATTTCTCACCGACTAATGACAAAAAATAATTTTTCTCGGCTACTGCCTCGAAAAATAACATCAACAGGTTTTGCAGGTCCGATTTACCGAAGCGCCTTAGACAATTTCCTACCCCCACGTGTAGGGCCCAACATCAAACCATCAATGTTCATTAGAATGATTAGAAAAAATAGCAGAGTATTTTGATGTAATTCTCACGATTAGCACTTTGAATTCACATCGAATTATGTTATCACTCTGAACGTTAGATACAAATTAAAATGAAATAACAACTTCTTAAAAGCGCGCAGAGGCTTCCGACAGGAGATAAGGCAAGAATTTACGTGGGCGACAAATATTTATTCATTGATCATAGCATTCGGTGAGTGGGGGGGGAGGGAGGGAAAGAGGATACGTCCATAAGGGGAATTACTTGAGATGCATATGAGGACAGATAAGCGGTTTGTTCTATAATTTTGCAGATAAAATGCTGCGTTTCATTTTTAAATGGAAAAATGTTTCAAACAACAAAAATTATGAATGTAAAGAAGAAGATAAAGAGAATACACATGTGAACTAGTGAATAGGTGTTAAAACTTAAACATAAAAATTACCTTTAACAATTCGCCGGCACTGGCGACTGCAATTGATAATGACTATGTTATTGTTTTTTCGACTGATGTGTAATACTACGTCGTGATATGTGTGTACTTATTGTGCATATTCAAGATAATATTAAGATGTATCTAATTAATGAGGTTTGTTGATTTAACATATGAATAATTTTGATGCTCTAAACGAAATGTAATAAGTGAATTAGGAATAATGAATGTATAAATAAAATTATCATACATTATAGATTTTTATTTTTTTCAACATTTTACAAACACAGAGAATAATAACTAACTTATTTTTAAAATAGTAGGTAGTGTAAGTTGCAATGAAAAATTTGTGGTAGGAGAAGGTTGCATACTTTTTCTCATTTTCTTTTCACGTAATTACATGATATCATCGTTGATAGGTATTGATGATATTTAGTTGTAATTTTGATACAGATCAATTTAAAAACGACTGCTGATGCTGTGTTATTAGGAGCAGGAAAAACCAGGGACGCACATCCATTTTTAAACAGTTGGAATATATTTCAATCGTTAATTGATATTAATATATATACTTGTGTTTTCGAAGTTTTTCAACTAATTGTTGGATTTCATATGCATTTAAAGATGCGCCTGACTCATGTAGTATTCTTAATTTTTCAACAACTATGTTAGGATCAAAGTTGCTATCCTCATTTTCCTCTCCCTTTCCCTCTTCGTCCCTTTTATTTATAACAGAATTATTTGCCACGGTCTTGGTAGCTTGTATGGTACTAATTTGTTGAATTATATTTTGATGAATAAATTTATGTCTACCATAATTATCTTTTCGTGTGAATTCTTTTTTACATTTTCCACATCGAAAACGCTTTATTTTTTTATGTACACTCCGTATATGCCTGCTAAGACCACTTTGCCAGTTGAATATTTTATTACAATTAGGACATGTAATCATGGTCACGGATGTTAATCAAGTAAATGAAACAGTTTTTGTTAACCTTTTTATACCTTTTATACCCGTTATTATCTAGATATCGGGAAATTGCAGCGATAAAAATAAATAAACAGAAATGATTATTAGAATCTTTGAATCATTCTCGAATTTTTCCCTACGTTACCCTTCTTTATCAAATGCATATTATTGTATTTTGCAGTCTGTTATTGTTTATAAATTGGAAAATTGCTGAGACAAAAATAAATAAACAGAAATGATTCTTAGAATCTCTGAATCATTCTCGTTTTTTCTCCCTACGTTGTACTTAATTTATAAATAATTGTATGTTATTGTTTTTTGCAGTTTTGTTATTGTTTAGGGCCTAACTGTATCACTTGTAGACTTATAAATAGAGGGCTGAAAATATTTTTTAGTCAGTTTACACTTTGCTTTGTCTTGTGTATTTGCTATTTCGCTGTTTTTCAAACCAATATACTAGTTACTAGTTTGATAACAATGATGAGTTACAACAAAACTATTAGTGACGAAGAAGAAAAGGCATATAAAGTTGCCTTTAAATTATATCCTGTAAAAAAATATGTTATGGTGACAAACGAAAATTGGGACGACGACGACGACCAAGAGCAACAACAAAATAATAAACTACCGAAAAATTGGGGTGACGATGACGACCAGAAGCAACAACAGAAAACTAACACGCTGCATCCCGTTCATCAGTACGTCGTGGAGTGCACAGAAAATTGGGACAGTTGTAATGAACCCACTTATCGACCTCTGGACAGCATCAAAGATAAGCGGATTTTAATTGCTCCAACGGGGTATAAAATGTCCAAAAAGGACAAAAAAGATTTTCATATTCGCGAAAGGAAAAGGTGGGAGCTTTTAAAGAAAGATAAAAATATGTAAATTGTTTATTTGTATAAATTTATATTTTCTGTATAGTTATATTTCTGATGAAATAAATGTTTAATATTTATATCAAAAGATTTTATTATTTTACTTGAAAACCATTCTCTTGTATTGAAGGATTCACCAAAAGGATTAATGAGTATAAATTGTAGATTTAATTGCATGTGTTCGTACTGCTTGTTTCTTATAATAAATCAAATATATTTGTGATATTCAACTCCTGCATTGCTCCAGCAGGGTATAAAATGTCCAAATTAAAGTAATTTTTAAAAATATCATTATTTTAAAATTATTTCTTTTCTTTACATTTTTGTTTTGTTTTGTTTAGGAATACGTTCAGTCCACACATCAGTGTTACAATGATAAATGTTACGTGTGACGAGGAATCAGTGCCTGCAGTTTTATACGTTTTACCCTTATTAGTTGTTTTGCTAATCTAATATCAGAGCTGAATATTTTGTTCAGACCTGTTTAGCTGCTATTACTACTCAAGATATGTATGAATCCCATGCATAAATTAGGTATATATTTAATAAAAAATCTATTTTAAAAAACTTTCTTTTGTGCATGTGCGATTCTAACAAACTTAATCTGCTAACAAGCCAGTTGAAAAAACGTCCTCAGATTTCTCAATATATATATTTTTAATAACAATACAAAGTCTTCAATATAAAACCTATCTAATCAGAATAATGTCTGTCAAATTAATCTTCAATATTGTTACACTGAACCACGTAAATTTTATTGCTCTAAAACACAATAAAATATAATAACTATTGTTGGAATAATAGTTATCGTAATCTATAAATTTCAGGACATAATACCTATCACATATTATTCTGAGAACATAAAAGTTGCAGAGTTATACTTAAATAAACTATTTATTTAAGTATAACTGCATCTATTTTCAAACAATAGCGTTTCTATTGCAATGCGCAGTTCTTATAATAATATTTCATATTTACAATCAAAAGTGATAATAAAATTACGATATAATAATCATCACACTGATAAAATTGACAAATAATAGTTCATCTTCTGCAGTTGCATCAAAGACATCGTAGCTACCTACCTAAAAAAGGATAAGATAGTATTGAAAGATGGAAAAGCTCCACAATCACTTAAAAAATTGTGTCTACTGAAAATTGTGACATCTCTTCAAGGAAAAAGATGATATTTCGACGTTGTGCAGTTAAATCTACCTGAAGTGTTTGACGACCAGCTTAAAGAACAATGGGTTCAGTATTGGATTCATCCAAGAGTAATTAAAAAAAAGCTTTACAAAAAATAAATTATACGTATACATTTGTTAAATAACAGAATTCGGTGTACTGCAGTGATAGTGAATAATGTGGCCAGTAACTATAAAAGTATCCCATTTACTATTATGTTTAAAAATTTCTAAAGGCATCTATGTGTTTGTGTGTGCGACAATTATATTTTATGCGTACATTATAAAACTGTTACCTGTCAACAAAAGCTATGTCTACAACTACAATAGCAATATACATGTAAAAAACGTATCAACAATTAACATGGTAAGATATTATTGTTTTTACCTCTCGCCTAGAGAGGTATAGGGATCGTGAAAAAATTCGATGTCGAGATTTTTGTCAATAAGCACGTTTTAGCACCTTTAGAACCTATTTTGACTATTTTCACGATGATGTCTGTGTGTCTGTGTGTGTGTCTGTGTGTGTATATGTATGGAAGTCTGTATGTGCGCCTACTATAGTCTTTCGTTCTGATTCATTATCTCAAATTCTACTGTACATAAAATTCGAATATTTTGCAATATACATTTATATATGTTAATGAAGAGCTGATAAGATTTTGGTAAAAATCTGTCAACCGGAAATGGTATTTTCTTGAAGCATTTTAACATTTTTTGCAAAAAATATAGAAAATACTGCGATAGTTACAATTTGTCATTCGAAATTTGAAAGAACAAATTATCTTTTACAATATTTATTTAACATCGTTTCTATATCTCTTACCAATAAAGGAAAATTAATTTTCAAAAATTTGTAATTTTACCTACCACGATTTGTAAATTATAATATAGGAACAAAATTTAAAAACAAAAATGAAATGTCAATGTGATAGATGAACAGACGTATACACAGTTTCTGAAATTTTTGTGACATCATTTTTAAATATAAATATATTATTAACTGGGTTTGAAACTTAGAACCTATAGGAGCCGAAATATAATAAATTAAAAACTGACTGAATTCCATTAAGTTTTCATCCTTCCATTAAACGTATTCAGTCAAGAAGTATCATCGATTCATTATTATTATTATAACTGGATATAAGGTAATAATAAAATAAAAATTTTATCTACAAAGAGCTAATTTGATTTCAATTCCAATAGGAATCGGTACTTTACTTGAAGAACTATAACAAAAATTACAAAAAGTAGTCTAACCAAATCCAAATTTACATATTACAATGTCAAGGCGAGAGGTCTAGTGATGGCCACGTCAGATTTTTTTATCTTCATTTTATTTTAAATATTTTGTTTTGTGTGTGTGTTTGTGGGTTTGTATTTGTAATCAAGGAGCGTTGCAAATAATAAAACAGTAGATAGTGTAACTATGTAAGTTTTATTTAACACAAATATATATAAATATTTACTTAGTATAACAATTAATAAAAAAACGTATGAAAGTTACATCGCCACCATCCCGCAGATTCCAATGAATCAGCACCTTCTCACAGTGCCACACGACACCCTTTATTAGATAAGATACTTAGTGTTAGTTTACTTGTGTATTGTAATATTTTAATCAAACCAGTCTGAATCTGTAGCTCATGCATATAACTTCTTCATTATTGTAATAATAAAGTTTTTAAAAACACATCGACAATAAATAAAAATATAATTGGCGCAGTCGAAGTAGGATAGCCAAAACAAAATTAGTGCAAATAATTTTGTTTCGTTTTAACGATTTATTTGGCTAAATAGTAACCTAAAGTCGTGTGTGAAGAAATCTGTGTAAAGAACTGTTAACCGTTAGCTGAGAGCATATCAGCAAAACCACGGAACAGCAAAGCAGACCAAGGGAAGCCTTCAGTTCGAGCGAGTGACGAAAACCAGAGGACCAATGTACTGGATCTTACTGTAAGTACATGTCACTTAGAGGCGAACCCATTATTAATTCCGATAACTCGGAAATCAGTGATTTAGATTCAGACTCAGATCAGGATAAACCTACCCCTCTAATTCCAAAAAAACCTATCACATTAAGACAACCAATCCTAAGATTAAGAGAAATGGCAACACCATTAAAAAAAGAATATTTGGACATGGTCCCCGAATTTCGCGGAGAACGCGAACTATTACCCAGATTTCTGGACATAGCCGAAAAATTAGTAACAAAATTTTATAATTCCACAGACGTTAACGATTTTCAAAATGATTACCTCATGTATACTATTTATTCGAAGATTAAAGGCGAAGCCGCGATCAATATCGCATCTTGTGACATTCAAACATGGAATGATTTAAAAACGGCACTCATTAACACATACGCTGATAAACGCGATATGTTCACTCTTAACATCGAATTAACAGAATTAAAGCAAAATGCTAATGAGACTGTATTTGACTTTTACGGTAACATCAACAATGTACTAAATTTAATTA
This sequence comes from Agonum fuliginosum, assembly GCA_947534325.1. Taxonomy (NCBI): domain Eukaryota; kingdom Metazoa; phylum Arthropoda; class Insecta; order Coleoptera; family Carabidae; genus Agonum; species Agonum fuliginosum. The sequence goes on from OX384044.1 coordinate 15,269,619, forward strand.
TCTCTTATATAGCTACTCACAAAAAACCGGCAGAAGTACCAGTTTTAACTGAATACTTTAGAGATTATGCACTTCGAATTTTATTGCGAGGGTTAAAAGAACCCATTGGCCAACTAATGCGCGCCAAAAATCCTGAAAACCTAAACAAGGCCCTTAACATGTTAACGAATGACTTCCAATTTGAACAACCAAAATCTAATAAAACCACACAAATTCAAACAGCGAAATTACCAGTGAAATTTAATCCGCAGCATTACTATAAACAATTACAAAAAGCAAATTTCCCTAATGCTTCGCGATTCAATCCAAACTCAAAATTACCTAGAATAAACTATCAACCACAACAACAATCTCAATTCAAACCGCAATTCCAAAATTCGAAACCATTTGCATTTACTCCAAACAACAGAGTAACAAATAATTACAAACCAACACCAATGAGTATTTCTACAAGAAATACGTATCAACAAGCGCAACCAGGACCGTCACAACAATTTTCTAAACCCGCGAAACAAAATTTCAATTCCGAAGAACTCTTTAATATAGAAGAAAACGGAACATATTCAAATTATCAAACCGATTATGAACAAGAAAACGAATATCCCACTGTCGAATTCCCAGATGAATTCCATAATGACGAATTTCAAAATACCGATCAAAATAATTTTTTAGAAGCAATAGCCTCGGACACAGAACAACATCAATTCCAAGATTCGAAGTAATGAACCTAACTAACAATCAGAGTAAATTACCATACATAATCTTTCCGGAAAATAATTTAAAAGTTCTCATAGATACTGGAAGTACAAAATCTTTTATCAAACCTGACGTTGCAAACAAATATTATAAAAACTCAATAATCAAAGATCCATTCCAAATTTCAACCGCTCATGGTACTTCTACAGAAAATTATAGCACATTTATTCCAATATCAAAATTATTTAATTTGAAAACAAATGATTTAAATCTAAAATACCATCTATTCAATTTTCACAATCAGTTTGATGTGTTACTTGGATTAGATAATCTAAAGAAATTAAAAATTATAATAGATTTGCACAACAGTTTAATCATAACTCCCACTTGTCAAATTAAAATTGAACAACATGACCTTAAAGACGAAGTAAACGTCAATAACGTACATACTACCAATAAAGAAATTATTTTAGACCCAGAAACCGAACAAGTTATAAAAATTAAAGTAAGTCAAAACAACGGTACAATTTTAATACCACTCATAAGAACAAATAACTTAATAATTCCTGAATGTATCACAGAAGCGCAAAACTATGAAGCATTCTGCACTGTAATAAACCCAACAGAACACAAAGTCAATTTAAAATTACTAAAACCAGTAACAGTAGAAAATATAAACAATTACGATACATATTCAAGTTCAGATCTTAACTATACCAATCCAAATTTTAATTTTATTCAATTCGAAAAAACAAAATTCGACATTTCACAGATTCGCACAGATCACATGAACAACGAGGAAAAATCGACTATAACAAAATTAATAAACGATTTTTCGGACATATTTCATTTAGAAAATAATGAATTAACATTCACAAATCAAATCAAACATTCAATCAAAACAACAGATGAACTTCCCATCTATACAAAAACGTACAGATATCCGGAAATTCATAAAGAAGAAGTTCGTTCTCAAATTAAGAAAATGCTAGATCAAAACATAATTAGACCATCAAATTCACCGTGGTCTTCCCCAATTTGGATTGTCCCGAAAAAACTTGACGCATCCGGCAAAAGAAAATGGCGTATAGTAGTCGACTATAGAAAACTAAATGACAAAACAATTGACGACAAATACCCACTGCCGAACATTACCGACCTACTTGACAAACTCGGACGTTGTCAGTATTTTACAACATTAGACCTAGCATCGGGTTTCCATCAAATTGAAATGGAAAACAACGACATACAAAAGACAGCTTTTAACACTGAAGATGGACATTACGAATTCCTTCGTATGCCCTTCGGATTAAAAAATGCTCCATCCACATTTCAACGAGTCATGGACAATATATTAAGAGGGTTAACTAACAAAAAATGTCTCGTTTATCTCGATGACATTATTATATTCAGCACAAGCTTACAAGAACACATAGATAATTTGTCATTAGTATTTGACCGTTTAAGACAATCAAATTTCAAAATTCAACTTGACAAATCTGAATTCTTAAAAAAGGAAGTTGCATATTTAGGACACATTGTTACTCCAGAAGGTGTAAAACCAAACCCCGATAAAATCATTGCCATTCAAAATTATCCTATTCCAAAAACGACGAAACAAATTAAAGGATTTCTCGGACTTTTGAGTTATTACAGAAAATTTATAAAAGATTTAGGTAAAATAACAAAACCTCTAACAAAATGTTTAAAAAAGAATGCAGTTATTGACATTAATAATCCCGAATATGTAAAATGCTTTGAAACGTGCAAAACCCTTTTAACTAATGAACCATTACTACAATATCCAGACTTTACTAGACCATTCAACCTAACATGTGACGCAAGTAACTGTGCCTTGGGAGCAGTGCTATCGCAGGGCAGCCCAGGTAATGACCTTCCCGTTGCTTACGCCAGCAGAACACTGAATGATACTGAATTAAACTATGCCACAATCGAAAAGGAACTTCTAGCGATCATATGGGCAACTAAGTATTTCAGACCATACCTATTTGGACGCAAATTCAAAATTTACACAGACCATAAACCTTTACAATGGCTATTCTCCTTAAAAGAGTGCAGTCAAAAACTAATTAGATGGCGATTAAAGCTAGAGGAGTACGACTACGAAATAGTATATAAAAAGGGTAAATCTAATACAAATGCGGACGCATTAAGTCGAATTCCACATAACATTGAAAATTCGACCCAAAATTCAATCAAAATTCCAGAAGACGAATCACCTTTGGCACAATATCAAAACTATTTAAATAATAAACACCTTATTTCAGATAACGACTATAAATTACTTGAAGTAGAAGGCGATCTTTTTGATGCACCTCCTTCTGAAAGCCTAGCACATGGAGTCAGTAAAGATCTATTCATGTCACGTGGTATAGCAAAACAATTCAAAGAAAAATTTCAAAATGTAGACAAATTAAAGAAACAGAACCCGCAGTTACATAATTTGGTCTACTTGAAAGATAAACATAAATTCATCATTTACCTAATCAACAAAAACAAATACTCTGATCTACCAGATTATCAAGATATATTTTATTCATTTTTAAATCTAAAATTATTCTGTTTAAAAAATAATATAAAATTTCTGAATATTCCAAAAATTGGCTGTGGATTAGACCTACTCCAATGGACACAAGTAAAATCTATAATTCAATTCATTTTCCAAAATACTGGCATAACAATCACTGTTTTTAAACTTCCTGAAAATGAAATCCAAAATCTTGAAATTAACGCTAACGAAACAAATGAAATAACGGAAAATGATTGCTTTAAATATATGGAAAATTTTATTAAAGAATTCGGAAACAATAATAACCAAGACGATAGCGAATCACTAATAGTCGAAGTTGACGATAAGACAATAGATGCTAACGCTGACATAGCACAAACACAAGACGATACCGATAGTGACGTAACAGTACATAGTAGTGCAGAACATCCAGTTGCAGGAATTCCAATCGTAGAATGCCCAGTAAATTTCGGTAAAAATCAGATTATAATATCCGAGGTCGAACACAGCCCTAGCAATCCAAAAATTTTAAAATTTTTTGAAAACAAACAACGAATATTAGTACAATTTTCTAAACTAAATTCGGAACCAGAAATGATCAAATTCATTAAAGAATTCATTGTTCCCAATGTTAAATATTACCTTTATTTTGAAAGCGAGCTATATGAAAAATTTAGCAGTGTTCTTCAAAAATATTTTATAAACTCCAGTATTAAATTTATCAAATGTACCAAAAAGTTAATTGACGTTCATGGTGAAAACGAAATAATTCAACATATACAAAATTATCATGAGGGCAAAACCAACCACCGCGGAATTGATGACACACTTGCACGTATTAAACAAATATATTATTGGCCAAACCAAAAGAAATCAATTCAAACTTTTATTAATAATTGCCACATCTGCCAAATAACAAAATACGATAGAAGACCATTAAACCTCAAATTTAATATCACCCCGACAGCTACTAAACCATTCGAAATTATACACGTAGATAGCATAACATTAGAAAACACAAAATTCTTTACAATCGTAGATTCATTCTCGAAATATGCACAAGCATATAAACTAAATTCAGCCCAAGGTATAGAAATTGTAAACAACCTAATAAAATTCTTTACCCACCACGGTATTCCAGACACAATCATTTCGGACAACGGTTTAGAATTTAAAAACTCCCTAGTTAAAGAGCTATTAGAATTACATAAAGTAAAAATTCATTTTATAAGTTCTCAACATCCCGAATCCAACGGAATTGTTGAAAGATTTCACTCAACATTAATTGAACATATTAGACTATTTAACAATCAGGAAGAATACAGAAACGAAGTAATAGAAACAAAAGTAAATTACGCATTGTTAGCCTACAACAACACAATACATTCCGTAACCAAATTGAAACCTTTCGAAATAATAAACGGTCATCTAGATACAAATTCTCCATTTAATATCGAAATAAATAGGCAGCTAATAAACAATTATATTTCAAACCACAAAGATAAAATGAAATTGTTATATCAAAATTTAAACGAAAATATACAACAGAACAAAGAAAAAATTATAAACAAACGTAATGAAAGTCGAGATGAATTACCTGAAATTCCAGAACAAGTCTATATAAAAAACCGTCAAAAGCAACAAAAAACACGCAACAAATATAAAGCGGAAAAAATTTATAAAATTAACCGAAACTTAAAAACTGCAAAAATTAATGCTAGGCATGGAAATACCGCGGAAAACATTCACCTTTCTAATATAAAAAGACCCAAGAAGAAAACTTACAAATTTAATAATCTTTCAGGTTGTTCGGGATCTGCTACGGATCCGAAATAACAAATATAACAGAAAATCGAGGCATCCTACCAATTAATTTGGGACCAGCAAAATTAGAAAAATTAAAACACACATTCGTTCATTACTACGATTTAAACCCACTTCTTGAAGAATTTAATAACCTAAATAATCAATATAATTTATTGAAATCGAATACCGCCAACAAAATAAAATATACAGCTGAATTTGAAAATAATGACAAAATTTTGGACTACGTACGTGGGAATATAATCGAAAAATTAAACCGAATAACACTCTATTCTAAAGCAAGAGGTAAACGCGGCCTCATCGACGGCCTAGGTTCAATATTTAAACAAATAACAGGAAATTTGGACGCAGAAGATGGCAAAAGATATAACCTAATTCTAGAACATTTAGAAGAAAACCAACATCATCTTGCAAATCAATTAAAACTGGCATATTCTGTTAACAACAAACTTATCCGAAATTTTAATGAAACAATTCAAAACATTAAGCATAATGAGTCTGTTTTAAAATCAAAAATCGAACATTTAAATAAACTATTAAACCTTAATCTTGGTCTAAATGAAATATTGTTTGTAAAAGATTTATATAATCAATTAGCAATACTTTATAGTACAATTTTGAACATAGTTCAAGATATTGAAAATTCTATAACTTTTTGTAAAATGAGAACATTACATCCGTCTATTATTAATCCTGAACAGTTGTTACCAGAACTATACAAAATATCAAATTATTATAATGGACAATTGCCATTTGAACCTAAACTAGAAAATATTCTAAATTTCGAATCATTATTGCAAGTAAATTGTAAAATCGAACCCAATCAAATAATTTATTTTATTTCAATTCCAATTAACTTTGAAAAGAACTTTGACCTATTTTATCTACACCCACTCCCTACTAGATATGGGTCAGAATTTGTTACTGTTATTCCCGATGTCAGTTATGTCCTAAAATCAAATGATAATGAAATTAAGCCTCTACGTGGTATGTGCATTAAAAGTAAAGTCTACCAGTGCCCGAACGAATTCAACACTCATTACAACCCGTCCTGTGAAGAAGAAGTCCTTTTGAAACAAAATTCGAGTCAATGCCACTTCACGAAGCTGGAAATCACAAAGAGTCACATCGAAATAATTCCTGAAATAAACCAATACCTGGGAATATTTCCACAAGAAGAGAAAATTACAGTTCAATGCCCGGACAGCTCAAAAATTGAAACACTAGTTGGTGTATACCTAATTAAAGGAAACAAATGTGTAATTTCATTCAAACATAAAACATTAACTTATCTGGACAAAACATCTGGAAGTCCCTTAATATTACCCAAACTGAACTTTAATTTAACAAAAAATAAAATCTCAAATATAACCATCAAACTAAAAACGATAAAACTTGAAGATGTACCAATTCATCCGCCAACATTCTTAAAAGAAATCTTAAAATCAAACAACACCCCTAATACTTGGACAATAATATTATACTGTGGCATTATCATCATAACAAGTTATTTATTGTGGATCCGCCTAAAATCAAAACTCAATCCGCAACAATCAAGACGCAATCCGCAACAATCGGAAAATCAAGTAATTGAACTTCAAGAACAGCGTCTTCCGGGGGGAGCTTCATTCTGAGGAGGGAGGAGTTACATCGCCACCATCCCGCAGATTCCAATGAATCAGCACCTTCTCACAGTGCCACACGACACCCTTTATTAGATAAGATACTTAGTGTTAGTTTACTTGTGTATTGTAATATTTTAATCAAACCAGTCTGAATCTGTAGCTCATGCATATAACTTCTTCATTATTGTAATAATAAAGTTTTTAAAAACACATCGACAATAAATAAAAATATAATTTGAATATAAATATTTAAATTAAAAATAAATATTTGTTTACATTAAATATGAACGTATTTATGCTAAATTATTTAAATTAAAAAATTAATATCTATTTACATTAAATATAAACAAAACTATACACTAATATAATAAAATTATTACAAAATTCTACCCTACTACTACAATACCTACTAATATAAATAATAATTATTTATATATATATATATATATACATTTTTTTCATGGGATTAGTAAATGTCCCCAAGCCAACGTACAGGAACCGTCAGAGCAAATAAATCTTTTATCATCATTACAGCTAAGAGCTATTTTATTTTGTTCAATGGTATAAATGGAGTGTTTGTAGCTTCTAAAAATTTGCTGTTTTCGATAGATTATTTCATTACTTTGTATACACTGTTTGTACTGTTCTCCAGTCAAATTTTTATCCACTACACACCTTTTTACACCCTTAGCCTTCTTTTTCCAAATTTGCTGATCCTGTTCCGTACAATAAGCGTACATTTTAGGACGTAATGCAATAAATTCACGCATTAATTTACCACCCAGTTCATCTTTCATAAGTCCTAAAATGGCCTTATTTTTTAGTGGTATGTTGTAAGCATTATCACAATCAAAATTCGTAGTATCAAATTTATGAATATCTGCTTTAATATCCTCATAAATGTCACTCGTCTCGATTAAAAGTACAAAACTATCAGTATCACAGTAGCATAAAGCAACTCGGTCACCATATTTCGGCTTTAAAAAATCATAGTAAAATTCATACATTAGTAATTTAGATAGATCCAAAACTGCGAAACCGACATATATAGGTTTATTATATACAACTTTTAATTTTTTGAATTGAATTGCACACAAGTTTTCATCGAATATTGAAATACTTTTCATATTTGGTTTCGCGAGAAGGGTTTCTGCGCCAGCTCTGCGACCTATATTATCCCAATGATTTACCAGTTTTATGTCAACACGCTTATCTATGTTCTCCATTGTTTTTCCAAATACGCTGTTGTTCATCAACTTAAAAAAGTCTTTCTCAAAATCATTTTTTGCAGCTTGTCTCAATGTCGTATTGAGGTCAATATATTGCTTTAGCCAAGTTGCTTGTTTAAATTCAATTACTCTATAAATTTTTTTAATTTTTAGTCCGTGTTTTAATGCTTGCTTTAAATTTTTGTAATGAATAACGTATTTGGTCTTATGATTTAAATTTGGAATTAGTTTAGTATTTTTGAATTTTGATTTTGGAGGTATCATAGTTTCTGCTAAAAATGGTAAATCATTATGCGGGTAATGTAACGATTCTGGATACTCTATATCAGCTTCAATAAAATAGCCAATAGGTGAATTGTCGTCTACGTTAGAAGGGTTAAAATTTAAAATTTCATCTTTGCTTAACCATCTAAACCCGCCATAAGGCATAGATTGTGATAACGCCCACCCATACAAATTATTTGCATCCCAGTACGTCAAATATGTGCTGGGATTATTTGAGTTGTACTCTGACATGTATTTATTATTAGCTTTTGCGTATCTCAGGGAGACTTGACAAATTCCTCCTCTAATACCCTTTTGAACAAAATGATGCATATCTATATCGGTGAAAAGTTCCAACTCAATACCAGTCATTTTAAACATAGCATCCCAGCTAAGACCGGGAGCCGTATAGTAGTGAGCAGGGTCGAGTTGGTAAGTTTTCATACATACATTTCTAAATTGTTCAAATACGTCGGTAAGAAGTAATACATCCGTTTTACAATAAAGATCGGAATATTCACCCAATGTTTTAATTTTAAATGTATTCCACACAGTTTGCGCGTGTGTATAATCTTTTTCTGATATATTATAGTTGTTTAAGCTATCATTAAAATATTTTTTACGTGGGAGATTAGTTTCATTTAGTCTCTTAAATGAATCCATATGTTTATATGGGAAGATACCCTTTCTTCGTAACAATTTAAAGTGCTCATCGACAGGGAAAAATTTTCTAACTTCTACACACTGCTCATCTGTTAAATTTTTTGCGAGTTTTTCCAAAGAGCTAGTCATAAATCGTAGTGAATCTAGAAATCTTAATTTTATATAAATTTTATTTTGCACTGATTTTTTATTCTCATACTCTCCCACACATAAATTTTTTGTAAAAGATATATATTTCTCCTTATTTTCCGGAATTATATCAATTTTTTCTTCATCACATCCAAACTCTTTTATAAATAGATGAGAATCATAATTTGACAAATTGTGGAAAAATATGGGAATCATTTTAGGTATTTTATAATTTAAGTTACACTTAGAGTGTGCAGCCGCTTTAAATATTCCCGTGAGGTGATCATGATCGGCAACTTTGTCTACCGCTTGTAGCGGTTTGTTACATATATGACATTCTGTAGCCGTATCAAATAAATATTGTTCACTGGAAGTTAATTTATCCATTGGAAGTACAACACTTAAATGTTTATTATAAATTTCTTTAACGTCCGCATAGAGTCTCTCACAAAATACTTTTGGACAATTCTCGCCTGTATAAGTCACAAATTTAGATAGTGACTCGTCAAATGAACATTTGATGTTATAAGCAAAACTGTAGGGAACATGTATGTGTGTTTTATTTGTATAACTTGAATTTGGGTCTGGTGCACATGTATCAACCGGCTGTAGTACCGATTCAAAATCTGCATATACTACAAATGGTACACGCATTTTTCGCTCATAATTTTGAAATTTTAATATGTTTCCAGGTACACTATTGCCATTTTTGTCTAACACCATATCTTCTGTCGGCATTATAGTATAGACTTTATTGCAATCATTTGCCTGGTGCTGCTCAAAAGTGGTTTGTGTACTAAAAAATGTTAAACATCCATCACACAAAAATTTTTTGCCATGACGTGCGGATATCTGACTCCGTACAAGTCGTGATAAATCTTTTATCCACACATAATGACCTTTAATACCCTCTTCAATATACAATAAATTTATATGTTTTTCTTGAATTTTATGTGTATGATAAATCGGTCCCACTACGTCATATTTTTTAGATTTATAATTAAGCTCTAACCCGTATACATTTATACTTAAATTATTTAATTGCTCAAATTTCGGAATATTGTTCAATTTCATAGGAAAATCTATTCCGTCATATTTCAAAACTTCACTAAAATGAGGATATGATGTAACACGATCAGAATGTTTATCTGCAGGATATAACGCGGCAGTTACTGACCAAAGCCAGCAATATATATCTCCATTCTTTACGTTTACGCACGCATGTTTGTCTTTAATTTGTTTTGGAAGTTCAATATATAATGACCCCCGAATTGGCTTGTATTTGTTTACATTAATTTCTAAATGGGATATTTCCTTTAAGGCCCACCCCGAATCCCGATCTTGGAATTCCCCACATTTAGTTTTAATTGTAGAGCACATTTTATCGTAAATTTTTTTAAAACGATTCATGCCAGGTGATACTTCTTGATATTTTGTATTAAATGATTTTAAATCACCGGTGGGATTTTTCTCGTTAACATAATAGCTAAATAGTTCAATATTAAATTTAATACCAGAATTATGAGACCGTATAATATTATGAACTATGCTTTCAACTGGTTCTTTTAAACTTAATAAAAAATTACTTATGTCAATTCCTGATCCTTTTATACAGTAACTTGCCACTCTATTCTTGAAACTGGTGATAATTTCCGCTACATCTCGTTCAAATGGTCTCGTTGTCGCTTTCAAATGTTTTTGGGATCTCAAATGCCCCATATATTTGCCTCTTGTTGCAAATTCTTCATCACATATTTCACAATTTTGTGAAGTATTTGAGGTTTTTTTCTTTTCGTCATCCATTAATTTTATCTTCTTTGCAGGTGGTGAATCATCGTTAATATTATCTTGTTTATTGTCATCCGTAGATTGTATTATTCTTATTACCGGTGCTGATGTAATATAATTTTGTTTATGGTACTTTTTTATATGTCTTCGTAGGTTATCTTTTCGAGTAAATTTCAATGTGCATGTTACACATTTATATTCTTCACCCGTCTCATAACATATTTTCATGTGGCGACGGAGATTGTCTTTGCTTGCAAATACTTTTTCACATTTATCGCAATTCATCATTATAAAGTTGATAAATAAAAAAGAAATCAAACTTCTTAACCAAATTTACTATTTGTTGTTATTACAAGGAGGCTTGTTAATAACTGATGAAATCTACAAAAATGACTCACTATTTATACGCCACCTGTAAAAAGTGCGCATGCGCAAGTATTAATTGTAATTTATTACGCAATATTGCGAAATAATTTTTAATATTGCAGTATTGAACGAACCCACATTTGAACATATCTTTTGAATTGATGCATCATAGGTAATGACGTCATTACGAACATGTCTTAACCTGATAACTAATATGATTGAGTCCAATCGCAAGTGGTGATGACGTCATTACAAACATATCTTAACCTGATCGGGTTCAAAGGCCAAGAGCTAACAAATCAAATTGCATTATCAAATTTCAAGGTCAAATTTACTACTTATGCTAGACAAGGACGGACCCAAATTTATGAATGAAACTATCGCGCTCTCTCTCTTATTCATTAGCTCTTATGACCAGCCAACCAATCAAATTGCATTATCATTTTCAAGGTCAAATTTACTACGTACTACAGACGCAAATTTATGAATGAAAGTCAGCCTGCCAGCCTCCGGGAGGCTTGGTCCAGAATGCCTCATCTTTCCCTACTTATATATATATATATATATATATATATATACAAATTAATCTAGAAGAAAACAAATTTCTTTTGTGTTATTGTTATGTATTGTTATTCATTGTTGTACTTGCTTTAGGATTAAAATAATTTATATTTTAATAAATTTTTGTTTAAACATACGTTGCAATACATCGTTGAAAAGAGAAAAAAAAAACGCTATTCAACCATGTAAAAATCCAATACGGCGCCCATTTGAAATAAGGAAGTTACTATTAATATCTTGGAAACCGCCATCTTGAATTTTATTCTGACATCATTTTTGAGTTTCTCTCATCAAATCATGTAACTTTTATATGAAACATTTTTTATATCTTTTATAATTACGGAGTAATTTGCCTTTTTTTAAAATCGCGATGTTCAGTTTTTAATGAATAACTTTCAAACTGTTTGGAATTTTAAATGTTTCTCAACGGAATCTAAATAAGCCCTAAAAACTGCACAACATTGCCCATTTAACCGACCTCGTACCTCCTATAGTTTCCGAGATCCCAATGGTGACCCAATCAATTTGGGACACCTGTATATATATATATATATATATTTCATAGGTGATAGTGGTTACCATTTGTAACCATATTTATTAACACCATTTCTTAATCCCGCTAATGGAGCCCAACAATTATACAATGAATCACATATTCGTACTAGAACAAACGTTGAAAATTGTTTCGGAATTTGGAAACGACGATTTCCAATAATGGCGTACGGATCTAGATTAAAAGTGCAAACAACTCTCATTGCTATTGTTGCAACGGCTGTGCTGCATAACATTGCAAGGGAAATGAATGAACCAGAACCTGTTCTCCAACCGGAACATGATGAACACATTTTACAACAATTAATTAACGATGGACAAATTCCGAAAATACCGGTTATAAATAACAGACAAAATGCTGCAGCCGGAATTGATGTCAGAAATAAGTTTGTCAATTATTTTTTAAGAATGTAATTATTGATCATAGACAAAAAATAACAATATTTATCAAACTTATATAAATACATTATGTATTTTCTTGACTAGAATATCCTTGAAACAAAATTAATTAACTATCATAATAATAACATAAGTGTTTAAACAAATCATAAAAATAAAGACAATAGATCGTAAACAGTAGTGTGTAATTTTTTGTTAATTTTTCCAACTGAGCCTTTTTCAATTCAATTTCTAGTTACACAACCATCTGTTAATTTATAATCTACTTGCAAACATTACGTAGCACTGATTTGGTGGTTATGTGACATATATCAATTTAAAGAAAAAAAAAATCTAAGACCCCGTTTAAAGCTTATTTTTCTCAATTACGTCGGAGTTTTTTATAATTCATTAAAATATATATTAATTAGCTATGTTACTAATAAAATTACTAAATTTATGTTGGTATTACTTACTACGTCATTACACGCGAAGTCAGTGTTACCAACTGTATATTAATTTTAAAATTTTTACAAATTTATTTCAATTTATTCATATTTGAATTACTTCCTATATAACTTATATAAAAATTTATTTATTTTTAAATATCTATATTTAATTAAATTATCATTTGTACGATAATTTTATAGTAAATACGATTATTTTGCACGTTATTTTTCTCAACTACGTTGGCAACACTGGCTTAAGTTTACGTCAAAAAATTTTAGGTTATCGTTATATTAGTACATGGTATAAGATTTTCATCTTATTTATACATTATTATTTCTTATTATTATCAGTAATAATACCTCATAACATCAATATTATTATTCATACTTTAATAATAAACTTCGCATGATATAAAAGTTGATGAATGTACATATACAAGGAAATAATGAACAGAGAAATTGGAAGAAGATCAGAAGAAGCATCAAATGGGCTTATATATGTTTGAAACTGTACAAAATTGTTTATAAACGTGAGTGGTACATGAAACTACAGAGAGTAGCGTCTACTGTAAACTTTTTATACTTTGGCGAAGTGCAATACGAACAATTTTTACACGACAACATTTACTTTGACAAATGGTTTCTTATTGAAGTTTCTACATTTTAAATATTTACTACATCTACTACAATTTTGCCATTATATATAAAGCATACTAATTATACGACATTAATTTACCGCGTGGGTTTGTATTATTATGATGAAAATGTATTGGAATATATCTTAATATCTGTATTTTTCTTTATAGGAAAACATAAACCAGTTAAATTCTCTGACCTAAAATAAAGCATAATTAGGCCCCGGAAATAAGGATCCAGATATAAAAATGATGGTGCACTGCAAAGTCAGCAAAACTTCCAAGTGGAAAATCAACAAAACATGTCGTGTTTTCTGCGTACGAAATATCATATTAACCACAAGTAAACATGACTGTTGGTGCTCCTACAAACTTTATGCAGGCCACAGAAGCCCACCAGCTAACCAGGTATCAAAAACAGCTACTCAGCGACAAACACAATCATCTCCTGTCAAATCGACAGTTATTAATTCCAAACGACGATTATCAGCTGCTACTGGATCCTGTGACGATAGTGATATATGGACGACAGACTCGGCGGAGATGATTCCGACGACGAAGAAATGGATGCTGTAATAGCCAAGGAGAAAGCAAAATCTGAAGATGAAGAATATGTAAATGGGATATTATAGCTTTTGACAGCGTTATACATGGTCTTATTTCATCGTATGTTTAAGGTCACAAAAATTTGGTTATGTCCCTAAATCACATTTTACAAGATAATCATAAGATAAAATAATGATTTTTATCTAATTTAGCGATATAAAACATCCGTCAGTCTTATGACAGTTGTTATTGTTGATATTGTCAAGCTATGGAATTTGGTTTGATATTTTTATTATTTTAAAAGATGCAGTAACGCATAAAATACATTAATATTTTGTTTCAGGTAAATAATACAATTTAATGGCAAATTATAGCTTTGAAGAAAAGATCAAAACTTGGGACCCGAATTTTTTATTTTGACAAAAATTTTATTATAAGCCCAAAAAAAATTATTTAAATATTCAATATGTGACGTAAAAACTAACCCAACCAATGAATGGCCGTTAAGCCATAGCAACGACTGTACTAGTGAACGCTCCTAACTACGGCTTGCGCAGGAACGAGTTTGGCAAGTTGACAAATCAGATGTGTTTGGCATTATTTGTACTTCGTACATGTTTTGATGCTGTAAAATATAAGTAAATATTTGTGTTTTCATAAACTAAATAGTCTACATTCATAAAATAATGTATTGTTACTAAATTTTATGTGTATTTTTGACAAGCAAGTGTCAAATTCAAACATTTGTTGACTGACTCGCACGCTATCTACAGGTTACATTCTTAACTATGCTTCCCTACCTTCTGTTCACACAAATGACGTCACAGAAAATTTAATCTCAATTTACTAAATTACATAATTTTTTTTAAATAAAATTTGTATTTTTACCTATGTTTTAGTTCTAACATTATGTGCATAGTGGCAAAAATCTAATTTTCAGTACCATGCAAGTACCCTATTATTCACAAGAAGTTAGCTGTAAAAAATCTTTTATCCAAATGTATCAATCAATACTAAATAAATATTGTGTTGTTTAATTATTTATTTAATATTATTTTTCTATTATTTTAAAAATAAAAATAATACTGAGGAACCAAAACCTAGATCTTGCCTAAAGCTGTCGTAACTGTCACGAGATGGCGCAGTCTACATGGTTACAGCCTATAACAGGAATTTTTATGGTCTATGTGGTTAAATTTGATGTAAATATAGCTAAAAATCATTTAATTTTTAATTATATAATTTGTTGTATTATTGTTATCATTTCTGTAATAAAGAAGTTTACAAAATGTGGTCATAAATTAATATCAACTCATTTCGTTACTTGCAATTCTTAGCTAATAATTATTGGTTTATTCGTTAGTGTGTGTTTAATATCTATGAAATTAATAACATACTATTGGGGTATTCCCGCGTATTGTACTTTATGTTCTAAAAATGCAGAAGTGCCCATTTCACATTGTTGTAACAACTTCAGGTTACTTTGGTGTGCGTGGCACCTATAATAGTTCAAAAATCTACCACTACAATCTTGTCAACCAATTTTCTTTTTCAGCCATTTACAAAATAATTTTAAATTAAACATGTAGACTGATATTGGGTATTGTCGTCTGAGAATGTTCCTGTTCGGTAGGATCTAAACAAATTCTAATCAATATTATATTATATATGAACACGAACAGATATATTAGAATAATAATTTTATAATTTCTGTATTACACTCATGCAATATTGAAGCAACTTGTCAAAAGTTGCACTTGCATCTGCAATATTGCTCAATGTAAAATGGGCTTAATAAAGATGGTTTACAAAATGGGGTCGTAAATTAATATATAACACTCCTTTCGTTACTTGCAAATAATCTCACTTAAAATCTAATGTTAAAAATCAGTGTGTGCGTGTGTTGGTGTGTGCGTTTGTGTGTGCGTGTGTTTGTGTGTATGTGTTTGTGTGTAGGTACGTGTTTGTGTGTATGTGTTTCTGTGTATATGTTTGTGTGTATGTGTTTGTGTTGGTGTGTGCGTGTGTTTGTCTGTATGTGTTTGTGTTTGAGTTTGTGTTGGTGTGTGCGTATGTTTGTGTGTGCGTGTGTTTGAGTTTGTGTTGGTATGTGCGTATGTTTGTGTGTGCGTGTGTTTGTCTGTATGTATTTGTGTGTATGTGTGTACGTGTTTGTGTGTATGTGTGTATGTGATGGTGTTTGTGTTTGTGTTGGTGTGTGCGTATGTTTGTGTGTGCGTTTGTTTGTCTGTATGTGTTTGTGTGTATGTGTTTGTGTGTACGTATTTGTGTGTATGTGTTTGTGTGTAAGTGTTTGTGTGTATGTGTTTGTGTGTAAGTGTTTGTGTGTATGTGTTTGTGTGTATGTGTTTGTGTGTATGTGTTTGAGTTTGTGTTTGTGTGTACGTGTTTGTGTGTATGTGTTTGTGTGTATGTGTTTGAGTTTGTGTTGGTGTGTGCGTATGTTTGTGTGTGCGTGTATTGGTGTGTATGTGGTTGTGTGTATGTGTTTGAGTGTATGTGTTTGTGTGTACGTGTTTGTGTGTATGTGTTTGTGTGTATGTGTTTGAGTTTGTGTTGGTGTGTGCGTATATATGTGTGTGCGTGTATTGGTGTGTATGTGTTTGTGTGTATGTGTTTGAGTGTATGTGTTTGTGTGTATGTGTCTGTGTGTATGTGTATGTGTTTGTGTGTATGTGTTTGTGTGTATGTGTTTTTGTGTATGTGATGGTGTTTGTGTTGGTGTGTGCGTATGTTTGTGTGTATGTGTATGTGTTTGTGTGTATGTGTTTGAGTTTGTGTTGGTGTGTGCGTATGTTTGTGTGTACGTGTATTGGTGTGTACGTGTATTGGTGTGTATGTGTTTGTGTGTATGTGTGTATGTGTTTGAGTGTATGTTTTTGTGTGAACGTGTTTGTGTGTATGTGTTTGAGTTTGTGTTGGTGTGTGCGTATGTTTGTGTGTGCGTGTATTGGTGTGTATGTGTTTGTGTGTATGTGTTTGTGTGTATGTGTTTGTGTGTAAGTGTTTGTGTGTACGTGTTTGTGTGTATGTGTTTGTGTGTATGTGTTTGTGTGTATGTGTTTGTGTGTATGTGATGGTGTTTGTGTTTGTGTTGGTGTGTGCGTATGTTTGTGTGTGCGTTTGTTTGTCTGTATGTGTTTGTGTGTATGAGTTTGAGTGTACGTATTTGTGTGTATGTGTTTGTGTGTATGTGTTTGAGTTTGTGTTGGTGTCTGCGTATGTTTGTGTGTGCGTGTGTTTGTCTGTATGTGTTTGTGTGTATGTGTTTGTGTGTACGTGTTTGTGTGTATGTGTTTGTGTGTATGTGATGGTGTTTGTGTTTGTGTTGGTGTGTGCGTATGTTTGTGTGTGCGTTTGTTTGTCTGTATGTGTTTGTGTGTATGTGTTTGTGTGTACGTGTTTGTGTGTACGTGTTTGTGTGTATGTGTTTGTGTGTATGTGTTTGTGTGTATGTGATGGTGTTTGTGTTGGTGTGTGCGTATGTTTGTGTGTGCGTTTGTTTGTCTGTATGTGTTTGTGTGTATGTGTTTGTGTGTACGTATTTGTGTGTATGTGTTTGTGTGTAAGTGTTTGTGTGTAAGTGTTTGTGTGTATATGTTTGTGTGTAAGTGTTTGTGTGTATGTGTTTGTGTGTATGTGTCTGTGTGTATGTGTATGTGTTTGTGTTGGTGTGTACGTATGTTTGTGTGTGCGTGTGTTGGTGTGTATGTGTTTGTGTTGGTGGGTGCGTATGGTTGTATGTGCGTGTGTTGGTGTGTATGTGTTTGTGTGTATGTGTTTGAGTTTGTGTTGGTGTGTGCGTATGTTTGTGTGTGCGTGTATTGGTGTGTATGTGGTTGTGTGTATGTGTTTGAGTGTATGTGTTTGTGTGTACGTGTTTGTGTGTATGTGTTTGTGTGTATGTGTTTGAGTTTGTGTTGGTGTGTGCGTATGTATGTGTGTGCGTGTATTGGTGTGTATGTGTTTGTGTGTATGTGTTTGAGTGTATGTGTTTGTGTGTATGTGTTTGTGTGTATGTGTTTGTGTGTATGTGTTTGTGTGTATGTGTTTTTGTGTATGTGATGGTGATTGTGTTTGTGTTGGTGTGTGCGTATGTTTGTGTGTATGTGTTTGTGTGTATGTGTTTGAGTTTGTGTTGGTGTGTGCGTATGTTTGTGTGTGCGTGTATTGGTGTGTATGTGTTTGTGTGTTTGTGTGTATGTGTATGTGTGTATGTGTTTGAGTGTATGTTTTTGTGTGAACGTGTTTGTGTGTATGTGTTTGTGTGTATGTGTTTGAGTTTGTGTTGGTGTGTGCGTGTATTGGTGTGTATGTGTTTGTGTGTATGTGTTTGTGTGTATGTGTTTGTGTGTATGTGTTTGAGTGTATGTGTTTGTGTGTATGTGTTTGTGTGTATATGTTTGTGTGTATGTGTTTGTGTTGGTGTGTGCGTATGTTTGTGTGTGCGTATGTTGGTGTGTATGTGTTTGTGTTTATGTTTGTCTGTGTGTTTGTATGTGTGTGTGAGTGGCTTTAGAAGGAACATCTCCACATGCTTTAGATGGATCACCTCTAAAGGCTTTGGATGGCGCGTGTTAACAGTATTCAAATGGAACACCTACACAGGCTTTGGATGGGACATCTCTATAGTCTTTGGATGGGAATACTCCCACAGGCTTTGGATGGGATATCCATACAAGCTTTGGATGGAAATCTTAGATCTATCTAAAGACGAGTTTATCCTAAAGACGAATGTTTTATCTAAAGACGAGTTTAATCTAAAGACGAATTTAACTTCAAAACAAGTTTAAATTAGAGACAAGTTAAATCATAAGACGAGTTTATTCTAAAGACGTGTTCTATCTATAGTCAAGTTTTATGTAAAGACGATTTCTATTAAAAGATGAGTTGTATTTAAACAAGTTTTATCTAAAGACAAATATTATTTAAAAACCAATTTATTTTAAAGATGAGTTTTATCTAAAGATGAATATAACCTAAAAACGAGTTATTCGATTATGAATTAAATCTAAAATCAAATTAAGCCAATTACGAGTATAACCTATTTTACTTATAACGTAAAGATGCGTTCTACCTACTATACTGGTTGCAGAGCCATTTTTCTTAATTTATATTCTTCGTTTTCGCGTTCTCTGCGTAGTGCTTCATTTTCTTCAAAAGTGGATCTTTGGAGTGCAACAAAGTCCAGTTTTGCTTTTGCTAATTCTATATACTGCTATCGTGTATCTATTTGCATAGAAGGACGACGTCGTTTAGTCCACGATTCTTTATTATTTGTACTATTCCGCGTATTTTGTTTGTAATTTAATTTACTGCTCACAGGTGTTTTTAAAGCGGCAGGATTCCATTTGGCCCAATCTTTCTGTATCTACAACAGAAATTAAAATGTCAATTAATATAAATAAAAAGGTACTTACTAAAATTTTCATCAAAATTTATTAGATACCTCTTTATTTATCTCTACTATTGCTTCATCTTCAGATGTGGCATTTTCTACTAGGATATCATTTTCAAATAGGACATCATTTTCTACTGCAAAAGTATGCTGTACAACAGGAGCAAACTTTTTAATTTGAATGGCATTTTTACTGCAGGGTCACTTACTTCTAGCAGTATATCATTTTCTACCACATAATCTTTGGTTAAATATTTACTACACGTTGGTTTTGGTAACACATCATCATCATAATTATTTACCAAGCCATGAACAGTCTTTTGTTTCATAAGAGATACTGCCAATTCATGACAGGTTTTGTCTGGTATAAACAACGGCTCTCCACCGCCAGTTTTTATTATCGACATTCTCTCTTCCGAAACATCTTTGCGTGTTTTTCTCTTAATATTATCGTAATTTTTTTTAAGGGATTCAGATGTTCGGTAAACAGCATTTGGTGCTTTGGCATTAAATTGTTTATTAATAATTTCCCATACTTGTTCTTTTTGTTTGTTCGTTATATCATTTGTAATTTTATTTTCTATTACATACTTATTTTCGCCGACAAGTTGCAATAAATACAACTTTTCATCGCTTGTAAAATTAGCGTTTCTAACTCTTTTTTCGGTTCCATTTTATCTACATAATCATATAAAAATAATTAGTAACGTTGAATTAAAACATTATTAGTACCTACTTTCTATCTAATAATTTTATACTTACTTTATACTTTTTTACGAAAAACTATTGAATTACAAAAAAAACACAAACTAAAATTCTGACAGTGACGACAAACTTACTAGATTCTAATTAGAAAACGTAAATTATAAGTTCTAATTATTTTTATACAGAAATGTTTAGATCTCTAGTTTTAGATATCAAATTTTCAACTAAGCTGAACTTAGTTAAGGTATGCACAAATTCAATCCGCGCCCCAAACTTAAAATAAAAGGACTCCTTAGTTTTATAGTAATTCTTAGTTAAGTTGCTTTTTAAGGAGATGTGGTGCAACTGGGCATTAATAAAGTGTATCTATACATAAATTTTGTTCTAACATTCAATATAATCATTTACAGTTTGAAAAATTTACATTTTAAGTTTATTTTTTGCTTTCTGTCTTTTATACTTTTAATAGATTCGCATAAACTTAAACAAAACATCATGTTTGAATCTTCTTCCGCTTTTTTTGCATTTTTATTTGATATAAAATCAGTTAAAGTTGAAACTGCAGTATTGAGATTTTTCTCTCTAAATTTGTTTCTTTATTTTTCTGACATGAGACGATTGGTTCAGATAATTGGCGTTCCTTCTCTGGACGTAGATGTAGACGGTTGTGGTGATGGCGATTGTTTACTTCGTCTTTGTTTTGGCGTTAAAGCCCATGAGTATCTTTATTTTCATTTTCTATTTCACCCTCCAGAACTGTTCCAGTGTTATTTGATATGTTTGTGAAGCTACCAAATCGTCTGATAACAAAAATATTGAATGATAAATTAATACTTCTTTTGAAAAACTTCATAGTTTATAGGTGTTATACAGTGAGTTTATTTTAACGTGAAACATGGGATTTTTCATATGCATGGTTACGAATTTGACAGCAATGTATTAGAACGTTATTTTTTAAAATAAACATGGGGAATAAATTTGAATTTGTTAATTGGTGTCACATTGCTGCTACTTGGTAATACGACTTATACTTTGAACAATTATTAATAGTTGGATGGTGCTTATCAAAAAGGAACCAAGCGCCAAATTAAAAAAATTAGTAAATGGCACCAAGTACTGTATAAAGCATCATTCCATGTTTTTCTAAATAGTACTAGGTGCCAGACTGTTTATACCGCCCTCTATTATATGTTGAACCAAACGCCAATGTCAGTAAGCTAGTTTTTACCTTCCGCTTACCTGTAAAGGAAGGTATTGGAATCATGCAAAAAATCGGGTGGTGAATTTTTAGTGGATGAGCACGAATTAGGGCCCTTACAACTCATTTTTGATAGTTTCACGATGATGTCTGTGTGTATGTGTGTATGTGTGTATGTGTGTGTGTGTGTGTGTGTGTGTGTGTGTGTGTGTGTGTGTGTGTGTGTGTGTGTGTGTGTGTGTGTGTGTGTGTGTGTGTGTGTGTGTGTGTGTGTGTGTGTGTGTGTGTGTGTGTGTGTGTGTGTGTGTGTGTGTGTGTGTGTGTGTGTGTGTGTGTGTGTGTGTGTGTGTGTGTGTGTGTGTGTGTGTGTGTGTGTGTGTGTGTGTGTGTGTGTGTGTGTGTGTGTGTGTGTGTGTGTGTGTGTGTGTGTGTGTGTGTGTGTGTGTGTGTGTGTGTGTGTGTGTGTGTGTGTGTGTGTGTGTGTGTGTGTGTGTGTGTGTGTGTGTGTGTGTGTGTGTGTGTGTGTGTGTGTGTGTGTGTGTGTGTGTGTGTGTGTGTGTGTGTGTGTGTGTGTGTGTGTGTGTGTGTGTGTGTGTGTGTGTGTGTGTGTGTGTGTGTGTGTGTGTGTGTGTGTGTGTGTGTGTGTGTGTGTGTGTGTGTGTGTGTGTGTGTGTGTGTGTGTGTGTGTGTGTGTGTGTGTGTGTGTGTGTGTGTGTGTGTGTGTGTGTGTGTGTGTGTGTGTGTGTGTGTGTGTGTGTGTGTGTGTGTGTGTGTGTGTGTGTGTGTGTGTGTGTGTGTGTGTGTGTGTGTGTGTGTGTGTGTGTGTGTGTGTGTGTGTGTGTGTGTGTGTGTGTGTGTGTGTGTGTGTGTGTGTGTGTGTGTGTGTGTGTGTGTGTGTGTGTGTGTGTGTGTGTGTGTGTGTGTGTGTGTGTGTGTGTGTGTGTGTGTGTGTGTGTGTGTGTGTGTGTGTGTGTGTGTGTGTGTGTGTGTGTGTGTGTGTGTGTGTGTGTGTGTGTGTGTGTGTGTGTGTGTGTGTGTGTGTGTGTGTGTGTGTGTGTGTGTGTGTGTGTGTGTGTGTGTGTGTGTGTGTGTGTGTGTGTGTGTGTGTGTGTGTGTGTGTGTGTGTGTGTGTGTGTGTGTGTGTGTGTGTGTGTGTGTGTGTGTGTGTGTGTGTGTGTGTGTGTGTGTGTGTGTGTGTGTGTGTGTGTGTGTGTGTGTGTGTGTGTGTGTGTGTGTGTGTGTGTGTGTGTGTGTGTGTGTGTGTGTGTGTGTGTGTGTGTGTGTGTGTGTGTGTGTGTGTGTGTGTGTGTGTGTGTGTGTGTGTGTGTGTGTGTGTGTGTGTGTGTGTGTGTGTGTGTGTGTGTGTGTGTGTGTGTGTGTGTGTGTGTGTGTGTGTGTGTGTGTGTGTGTGTGTGTGTGTGTGTGTGTGTGTGTGTGTGTGTGTGTGTGTGTGTGTGTGTGTGTGTGTGTGTGTGTGTGTGTGTGTGTGTGTGTGTGTGTGTGTGTGTGTGTGTGTGTGTGTGTGTGTGTGTGTGTGTGTGTGTGTGTGTGTGTGTGTGTGTGTGTGTGTGTGTGTGTGTGTGTGTGTGTGTGTGTGTGTGTGTGTGTGTGTGTGTGTGTGTGTGTGTGTGTGTGTGTGTGTGTGTGTGTGTGTGTGTGTGTGTGTGTGTGTGTGTGTGTGTGTGTGTGTGTGTGTGTGTGTGTGTGTGTGTGTGTGTGTGTGTGTGTGTGTGTGTGTGTGTGTGTGTGTGTGTGTGTGTGTGTGTGTGTGTGTGTGTGTGTGTGTGTGTGTGTGTGTGTGTGTGTGTGTGTGTGTGTGTGTGTGTGTGTGTGTGTGTGTGTGTGTGTGTGTGTGTGTGTGTGTGTGTGTGTGTGTGTGTGTGTGTGTGTGTGTGTGTGTGTGTGTGTGTGTGTGTGTGTGTGTGTGTGTGTGTGTGTGTGTGTGTGTGTGTGTGTGTGTGTGTGTGTGTGTGTGTGTGTGTGTGTGTGTGTGTGTGTGTGTGTGTGTGTGTGTGTGTGTGTGTGTGTGTGTGTGTGTGTGTGTGTGTGTGTGTGTGTGTGTGTGTGTGTGTGTGTGTGTGTGTGTGTGTGTGTGTGTGTGTGTGTGTGTGTGTGTGTGTGTGTGTGTGTGTGTGTGTGTGTGTGTGTGTGTGTGTGTGTGTGTGTGTGTGTGTGTGTGTGTGTGTGTGTGTGTGTGTGTGTGTGTGTGTGTGTGTGTGTGTGTGTGTGTGTGTGTGTGTGTGTGTGTGTGTGTGTGTGTGTGTGTGTGTGTGTGTGTGTGTGTGTGTGTGTGTGTGTGTGTGTGTGTGTGTGTGTGTGTGTGTGTGTGTGTGTGTGTGTGTGTGTGTGTGTGTGTGTGTGTGTGTGTGTGTGTGTGTGTGTGTGTGTGTGTGTGTGTGTGTGTGTGTGTGTGTGTGTGTGTGTGTGTGTGTGTGTGTGTGTGTGTGTGTGTGTGTGTGTGTGTGTGTGTGTGTGTGTGTGTGTGTGTGTGTGTGTGTGTGTGTGTGTGTGTGTGTGTGTGTGTGTGTGTGTGTGTGTGTGTGTGTGTGTGTGTGTGTGTGTGTGTGTGTGTGTGTGTGTGTGTGTGTGTGTGTGTGTGTGTGTGTGTGTGTGTGTGTGTGTGTGTGTGTGTGTGTGTGTGTGTGTGTGTGTGTGTGTGTGTGTGTGTGTGTGTGTGTGTGTGTGTGTGTGTGTGTGTGTGTGTGTGTGTGTGTGTGTGTGTGTGTGTGTGTGTGTGTGTGTGTGTGTGTGTGTGTGTGTGTGTGTGTGTGTGTGTGTGTGTGTGTGTGTGTGTGTGTGTGTGTGTGTGTGTGTGTGTGTGTGTGTGTGTGTGTGTGTGTGTGTGTGTGTGTGTGTGTGTGTGTGTGTGTGTGTGTGTGTGTGTGTGTGTGTGTGTGTGTGTGTGTGTGTGTGTGTGTGTGTGTGTGTGTGTGTGTGTGTGTGTGTGTGTGTGTGTGTGTGTGTGTGTGTGTGTGTGTGTGTAGCTATGTGGTCAGGGCCGTATTTCTGTCAGTCGGATAACTCAAATACGAATTACCCAAAAATTTTGATATTTGGTATTTAACATTTGTATATAAATTGGAAGAACCCAATAGATTTTGGTACAAATATCTTCACCGGAAGTGATATTTTTTGAAGATTGAAAAGATTAATTGTCAAAAATGTATATAAAGGCTATAGCCGGGTAAGATGGTCAAATCGGCCCCCAAAGGAAATCGATCGGGAATATGATTTCTATCATTTGTACCCAAAATTGAAATTTTTGGTAAAAATGTTAACCCCCAGACCCCCCACCCCCCGTAGAAATAGCCAAAAACGTGTTTTTTACAATTAATTCTATATCTTTTTTTCTACTGAGACTACGCGTTTGAAAAAAAAATTTTCCTGAAATTTATGAACAATTCTTTTCGATAAAAATTGTTTTGACGTTTTTGCCGCCATATTTGAATTTATAAAAATTTATAAAAATTAAAAAAGTGGAAAAACACTTATTTCACTACGTTAATATAGAGGTGACGGCATGAAAAAAATCTAAAAAATTCCTCTTCGAGAGAGGAATAATTGGTATTTTTTTCAGATTTTTCCGATTGGTGCAACCTTTCGAAAAAAATTAAAAACCGTATTTTGTGTTCCCAATCTAGGTTTTTCTTCCCATAATGACAATAGAAATCCATTGAAAAAAACTCAATAATTCCTCTTCGAGAGAGGAATAATTGGTATTTTTTCAGATTTTTCCGATTGGTGAACTTTCGAAAAAAATTAAAAACCGTATTTTGTGTTTTGTGAACACAAAATACGGTTTTTTGAGATTTTTTTCATGCCGTCACCTCTATATTAACGTAGTGAAATAAGTGTTTTTCCACTTTTTTAATTTTTATAAATTTTTATAAATTCAAATATGGCGGCAAAAATGTCAAAACAATTTTTATCGAAAAGAATTGTTCATAAATTTCAGGAATTTTTTTTTCAAACGCGTAGTCTCAATAGAAAAAAAGATATAGAATTAATTGTAAAAAACACGTTTTTGGCTATTTCTACGGAGCGTGGGGGGTCTGGGGGTTAACATTTTTACCAAAAAATCCAATTTTGGGTACAAATGATAGAAATCGTATTCCCGATCGATTTTCTTTGGGGGCCGATTTGACCATCTTACCCGGCTACAGCCTTTGGATAAATATAGTATTTATTCGTAATAAGAATAAGAGGCAAAGTTATTTGTAACTTACGTTATAAAAAAATTGTCTTTATCTGGTAGCATCAAAGAACTGCAGTAAAATTTAAAAAATTAATTTATCAAATAAAACGTTGAAATCTTGTAATCCATGTTCGACTGAATTTTGTTTCTGTGTAAAAAATATTGACAGGTGAGATGGGTGACAAGTTGACATACTAGTTCTATATGTCATAAGTAAGATATTAAATGTAGTAATTGAACGGAGGATGGCTTCAGCACAGAAGAGTTTTCCTGTGAATGAATCTTTTTATTCAGATGATGCAAATTTCTGTGTTTCAATATTTTAGATTTTTATTTGTATATTTTAAACGGGCACCGGATTGTACGTATACATTTCTGTTTAAAGTCTAGATATGGCGGAAGGTTGTGTGATGGCCACGTCAGATTTTTTATTATTGTAAAAGGAACCAAGCGACTTAACTTTTTAAATAACTGCTAATGTAGTGCATAATGGCACTTGGTTCCATTTATAAAAAGTTATTGTCATATCAAAATTATCCTATCGTTCGGTTTTAATAAAAAGAAAGTGAGTGACAGAACTAAATTGATTTTAAAGCGTGCATTAGAAATTGATAATGTATATCATGATACCGAAAGTCTACCTTTCAAGAAATCAAAACAAGAAGAATCGAGAGATGTAAGTTCCTACCTGCATAAAGTTGGGTTAGGAGAGTTTTTGTAAAATTTAATTTGATTTGTTCCAGAACACAGGCAGCAGTAGTCTTGCTTCAGAACTAAATTATGCAAATACTCCAGTGTTTGTTGTCGGGGAAAACATTATTATTGAAGAAATCAATGAGGTCGGTCAGTTTGAATATGAAACAGAAGAAATTGAAGATAATTTTGAAAACAAAGCAACTGATGAAGCTTGTTCCGAAAATTCTAACAATACCAACGGAGAAAATAGCAATATAACTGGAAGTATTTACACTGATCTACCTATTGTAACTCCTTGTGTTCAGGAAGAGTTTGGAAACAATCAAACTGGCAATGAAAATGATACTGAGTCATATGACTCAGACTGAAATTCGGAGATTAATAGCAATTCTTCCACAGAAACTGTTTCTTCAGTATCAGATACTGAAGATTCAATAAATAGAAAGAAATGAAAAACTTCTGAAAGACAGAAAAAAGTGGAAGGGATGCCCAAAAAAGGAAGAAAAAACAAGTATCCAGGGCAAACTTTTCTAACAAGGAAAAAGTGAAAAGATTCAAATGAAACTCATTATTCAGTTATAGGAAAACTTAAGGAACGCAAGAGCTGCCTCCAATATAATTGTACCTGTTCTGGAAAATGCGGTGCCAAAGTTTCCGTCACAGAAAGGAAAACTTTGTTCAACAATTCATAATGAATTTGGGACTGATTTTGTCGGGACCATCACCTTTACTAATGTCTATGTGTTCTATAATATCAAGTATTTTATCTCTACTCAGGTGCAAAGCATGTTAGATTATTACATTAGTAGTAATTATATTATCATTATTAGTAAAACTGTTGCAGTCATTATTATCACTGTATACCGATTCAAAGTAATTCGCAAATAAGTTGCAAATACTTTCACCAGACGTTGCTTCTGTTATTTAAAAACATAATATTAGGTATAGCATGATTCTTTTTTAAATTGTTTACAAACTTCAAAAACAAATTTACATTTTTCTTTACATTGGATTAGATAAAGTTGGCAAAGTTTTTAAAATCTAGTTTTGATTTAATTTTAATCCTTTCGCGCAAGAGGGCAAAAGTATTATAATATGAAATTATATATGAAATATGTTTTCCATTTTCTATGAAATTTATTTTTCTCTTTTATCGTTTTTATGAGACTTTTTTAAACCAGGGTGGATACTTCTTAGATTTTTTAGTTTTAATACGTGCATATGTATCTAAAAGCTTGTACAGAATACTATTAAAACGTTCTATATTGATATGCACATCTTTATGATTTAATCTTCCAGCTCAATTTATGCAATTTAGCTTATAATATATTAATTCTTCACAATTACAGTTGATATAATCGTAATTTGATACATTTGTGATAGAGACAATTGATTTTTTCTAAACTTAAGTTAAATTCAATGAGAGGATGATAATTATTAATAGTACTTAAAGGGGTGGTAGATAAACTAATATCTACAATTTTGGAACAAAAAAACTAGATCTAATATTCTGTCTATATTATTTTTTCCGTCATTACACTGAAACAAGTTCCAAATAGCTACCGTATTTATCACTTCAAGATGCCAGTCCACTGCGCAACGTGGGTTGCATAGAGATCATCCATTTTATATGATAGTATTTCACAGTCCTTGAGTGGTTCAATTAATTTAGTTTTTTCTGTGAATGTGAAATTTTTTCGAAATAATCTATTTTCTTACAGCAAAACACAACGGATTTTTTTAGTTCGTTTAATGTTTCTAGATTGTGGTCAGAGACGGTTCTTGTGCACTCATTTGTACAATAGTGGGATTCACCGGAGAAGTTAAAAGATCTTGTATAGAAGACGACGACTTGCAATCATTACATATCCAAGTTTTTGAAACTACATAATGTATTTTTTTCTGCATTCGATATATTTATACAGTTGTAGTGAACACTTCTTTGACAAAGACCGCTGCAAGAAATCCCTTTGTTGTTTCTACTCACAGATTTGCATTTGTGACACAGACACGAAACTGACCGCACAAATATAAAACACCAATAAATAGTTGGACGATTGTAGTTCACTGATCTACGCGTACAAGTTAAATTTTGACAATTAATGGCTAAGTAAGAAACGATGAATTGTACTAAAGCACTTTAAAGTTAGAGTGGTAATATTTAAATTACAGTTTATTAGATGTGTATTAAGAACACAAATTTTAACTATGGTTGAGTGCAATATGAATTAATATAACAATAATTGCTAGTAATTAAAAATGGTTAAAGAATCCGCTGAAAAACTGAATTTAGCTAAGACAAGTAAAACACGTGCGTACTGTGCTACAACTTTGCTTCTGTAACTAACTATTTCTAACTTAAACGTTCATTATCGTGTGGTCATTTTCTTGATAAGTATATCGGTTCCCGTCGGTTCGTTGGTCTAGATAGAGGTATGATTCTCGCTTAGGGTGCGAGAGGTCCCGGGTTCAAATCCCGGACGAGCCCATTATAAACGATATACTTACTGAACGTATCTATTATATGGTCATTTTCTTATAAATTATATCGGCTCGTTGGTCTAGGGGTATGGTTCTCGCTAAGGGTGCGAGAGGTCCCGGGTTCAAATCCCGGATGGGCCCATTATAAACGATATAATTACTGACTGTATCTTTATAATGTGGTCATTTTCTTGATAAGTATATCTGCTCGTTGGTCTAGGGCAGAGGTTCCCAAACTTTTTTTCTCGTAGACCACTTTCAAAATTTTAGTGGTTTGCTACATTTCTACCATATTTCCAAAACTCGTCAAAATTTTTTAAAAAAGTAACATTAAGGGAGGTTTAAAAAAATGGAAATTAATTCTAAATAAACAGGCTAATCCATATGCCGGCCTAACTGAATTTTTTTTTCAAATCCGTGGATAAAAAAAAAGAAGCAAAAAAATTGCAATATTATTTTTTCGCGCTGTTAGGATTGCATGAGAACCGTAGCTCCTAAAAAATTTTAACCAAAAAATCTGAAAATTAGAATCTTAAAGCTTCAAAATACTTTTTAGAAAGTTTCAATACGACCATTTTTCACCTGTTAAAAATGACCGAAAAATTTGTAATTTTTTTGCACGCTTAATTTTTTTGGGTAGTGTATTATCTGCCTACATTGATAGGTAAAGCCAAGACAACATTTTTGTTCTTTACTATCGAAACCAGATAAATTTTCGTGGACCCCCACTTGCAACTTGTGAGCCCCCATTTTTTGTTCACGCCAACGTGGACCCCCGTCGAGTCTCCCGTGGAAAGGTGCGAAAGGTCCCGGGTTCATATCCTGGACGTGCCCATTAAAAATATTATACTTATTGCACGTATCTTTATAATGTGGTCATTTTCTTGATAATTATATCGGCTCGTTGGTCTGGGGATATGATTCTCGCTTTGGGTGCGAAAGGTCCCGGGTTCAAATCCCGGACGAGCCCATTCCAAATAGGAAGTGTCTATTGGCACAAAAAAACGCGAGAAAACGCGATACACGAAATACAGTGTTGCCGATTATTTTATTAGTTTATGTCAAAAGACGGAGTTCTGTTGGACTCAAGATGGGTTTTGTTAGCATAGATTAGTTTATGTCAAAAAAACGGAGTTCTGTTGGACTCAAGAAGGGTTTTGTTAGCATAGATTAGTTTATGTCAACACGAACAGAACTCCGTTTTTTGACATAAACTAATCTATGCTAACAAAACCCTTCTTGAGTCCAACAGAACTCCGTTTTTTTGACAAACTAATCTATGGTAACAAAACCCTTCTTGGTCCAACAGAACGCCGTCTTTTGACATAAACTAATAAAATAATCGGCAACACTGTATTTCGCGTATCGCGTTTTCTCGCGTTTTTCGCGTTTCGAATATCGCGTTTCGCGTTTTTTTGTGCCAATAGACACTTCCTTATAAATATTACATTTATTGAACGTCTCTTTATTACTAGTCCAGTCAAATTAGTAAAAACATGGGAACAAATTCGAGTAAAGTTAATTTTTGCATATATTGTATTGTATATAGGACTGCGCCCGGCAACCCGCTCAAAATGGCGTCCGAAAGTCGTCATTTTGAAATGGTGACATCACTAGAAAAAAGCTTATATCTTCTAAACCACTTGTCGTCAACATTTTGCTCATAAAAAGTTTTACATAATTCAAGAAAATATGTATTTTTCTTAAATACTGTAAAGCTGGATTCACATGAACCGTTTACACCGTCCGCAAAACACGTTGGTATTTCACATAAGACGTCAACGTTTTCAGAGCTGCACACTACTAGCAATGAAAAATGAAATATAACCAAAATTGTTTGGTTATGTTATGTTCTAATGTCACTTGTGTTGTTTGTTGTGATCAGTGTGTAAGTAACGATGAGTAAGAAAAATTGATAATATTTCCTGAAATTTTAATTACCGAAGTCCAGAAGCATTCCTGTCTCTATAATCCCGGAGCGGAGCATGCGCAAATGGCAATGACGGTCACAACGGACCGTCAAAGCCGTCAACGCTCAGACCGTTGAGAACGTTCAGTGTCAACCAATCAGGCTACGGAACGGTGGGAACGTTACGGCGGTAACGGCTCATGTGAATCCCGCTTAAGGCATGATATTTTGCCCTTTTTGTAAAAAGCCGATGTTGTATCACACCCTGATAAATTATGATATGATAAGGCAATTTTTTGAAATTCTGGCATTTTTTCTGCTATTCTTGTGTACTTATTGGATTTTCCTTCTTTTCCTGGTCGCCGAAACCACACATCTGTTTTATCGGTAAAATAATGTATCAATAAAACTACTAAATCAGTATCTTCCCCCATAACAATTACATTTGTACATTTTATGGTTTCTGTTTCCACAGCTGTTATAACTATTAGTAAATCCGCATCATTTATGGCCTGTTTGACTTTAATATTATTGGCAAAGAGATAATTTTTTAACAATTGTATAATAGTCCAGTCAGGAGAGGTTTTGACTGAAGACTAATACATAACCAAATGAAATTTGGCATGTGAGTAGTTAAGAACATACAGAAACAAAACAAAAATTCGCTCCACCTCGGTATGCTCCGCTTCCCACAAAAATTTTCAGTTGAAACTCAAAATTTTCTTGTAACGCATTTTCCTCGAAAACTATCAAAGATTTTGGAAAACTGTTTTGACAGGATGAAAGCTGAGGAAATTTGCTATCAAAATGGTCTTTGAAAATTTTTCATAAGTAGCACCGTGTAGGCACCAGCCATTTAATATTCGAATGACTTGAGAATTTTCTGTATAGTAGGCGCTACATTGCGAATGACGTAATAAATTCGCCGCTACAGAATGAATGTGGTATAACTTCGTTAAAGAACATCATTTTGTAAAGATAAAAATTGCATTTTATTCGTCGAGGCTTCCACTTTCAATTGCACTAATAACATTTGAATTTCCGAGCCCGTTTATACCGAGAAACTTGCTTTAAAAAAAATCATAACTCAGTATTAGAACACGTTCAAAGAATTCTCAATATTTTCAATATCTATGAATGAAATTGTAAACTCGTAGAGGATTATCTTCATTAAATCATCCCCAATCACATGCAACTATTTGGAGGGTTGTGTGTTGTACGTCCGAAAAAAAAACTGGTTTTTGCTATCTCATAGATTTCTTTATTTATCGCGGGCACGAGCATTTTTGAAAATAGACCACTTTTTGGCCCCGTAAATAGATTTTTAATGAGCTTATCGTTAAATACAAATCCTAATCAACAAGATTCTGTAATTTGTTTCATCAATTGTACTACTACGTACATGTAACAGATGTTTTCCTAAAAAAAGATCATAACCTATAAATGAAGAAGGTAGCGAAAACCAGTTTTCTTTTCGGACGTACAACACACAACCCTCCAAATATTTGCATCTGATTGGGATGATTTGGTGAAGATAATCCTCAACGAGTTTACAATTTCATTCATAGATATTGAAAATATTGAGAATTCTTTAATACTGAGTTATGATTCTTTAAAAAGCAAGTTTCTCGGTATAAACGGGGTCGGAAATTCAAATGTTATTAGTGCAATTGAAAGTGGAAGCCTCGACGAATAAAATGCAATTTTTATCTTTACAAAATGATGTTCTTTAGCGAAGTTATACCACATTCATTCTGTAGCGGCGAATTTATTACGTCATTCGCAATGTAGCGCCTACTATACAGAAAGTTCTCAAGTTATTCGAATATTAAACGGCTGGTGCCTACACGGTGCTACTTATGAAAAATTTTCAAAGATCATTTTGATAGCAAATTTCCTCAGCTTTCATCCTGTCAAAACAGTTTTCCAAAATTTTCGATAGTTTTCGAGAAAAATGCGTTACAAGAAAATTTTGAGTTTCAACTGAAAATTTTTGTGGGAAGCGGAGCATACCGAGGTGGAGCGAATTTTTTTTCTGTTTCTGTATGTTCTTAACTACTCACATGCCAAATTTCATTTGGTTATGTATTAGTCTTGGGTTTCAGTTAATTTTTGACTCTCCTGACTGGACTATAAATGCAATTTTATTATCTCTTCTTTTTTAAAATTCATTTTCAGGAATTGGGACAATGAATTCCATCGCTATACTTGTGTCGTCAATCCTCTGACAATCACCTCGCCTAATTTGTTCTTTTTGTTTAGTGCTATCCGTACCATACCCATCAAATAATATTATACTGTTTTGGGCATACATTGTTAAAATATAATCAGCATATTGCTTGCAAATATCTTTGTAAGATGCCGTTTTTTGCCAAATAATTTTATGTAGTAAGTGACCACCTTCGATAACAAAAAGAGCGTTCCCATTTAAAGTTTTTTTTGGAGGAATCATGAGATCTATAGTTTTAAATAACTGAGATTTTTCTGTCTTTCTCAAATTAGTACCTTCCGTGCACTATTGGGCAGTTCATAATGAAAGCACTTTTATAAATCATCATCGGATCTAGTAAGAGCCACGATTCTGTGAAATAGGATTGTTGAATCAATTGAAATTTCCTTGTTTCCTAATTTTAAAACGGGTGGTTTGACCATGGTAACAACTATATTCTTAATTCTTAAATGAACCTCTCCATATGTACGATTTTCTACTTTTTGTAATCCAGCCAAAGAACGTAAAGAACGCGTTATGTGTAAAATTGTCCAATTCTTTCTGATTCATTTAATGATCTAAATGTTGCATAAACTGTAAATACAAATGTGCACTCTTAGCGTATCGGAAATTTCCAGAAGCGTGAAAAATAGGCAACATTTCTTGAATAAATGAAGTTCCCAACAACCTACTCTTTCCGAAGCTAAAAATATGTTCATAAGTTCTATTGCACGATAATAAAAAGGCCATAGTTTTGATGTTGATTTGTTAACTTCTTAGCAATATATTCTTCCATTTTACAAATAATTGGATGCTCAATTATTTCGTCGTATTGCTGTTGTAAATTTTGGATAATTCCAAAACTTCTTCACAGTAAGAGCTATATTTTTTATAAGAATTGAATTCAATGCATGCTGTGAGCTCGTAAAACTCTAGCATATGAATGTCCGTTTATCATGTTAGGGATGCTATTTTTTGCATACACAGTTCCCCACAGTTCTTCTATTCCACTCCCAGATATTATATATCCCACTGCACCCATAAAGGACATAAGGAGATGAAAACCATCTAGTAGAACTACACTGCGCAAAACAATTAAAGGGACACCTGAAATTTTCTAAAAAAAGTCTCTTTTTCAAATGCCTATATCTTGGGCGAAATTTGGCCGTTTTGAACCCCCCGTCACGTCAAAATGTTCGTACAACTGTCTATTTTATGATGCCATATATCACATACCATTTCGCACTTTATACGATATATGGCGCGCCATTGAACAAAATAAAAATTTTGATGCAGATACTTTTTGCCAAAAAATTGAAATGAAGAAAGTTAGGAAATTTTGTCAGCTTCAAAATACTTTTTTTTAGATTTTTTCAACGATTTTTTTTATTCGAGTTACGCTCACTTGAATGGAAACAGAGCACAAAAATTTCGATTCGCTGTCACGAGCTTGCTGTGTGTCCTATTGACACGGAATGAAGTGCAAATTCAAGAGGAAACTTGAGTTGTTCTCCCCGACGACGCCATACCATGTTCCGCTAATCATTGCCATATAAGCAAAATCGCGTCTCGTCCGTGAATAAAACCTGTCGCCACTCCCTCGCCCTCCAATTGGCATGGCCGCGGGCATATTCCAACCTCAAGCCCCTGTGGCTTCGTGTCAGAATGGGGACCAGAACTGGGAGCCGCGCTCTCAACCCTCTATCCCTCAACTGATTTCTAACTGTTTGGTTAGATATGCGACAACCTTGAAACGAGACCCGTTTCGCTATATTCCGTGCGGTGACGTTTTTTTCTCGGATACTAATGCGATGGATGACACGATCTTCTCGGGCCGTCGTGACTTGCCGTCTACCTTTGACTCAGCCCCGCTTGTAAAAAGCCGATAACCCGGTTAGCCTCAAGTGGCAGTATTTGTCTCCGTAGCATTTCGATGATTATTGGGGGTCACAAATTTAAATGCAAGAAATAAGGGGATTTCGTCCTTGAAGTGAGGAACTTTTTTTAATTCCGGAGTTACTTTATCTGGACTTGTCGTGAGCTGCGATCATTTACTGTCTGGATACCGCATGACCCTCTGATCTTAATATGTATTACTGTTTGAATTCTGATGATAAAAACGCGTATGTAACGTCGTAATATCAGCTGGTGCACTAGAAATACGCTATTTTGTTCGTTTTAATTAGTTCATACATCAAAAATTTAAGTCTAATCACAAAATAATATGTTACTTACTAAACGCCACACAGCACTGACATTAGTTTATTACTTTACTTAAATCACTGTTAGTATCAGAACTTAAAACAACGTGTAGTGCCTTTATATACAGAGGTTGGTCAAACGTGACAATACAAGCCTCTTGAAAATTTTTTTTGATAAATTAACAGCATATTCTAAGCTTGTATATATAGTACTTATATTATTAGGATTCATGTTTACAAAAGGCAAAGGAAGAACTTCACTGGTTGAAAATCTCGTAGATCCCATAGTTTTAATTTCCATGAAGCCTTGCCAAGCTGGAGCTGGATAAATTATTGGTAAACTTAATGATGTGCTAAAGAAAACAAGTCCGTTTATCATGTTAGGGATGCTATTTTTTGCTATAAAGTTTAATTCGTCAGGAACAGGTTACCGTAGGTTATCAATTTCCTTGAATTTTAAGTATTTCAATCCATCTCTAACGGGTTTAAATGTTTTAAGTGAAATTTCTGTATATGTATGGGTCTGTTCTCTTTGAAATTTTTCTTTTCTTATCGTAGTCACTGATGTTTTGGGAGTTACACACATATAATCCCACCCATGCTATGAAAAGTACCATGACTGTCTATTGTTTTTATATTAAAATCTGCATTGTCAAATACAAATTGAACAAATGCTTCATCATTTATTAATAAATTTTGAGAATCTACAATTTCTTCTTGCATTTTCAATACATTATTGTATTGAAAATATATACAAAATCCCAATGAATGAAGGATGCCAATTAACTCCCTCGATTCGTATTTTCGATGATTGAAAATCGCCAATGCACTCAATAAAGGCGATTTATAGGATATCGGACGGATTATGTTTATTATGCAGTTGCAAAGTGTTAATGCTTTTTATTTGTATTCGATTTTGAAGGTTGACAACGCGACATTGTCAATATTTCAAGGAAATGAAATTAATTTTTTGGAATAGTTTCTTTTCCACCATCCAGTATTTCTGCAGGAGTTTTAGTATGGTATACTTTAGATAAAATATCTTCCCTTATTATTATAGCAACTGCTTCTACAATTCTTTCTCTTTCTGCTTTTTCCGAAGTTTATTTGTCTTGATACCAACTATTAGGAATAATTTTTCTGAATTCCCTTTAAAACACAGAATATTTGGTTTTCCTTGAATATCTGTTACAATTATATTATCTTCAAAATAGTTACAAAGCCTTTGTTTTAAATATTTAGCTGACCACATTTTACTACCTTCTATTTTTATAATCATAAAGTTCATCAGTTCCGTTATTGAAAATTGGCAATCATCAGCATCCTCCTGTACATAATCACATAGTTGTTGAAATGTTAGTTCTAATTTAGGATCGGTAGGGCGTCCAACAGTTTTATCTGATACCGATGTAACGAACAAACCGTAATAATGCCTTTTTTGGAATAGTTTCTTTTCCACCGTCCAGTATTTCTGCAGGAGTTTTAGTATGGTATACTTTAGATAAAATATCTTCCCTTATTATTATAGCAACTGCTTCTACAATTCTTTCTCTTTCTGCTTTTTCCGAAGTTTATTTGTCTTGATACCAACTATTAGGAATAATTTTTCTGAATTCCCTTTAAAACACAGAATATTTGGTTTTCCTTGAATATCTGTTACAATTATATTATCAGTAATAATATAACAAGAGAGTGAGAATAAATTGAAAATAATTTGACAGATCTTTCGGAAACTTGTTGCCAGGCAATAGTCACGAGCGCCCGTAGGGCTCGAGTGGCTATTGCCACATGGCAACAAGTTTGAGAAAGAATCTGGAGAATTATTATCTAATTTATCGAACTCTCGAGTTATATTTAATTAGATTATTTTTTGACTGACAAATTTAATTCAAAAATAGGAACCAAAAAACAGTCGTTTTCTCCTATTTTGATGCTCAATAAATCCGATAGATGTCTCTTAATGCTCCGATTACGATTTTCATTTCAGTCAAATAAAGAAAAAAATGTTACAAGAACATACATAATTATGAACATGATTACCAAAGTGAACATTACAAACAAAACATAATTAACAAAATTATGTACCTACCTATTTAAATTAGTACAATGAAAAACGCAGTAATTGAATATATTTCGAGCTTCACTGTTTACTGTCAACTTGTATTACTTGTTAGGTTAAGTACTTTCTTTTCTCTTAAATTATTTACTATAGATGAATGATTTTCTTGATTAAATTGTAATTATGGTTTTATTGAACTGGCAGAATTGTGATTTATGAACAGTGATTTTAATCAGCTCTTGTTCGCCTACACCAACCTTTGATAGGTTAGTTTCTGCACTTGATCTGACAGAATGATTTGTGAGTTTTTTATTTATTGTATTGTATCTAAACCAACTTTATTTGCAGATTTGTAATATTCGGAGTCAATCATTAACTCATAAAAGGAATGCGTTGAAAAGTAAATATATATTTGACATTTGCGAAACAAACAAAAGCGACTAATCATTATTCCCGGGAATAATCACAAGAGCATTATTCCCACTATAACAATAACAGGATTGGTTAAAAGGCGCACACGTGACAAAGAATAAAACATTTCATTGGTTATAAGAAACGTCAAAAAATAATCTTCAAAATAGTTACAAAGTCTTTGTTTTAAATATTTAGCTGACCACATTTTACTACCTTCTATTTTTATAATCATAAAGTTCATCAGTTCCGTTATTGAAAATTGGCAATCATCAGTATCCTCCTGTACATAATCACATAGTTGTTGAAATGTTAGTTCTAATTTAGGATCGGTAGGGCGTCCAACAGTTTTATCTGATTCCGATGTAACGAACAAACCGTAACAATGCCTATGGTATCTTATCTACCCTCTGCTGCTACTAAATCAATTGAAGTACTCAAACGTGTCTGTACATTATTTTCCCAAGAATCAGCTCTTCTTTGACAATGTTGTAAAATATTTTCCTTAAAATGAATCGTCTGTACTAAATGATAGGTGTCAGTTTTATTTTTCTTATGTCTTTCCTTGTCTATCCCGATTATTTCAGCGCAAAACAAAAATTGAGTCTTAAATTCAAAAAGAATACTTTCTGACCTGGTGCGTCCTTTATCAGAACTCGAGAATGGCAATGTTAACGATGTTGTTTCAAATCCCGGACGAGCCCATTATAAATATTATTCTAACTGAACGTCTCTTTATTATGCGGTAATTTTACTTTATAAGTACATCGGCTCGTTGGTCTAGGGGTATGATTCTCATTTAGGGTGCGAGAGGTCCCGGGTTCAAATCCCGGACGAGCCCATTATAAGTGTTATACGTATCTTTATAATGTGGTCATTTTCTTGATAACTATATCGGCTCGTTGGTCTAGGGGTATGATTCTCGCTTTGGGTACGAGAGGTCCCGAGTTCAAATCCCGGACGAGCCCATTATAAATATTATTCTAACTGAACGTATCTTTATTATGTGGTAATTTTACTTCATAAGTATATCGGCTCGTTGCGGCTCGTTGGTCTAGGGGTATGATTCTCGCTTTGGGTGCGAGAGGTCCCGGGTTCAAATCCCGGACGAGCCCATTATAAGTGTTATACTTACTGTACTTATCTTTATAATGTGGTCATTTTCTTGATACCTATATCGGCTCGTTGGTCTAGGGATATGATTCTCGCTTAGGGTGCGAGAGGTCCCGGGTTCAAATCCCGGACTATCCCATTATAAGTGTTATACGTATCTTTATAATGTGGTCATTTTCTTGATACCTATATCGGCTCGTTGGTCTAGGGATATGATTCTCGCTTAGGGTGCGAGAGGTCCCGGGTTCAAATCCCGGACGAGACCATTATAAGTATTATACTTACTGTACGTATCTTTATAATGTGTTCATTTTCTTGATAACTATATCGGCTCGTTGGTCTAGGGGTATGATTCTCGCTTAGGGTGCGAGAGGTCCCGGGTTCAAATCCCGGAACGAGCCCATTATAAGTGTTATACTTACTGTACGTATCTTTATAATGTGTTCATTTTCTTGATAACTATGTCGGCTCGTTGGTCTAGGGTTATGATTTTCGCTTTGGGTGCGAGAGGTCCCGGGTTCAAATCCCGGACGAGCCCATTATAAATATTATCCTAAGTGAACGTCTCTTTATTATGTGGTAATTTATTTCATAAGTATATCGGCTAATTGGTCTAGGGGTATGATTTTCGCTTAGGGTGTGAAAGGTCCCGGGTTCAAATCCCGGACGAGCCCATTACAAGTGTTATACTTACTGTACGTATCTTTATAATGTGTTCATTTTCTTGATAACTATATCGGCACGTTAGTCTAGGGGTATGATTTTCGCTTTGGGTGCGAGAGGTCCCGGGTTCAAATCCCGGACGAGCCCATTATAAATATTATTCTAACTGAACGTATCTTTATTATGTGGTAATTTTATATTATTATTATTATTTATTATTATTATTATTACAAATACTTGACCAACAGGCTAAGAGTCCAATAACAGGACAAGAATGAAAACAGGATACAAAAACAATATAAAATATAACACAGAATGAAATAACTGAAAAAACAAAACAAATTATATATTAATGAGCCTCGTAAATTTTGCGTGAGAAAAGCGGAATATATCAACACCGGAAAAGTGAACTTGATAAGTTGTGCACAACCGATAAATTGGGGATATATAAGATGCGTTAGTACGGAGAGTAGGTAAATAAAATGTACGGGAGGTTCTTGTAGCGATAAAAGGTGTGTGAAAATTTAGAAGTGTAAGACATTGAGGATCATCTACCAAACCGTGGATAAGTTTATGCAAGAAAGTTACACACAATATTTCACGCCTAGAAGCTAAACATCTTACATTAAAAATGTTGAGGAGTACACTGTAACTGACTGACCAATGAGGATAATTTCCATAGACTTTCAAATATATATATATATATATATATATATATATATATATATATATATATATTTAAGAAATCTTTTTTGTATAGATTCAATGTGATTTTGGTGTACTTCATACATTGGATTCCAAATGATTGCACAATATTCTAGCTTTGATTGGACTAGTGAATAGTATATTGAAAAGATAGATGTAATATTTCTGAATTCTTTAGTGTTCCTAATTATAAAACCTAATATTCTCAAGGAACTGTTGCAGATGTGTTCCACGTGTTGTTTAAAGGTTAGTTTAGTGTCGAATATTACACCCAGATCCTTTATCTCATCAGTATGTTGTAGAATTATATTGTCAACAAAATAGTCATAATTAATAATTGATGCTTTTTTTGTATATGACATAACTGTACATTTATCAATATTAAGATGTAGGTTATTCGTAATACACCAACGCTGTAGGTTATTTAAATCATTTTGGAGCCGATCACAATCAGAAGTAGATGAAATGGAGCTAAAGATTTTTAGATCATCGGCAAATAGGAGCTTATTACTATTAATAACACTAGTAATGTCATTGATGAACAATAAGAAAAGCAATGGACCCAGATTTGATAAGAAGCGAGTAATGAAATAAGAGGTGGAGAGAGGGAGAAAGATTCAAGTTTACTAATCAAAGCCCTGTGATCAATCCTGTCATATGCTTTAGCAAAATCGGTATACACGCAGTCAACTTGTCCTTTTTGATCTAGAATTGATGACAAATAATGAGTAAAGTACATTAGATTCGAAGAGGTCGATCTTTTACTCATAAAGCCATGTTGAGCTGTAGAAATAATATTTTTGATGTTAGGATATATTTTAGCATAGATGATCATTTCGAAAATCTTACTAAAATTAGATAATACAGCAATTGGCCTATAATTTTTTATAATGGAGATTTCCCCTGTTTTAAAAATGGGCGTTACACGTGTTTTCTTCCAAAAGTCGGGAAAGGTATTTGTCTTTAAGCATAAGTTGAATATATGGTGCAAAGCATTTGACAAAGGATATGAACAATCCTTAATAAGCAAACCTGGAACCATGTCAACTCCACTAGTAAGGTTGGGTGTAAGTTTTTTGATAGATATCTCAATGTCTTCTCTGTTCTCTGGAAATGTGTTTAATGATTGTTGGATTGTTAGAAACTGTTTATGACTTAGGAAGAGGATTAGTACACGGAGGGGTATAAACTGAATGGAAATGGGCGGCAAAAGAATTTACAATTTCATCGGTTCAAATTTGAGAAATTTAAATCTAATAGTTTATTAAATTTATTATTATTTTATAAACTGGGTGGTATCAAAGAAATCTAATAGGTTGTTAAAACCTTTATCTTTTGGGCATGAATTATCTGAGGTATAGTTAGGTAAATTAAAATTTCAACAGTTCAAATTTGAGAAATTTAAATCTAATAGTTTATTAAATTTATTATTATTTTATAAACTGGGTGGTATCAAAGAAATCTAATAGGTTGTTAAAACCTTTAACTTTTGGGCATGAATTATCTGAGGTATAGTTAGGTAAATTAAAATCACCAACAACATATAATTTTTGATCATGTAAGAATGTCAAGTTTTCAAAGAAATCAAATAATGTATTGTAAGCCTTGACGTTAAGAGCTGGAGGAATATAAATTGCAAATATGTATACAAATGGGTTATTGAGTGATATTTTACAACATACAATATCAATATTACTTGGCAGAATACTGGTGAAATTTGTTAAATCAACTTTAACTGACGATAATTTATTGTTGATCATAAGCACGGCTCCACCACCACGAGTTAATTTACATGATTCAAAATCACGATCGGATCTGTAGATTTTATAACTAGAGGTACAAATTTCCGAATTACTCACACTTTCATTGAGCCAAGTCTCAGTGAGGGCAATTCATATGTTAAAGTTGAGCTAATAGAAAATAAATTACATAATTTAGAATTTAGACCTTGTATATTCTGGTAATAGCAATTTAAGCCAAACAAATTAGAGTGGGATTTATTATTTTTCTGTGATTGCTATTGCGGACCAATAATACCAAGCCTAAATTTGTTCAGAGTCTCTTTAAAAAAATGACAGTTTCGATCCCTCGCATCATGATTAGTGTCCAAATCGGTGTTATTTATTGCATTTAATTTAGTACAGTTGATACATTTGAGTGCGGTGAATTATGGTTGCCAGCACACTTTGGACAGGACTGCTCAGTTTTTTTACAGTTTTTGGAGAGATGAAAACCACAGCACTTATAGCATCGGCGTAGTTCAATTGCATCATAAACAGTACAATAATCGTAGCCTACTAGCACATTTCCTGCACTTAAAATATTTTTATAAGTCAATCGATCAGTTTGAATGAGGATTTGAAACACGTTTGTATTTTTTTAAATTGGAATTATGTCTAAAATTTCGCACTTAAAATTAACACTAAAGCAATCACGATTTTGTTTTAATAAATAGTCTCTTACAGTATCTTTTTCTAAAGTTTCGGTAAGACCGACCAGTCTCAATCTGGGGGTGAAGTACAGGAAGTTGTTTTACTACATAATTGTCACCCAATCGATCATTCACTAAATCTTTTAGTTTACTTGGTCCATTCTCATTTGTGCAATTGATAATTATAGATCCGCTAGACGCCGTTTTAACACTAATTATATTGGATGATACAGGATCGAGATTTTTTTATCATAAGTATATCGGCTCGTTGGTCTAGGGGTATGATTCTCGCTTAGGGTGCGAGAGGTCCCGGGTTCAAATCCCGGACGAGCCCATT